>CM070025.1:37176616-37552098 GCA_036247105.1 Cirrhinus mrigala
ACCATCTACATTTTTATTAACTCACAAAGGCAAACCAAAATATATAACATGAATATTTATCTGAAATTTTCACATCCTGTACCTCAATTGGAAGATTCCAAAAAAAAAAAAAAGGCCTATTTAATAAATTACATATAGATAAATATAGATTAATCATTTCTGATGTTACAAAGGTTATTTAGTCAGGAGCACTTGTATTTTTCTTTGACAGCATTAGATTTATTATTAGTTCATCAGTTAGCACATCAGTTTTTGCATACAATGCAAGCTTTGCGTCATTTGGCCAGTCAGTTGGACTGGCATGAACCAATAAGACTTCAGGAAAGGTTAGAAGGGAAGCGTCAGCACCGCTGTATTTCGAGACAGCTCGAGAGGAAACTTCCAGCCTACAAACTGTAATAACAAGCTGTAGGAGGACATGAACGGAAGCTGGACTTGAAATTTCACAAATTAGGAGGTGAAGTGAATGCATCTTGAGCATTGCGGCTTGTGCCATGTGACCACTGCAGCTCACGCTGAACCAGAGAAAAACGGCTGTGCTTTGTGAATTTAATAAACTTTATATGTTAGTTATTTCATAATATTTATGTTTTAAAAAGTCGTGTAATTGACTTTTGCCAATCTAAACTAATTTCTTATACAAAAGTAATGTGAACAAAAACAATATTTCAAAATGCTAATGATTAAATGGCTTGAGCAAGAAATCATGTGAATGTAGAAAATGACAGGTTTTCAGATTAATTTAATTCATCACGCCAAGATGAAAATAATAATGATAATAATAAAATATGCCCAAGCAAACCATGGCCCAAAAATGAAAAATATAAAAATAAATAAATAAATAAATAAAGACTTACACTGTACTGAAAGATGAAGTCAAATACTGTGATCTGAAACACTGCTGCTTAAGGTCACCGTGGTCTTTTAAACCCTGTCAGGGTGAGAAAAACATAAAAGTTATAAACTATAAATAATTTTATTTCACCCGTTGAATTAAAACTACTGTTAGTACTAGCATCACACACACACACACACACACACACACACACACACACACACAGTAAAATTTTACATTTGTTAATCAGTATTCTTTCCAACTTTGTTGTTTTGGACAACAGGGCTCGATATTAACGCTTGTCTGGGACAAGTGGATTTTATAAAAATCCAAGTGAATGAGAGAGAGAGGCATTTATCACAATAATTTGGTGTAAACGCCCATTGATGTTGGCATTTAAACGCATAGATTTTTACAAAGCTCATCGTTCTGAAAAGCGTGGTGGGCTCTGATTGGCCAGCTATCCAGCTGTGTGGATTTTGGCCGTGTGATTGGCCAAATACTTCATGCATGTGACCGAAATGTTACGCCCCTTACTATATTTGGAATATCAGCTGCCATGGTGTCAGTGGCAACAATACTACAGAATAAAAGTTATGCATTACATTTGGGTGTTATGCATATACACTGGGTGTTATGCATATACATATACATATACATATACATATACATTTGGGTGTTATGCAAATCTTAAATCGTAGATTTGTGGTGGCATGTTTGAATGAGGCGTTTTAGGAAGGCGTGGATTAGTCTTAACTTTTAGAAAGCTTATTTCTTTGGGTCTGAGACTTTAATCTTTGTGACTTTACAGATCTTATATATGCACAAACAGCTTGTAACACTCCGAAGACAAAGAAAAACATGAAGTCACTTCATATGACCCCTTTAAGAAGCCCCACCCCCTTAGTGCCCCTTTTTTCTTTTGGGCCACTGCCGCTCAAAATGTCTGTGCACGGTCCTGATTGCAAATGTTACATTTATTCATAGTTCAGTAAAGAAGCAGTTAAAATATTACAGTAAGTCACTTACATTTTTGACAATATTGACTGTTTTTATCCTATTTCACCAACGAAAGTAGTTCCAAAGATCAGAGCATAACTATTGCGCATTCTCAATCTCAACGCAACTGAATGATTCAGCGTTTTCAATGAATTGTTTGAAATATGAATCACTCAGTAAGTGACTTGCTGCCAGCTATTGGTGAATTATTTTCATTTTTAAACATGTCAGTGTATTTTCCACAACATTTCTTATTTTTATATTAACAATAAACAGTGTTGGGGGTAATGCATTACAAGTAACGCAAGTTATGTAATAATATAACTTTTTTCAAGTAACTAGTAAAGTAAGGCATTACTTTTGAATTTCTAAGAAAATATCTGAGTTACTTTTTCAAATAAGTAACGCCAGTTATTTTTTGCCGATTTATTGATGGACAAGTCTCCTGTCGGGAAATTGGGAGTAAACATGATGTTGCTGTTTTCTAGACTAAATGTGAACATGCATTAATTCATCTCACTCACAAAAAACAGATTCAGTATTCCTCAAAATTAATAAAAACCGTGAAATGCAAACTCAGAATATAACTGCAATAATTAAATGTGTTAAATAAAACAAATATCCTTTATGTATTTAATCCTATTTTATTAACCAGTGTCTTTGCTGCTGACCTTCCATACTAATAAGCAAAAATTACTTTAGATATACTAACATTTGTGCTTCATTTTTTTATAGCTGAAGAGTGATCTGCATAAATGTACTTTTCTTTCAGCCTGAGGTGAATTCATTTCACTTTTGGTGTAAAAGGGCTTTTACATTAGAATTGTTTTATATTAAAAACAAAGAAGCAAGCGCTGCCCAGATGAATTAGAGAATGCATTACTTTCCACAAAAAGTAACCAAGTTATATATATATATATATGTATATATATATATATATATATATATATATATATATATATAAACTTAATCTCAAAGTATTAAATTATTTGATTGTAACAGCCATTTAGTGTTTTATTATAATTTATTTTTTGATGAAATGCAAGAATTTGTCTTGAAAGATGACACATTTAATATAGGTTAAAAAATGTTAAGGTCAGGTAAATAACAACTTTGGGTAAATAGGCAGATTTTTAAAAAATATTGATTTAAGTATGTAAAATATGATTGAACACTGATGAGAATATTGCTTCAGAATTAATTATATTTACACCACCAAAAATCTCGGAAAAGTAACATTTTTTACTCGGGCAAGTGAATGATCGATGAGCTTAATGTCAAGCCCTGGAAAAAGTCTTTTTGAATTAAGATGTGAATTTTGAACTAATTAACCTCATGCACATTTTTTCTCCAGTTTTACCAAAGTTGTACCATTTCTAAACTAAACAACCAAAATATATAATCACCTGTGTGTGTAATGTAATCAGTTGGAGACACAAATTTAAGTATGAATAATCTTACCAACCTGGAGTCAGTGAAGAGCATCTGAAGAGTGATTCTCTCTGACTGAAGTACTGCTCTATTTATATGCACCATTTTTTTTTTTTTTATTCCCCTGAGCACAATTTGAGCATAGAAGGAACAACATACTTTCACATCTCTATAATGTTATAATGTTGCAAAATGATCAGCTTCATCTTTTGTGTTCGGGAACGGGATATTTTCTCTTTCACTATATGTACCATTTTCCAGAAGACATTGCTTTTCCAGCAAACTAATTCAGAATGTCCTGAAAAATTTGGGTAGTTTCAGTGTGACAGATCTGACATGGTCTTGTTGTCTCAGATAATTTTTTTCAGTTCAGCATTTTCTTTAAAAATGACATAACTTATTGCAATATTAACGCAATTCATTATAACATATAGACAAACAAGAATGTGCATTCACTGCATGCACATGGTCTCAATATAAATGCTACGGGCAAAACATTGGAAAGACATTTATAATGTTGCTGCTTCAAGGAGCAGACTTAGGGCCAGATTTCTAAAAGCAGTGTATCTTCATGATTTATCATCTTTTTGTCTCACGTGAAGTTGAAATGCAGTAATTTAAATTACTGTAAAATACAGTAATTTAAATTTTATGGATTGTGATGATGATATTGTGGTTGCCATTACGATTACATTTAAGATTTGTTCTAGTTAGTTTACCAGTATTTGTGCCATCATTTAATGCCCCCAAAAAACTTGTCTTAAAGCAGACGCTAGTTTGCACTGCTCTTGACAGACTGCATTGTCAGTAAATCACCTACAGAAATTTCCATGGGTGCTGTTATTGAATTGCACAATTTAGGAAATATGGCCCTTTAACATGCTAATATATTATATTGCTCATTATCAGGTTTACTGGTTAGCTGGCTAGTAGCTAGTGATAATTAACTAATAATTCAGAAAAAAAAAGACAAAAAAAAAAACAAAAAAAAAAAGTAAAATCGAACAAATTGAGAGTACCGTTAGTTCCGGCAGGTCGCGTTAGTCAAGCTCGCATCAGCTGACACTCAGCTGATCCACGTCTACCTATAGGAATACGACGCCAATCATAATCCCCTTTATAAGGTCCTTTCAGTCATTATTCAGCAGCTGTGCACAGGAGCTAATCAAACGGCGAGTTCAATCTCTGCAGCATTCAGTCATGAATTCTGCGACATGGGTTCGCTTCCCACAGAGTTTCACAGAGGCCACCAGATTCACTTCATGAACTTGAACGCGAATTCGCCGTGTTGACAAAGACTCTTTGCCCGTATTTCATCGCTGAAGTTGTGCTAATGTGACTACATCAACAACATTTTATACGAGATCTGCTTTCCCCGCTGGAAGAAGCAAGATGTCAAGAAGGGTGACAACGGGCCATTCCACCATTTATTCATCTCTGAATGTCTTCACAAAGGTAAGCTAAGTTTCTTATTCATTCTCATTGACTAATGCTATGTTGGCAAACAGTGTTGGGGGTAACGCATTACAAGTAACGCTAGTTACGTAATAGTATTACTTTTTCCAAAAGTAAAAACGTTTGTTTTCCTTATTTATTTAATTTATTTATTTATTTATTTATTTATTTATTCATTCATTCATTATTTATTTTTTATTTTATTGAAGTTTTTTTTCCCCTTCTTCTTCTGTGGTCTACTGTACAGACATGAATTTACTTTTCTTAAAGTCTGAGGCTTTTGGTGTGAAAAGGCTTTTACATTTGCCAAAAATAAGCTTTTTATATTAAAAACAAACCAGGAAGCCCTGCCCAGATTTAAAAAGTAACGCAAAAGTAAAATAACGCATTACTTTCCAAAAAAGTAACTAAGTAACGTAATTAGTTACTTTTTAAGGGAGTAACTCAATATTGTAATGCATTACTTTTAAAAGTAACTTTCCCCAACACTGTTGGCAAATATGTTATTGTCAAATATAGCTCGTTGTTCAGTAACATGTTTGTTTGCTAGGCATGTTGTTGCTTTGGGCTTATTGGTTGTATTTTGACACGCTGGTAACATTACCCAGTTAAACTTACCAGCAAGGCTTATTTTAAAGTTGGTTAAGGCTGTCTGATACGAAACAGGCTTGCTGCTTAAGGCTCATCTAGAATTGTGAATGCGGTTTCATTAAACTTATCCGACTAATATTTCCAAGTGATATGCTGTTGCTTAAAGCAATCTAGTGTATCGGTAATGTGTTTGATTCTTAATGCACAGTAGCCTATGTACATTTTGCTACTAAAGGTTATTTATGCTAACGATTATCTAGATGGTGGCAACATGCTTGTTGCCTAAACTTTAGGTATTGACCATATGCTGTACTCTTTTAAAGGGGCATGCTGCTCTTCTCAGCTTCTTATTAAAGAAGAGCACTCCTTTGCTGCTTTTCTTCTGTAAAGGCTGCCCCAGTCTATGCTATTTTAGAAGGTCTTACTTTAAGTTATCAGAGTGTTGGGGTTTTGCTTGTTAAGGCTTATCCAGTGTTCAGTATCATGTTTGTTGCTAGAGCTGCTGTTGCTTTAAGCTATTGATTATTACTGCAGTGCTGGTAACTGGTTAAACTTCAACAGCAAGAAGCTAATGTTTAGGCTGTTGTCGAAGGCCTTCTGATTGTTATTGAAATATGCTTGCTGCTTTTGGCTCATCTGGTATTGGGAATGCTATTTCTTTAAGTTTTTCTGATTACTGCAACTTGCTGTGATTGAACAAGCACCATGCTTGTTGCATAAAGCTGTCAAGTGTATTGACAAGGAATTTTGTCTACGCTCAGGCGAGTTGTCAGGTTGAGAACACGTAACACAACAAACACCGCTGTCAATGGGAGGTGACAAACCTGTAAACTGATGAGTTGATTTGAGTTATTATATGCTGTTGTGATAGTTCCCCTTTAGTCGTTCTCTGACGTTACATCATAACTGACGTATTTGGGGTCTCCCTTGGGAGGCCAATCACCTCTGAGTTAACTGGAAAGGGCCAATGAAAATTGGCGAGTGGATTTTGCATGCCAAGCCACTCCCCCCCGTACATACGGGTATATAAGATGGCGGCGTGCATCCACTCATTCAGATTTCTGCTTCAGAGCTTCACCTGCAAAGCTGACTGGAACAGATTGCCGCCGAACTGGGCTGGGTAGAAGCCAAGGGCAGCCTCATCAATCGCTGCATCAGAAGATGTCATTTGCGGGAGGACGGCTCAGTGTCGGCCATTCCTATTGGATCCATGCGCTTCTTCCCAGTTGTTCCCCTAGGTGAACTCTGGGTCCTCCTTGCCCCCACAGTTCCGATTAGGACAGAGTTTTCTGACTGTGTCCGGTAGGGGGCTCCTTCACCCCTCCCGGTCGTGGCATCTTCTCCAGTCCATGGATTTTTCCATGTTCCCCTTCCATCTCTTTCAGTCTTTCCACGTGACCTTTTCCTTGTCATCGTCTCTGCCCCCCCAACGGTTGCTTCAGATACCTGGCACCCCTGGTGGGCCCGTTATCTGGCTTACAGGGCGTTGGGAAGGTTACGTGTTGAGATCCATCTGTCCTAACACGCTTGCCTGTTAGCATTTGTGTCTCAATCATGTAACGCAGTTCAGAATTGTGGCGTTTTCCAGAGGAGACCCCAAATACGTCAGTTATGAAGGGGAACGTCTCGGTTACATCTGTAACCCTCATTCCCTGAAGGAGGGAACGGAGACGTTGCATTCTCTTGCCACAATTCTGGACTGCGCTGGGGGGCTCTGTTTCGGCTCAGCTTAAATCTGAATGAGTGGATGCACACCGCTTATATACCCGTATGTACGGGGGAGTGGCTTGGCATGCAAAATCCACTCGCCAATTTTCATTGGCCCTTTCCAGTTAACTCAGAGGTGATTGGCCTCCCAAGGGAGACCCCAAATACGTCAGTTATGACGTAACGTCTCCGTTTCCTCCTTCAGGGAACGAGGCTTACAGATGTAACCGAGACATTTTAAATGGATGCTGCAGCTTTTAAGCCAGGTAGAATCTGCGATCTGAACCACTTTTGTTTGCTTCTATGGCCGCAGTACGCCGCGTTTGCTGCAGTCTGGCAACTAGGGTGCCAATCTAGTGGGTTTTCTGCATCTTTTAACTTTTCAGGTACTGCTTAAAGGGCCAAGCTGCTCTTCTTAGCTGCTCATAGCAGAAGAGAACACCTTCGCTGCACTCTCCTTCCATAAGGCATTTCAGTTTGTTTACTGTCAGCATGTGGTTGGAGGGGCATTACAATATGGTTTGTTTTGGGAGGTTAATTATGCTCTGCCTGCTCCTCTCCATGTTAGGCTGCATGGATTGGCAGGGAGTTGTGTGAACAAAATGATGTTTGTTACTTTGGTTCATATAATTCATGATTAAATTATATAAATCCAACAATTTTATCAGTGTAATCAGTGTAATGTTCTTTACAGATCCACAACTAAACATGTGTTTTTGAAACCTGCTGAGCAGGGTTCAAACATATTTTTAGTATACTTCATGTAGTAAGTATACTAATATCTATGTACTAGCAGTATACTTGTAAGTGTACTATTTCAGTATCCTTTGGGACTAAATTGGCCCACTTTTTAGTATACTTTAAGTGTAACAGTAGTAAACTGAGTACACAACTAGGTTTTTTTTTTTTTTGTGAACTTGACATCATACTTCAAGTATTACTACTATGTTCCTATTTAAACATTAATATTTATACATTGAATACCTTTAACTGTACTTGAACTCTTTTCCCCCCAGCATTTTTTTTATATAGTTGCCAACTGTCGTGGTGTCTTTGCAGGAGAACGAAGGAAACTTATAATTGCAAACAGTTTTTATTAAATGAAACACGGGGGGATATTCCACAACGATAACGGGCAAAAGCACACAAACGTATGTAGACCAGACCAAGCAGAATTCAACAGGCAGAGACTAATATACACAGGATTAATTAACAACACAGGGATCAAACAATCAAACTAAACGAGAACAGGAAAAATGACCATATATGGGAATCTAGGAACTAAGGCAGGGGTAAAACGAGGAAAAACAAGACAAAACACTGACACCAACCAGCAACAATATTTTTGATCATTTTCATAAAACTTTCATGGCCCCCAAAATAATTTGTTGTATGAATATCTGAACGTTCAATATAGTATATCAAAAGAAAGAACAGTGCATCTGCTTTTAAACAACATTTTATTCTAGCTTCATACAGTCTTTTTTATTTATTTATTTTTTTAACAACACTTGAATGTAAGTTTCATAAACAAACAAAAAACACTTTGAACAAAAATCTGAATTGGATTCAAAATGATAATCAAAATGGACAGTCCATCAACACACCCAAATCTTGACATTTACTTTTTCATGGGTTTTTCATTCCATAACGTTACATTATTTTGATTTATATGCTGTTAAATTTTATTAGTCGTGTTAGATTATTATGTTTGCAAACAATTCTTCTGTTTTGTTTCTCCTTCCTCCTCCTTCACTTTGTTTTTGTAGCATTCTGCATAGGCTGCTGAAAGCTTTAAATATGCATATTTTTCTTACACAAATGCGTTGATTCGCTTCAGAAGGCCTAACCCCTTGGAGCCGTGTGGAGCAGTCTTATGATGGATAGATGCACTTTTATTCACTGCCATTTAAACGCTTGGGAAAAGTCAGGATAAATTTGAAAATAACCGTTCATCTGAAAAAAGAAAGTCTCATACACCTAGGATGGCTTAAGGGTGAGTAAATCATGGGGTAATTTTCATTTTTGGGTGAACTATCCCTTTAATGTTGAGCCCTGTGCTGATTATTTAATCAAATCAAAGCACATGTATGGATGTGCAATTCTTTCTGGTTGGCAGGAGTTGCTGAGAAAAAAATGATGTACTGGAACAAGTAAAGGGAACTTCAGCATCACAAGATGGAAATGATTCATCTTTTTGGGATGGCACTTACTATTATGAAAATCCCCTACTCTCATACAGCCTAAGGTTGACCTTTGTACTTTATACTGAGGTTTCACTTCCTTTTGGAGTTCTTGTGAAACTGTGTCATTGACTTTTCAGATATGGTGCCATTGACGTTAGCCAACACACCCTTTTAATGACCTAAGATAAAAATGTTTTTGGCTTTGCCGGACATGCAGACTAGAGAAGTGAAGTGGCAACTGCCCTTACAAAAAATATTTATATTTCTCATTTTGTAAGTACACTTAAAGTTCAAGTATATTTTAAGTACTTTATGAAGTCTCAGTATACTAGTATACTTGTAAGTGTACCATTTCAAAATGTCTTGGAACTAAATTGGCTTACTTTTTAGTGTATAAAGGTATACTTTAAGTGTAACAGTAGTAAACTTTCAATATACAACAGTGTTAATTTCGTTGACGAATAATTTTCATAATTTTCGTCAACAACTTTATTTATTTATTTATTTTTTTCCACTGACGAAACGAGACTATAACAAAATAAAACTCTTTGAATGACAAAAATTTGACGATGCAACTGAGAACTCAATTCGGTCCGTTTTTCTGCATTCACAGAAAGCGCGTCTCACACAAGTAGCCTACACTTTCACGTCGCATGAACGGAGAAATACAAAATGATGTCGAATTGTCCGTTTTGACGAGTGTATCCAGTGTTGCCAACTAATTTTCAGGAAAAGTTGCTAAAAGAGTCGATTTGTTGCTAATTAACATTGTGATGTCACTGTGCAATGACGTCATTACGAAATCACGACACAAAAATGTGTCACTGCATCAAATCTCAGCAGAAAATATATTTTAGGTTAATTTAGACTTGTTTGTAAAATAATATAAATGCATAATCTAAGATTAAAATATAAACTGTATTTTTAAAGGGGTCATCGGATGCCCATTTTCAACAAGTTGATATGATTCTTTAGGGTCTTAATGAAAAGTCTCTAATATACTTTTGATTAAAAATTCTCAGTGGTTTTGTAAAACAACACCCTTTTTACCTTGTCAAAATCAGCTCTGCAAAAATCATCTCATTCTAAGGGGTTGTTCCTTTAAATGCAAATGAGCTCTGCTTGCCCCGCCCCTCTCTTCTCTCTGTGGAAAGATGATCTTGTTTACATTAGCCACGTTGAGCCACTAATCTTCCTAACTACCACGTTATAAGGAAAGGCGATCACAAAGATTCATAAAAAAACGCTTATACTCACTTCTGCTGTAAGTGAAGCTGGATCACGAATGATTCGCGTGAACATAGACGGATATATGTTTGTATGGGAGGCACATTCCATTCACAAACAAATGTAATCCACTGCATCTTCAGCGGCTCAGATGTCGGGAGTAAATGACGACCATTATGTTCATTGTTACATCCAGCAACACAACACCTCAATCGCTCAATCGGAGATATTCTTGTCTAATTTACATCCCTGCTCTGGCATCAAAACATGGAAAGTTACTGGACTGTGACAGCTGGTCTGAGGTAAGAGCTCATGTCAATCAACTATCGTGGGAGCGGCATCTGTGGGTGTGACAGCACACCGACAGGCATCTGAGAACAGCTCGATTTGAAAAAGGGGATATTATTTTTACAGATTAATTAAAAACCACTGCATGGATTTTTATCATTATAGGGTAGATTTGTACATATACTGCCAACACACATTAATGTTCAAACAACATGAAAAAGTGAACTTGGCATCCGATGACCCCTTTAAATAAAACATTGAATTATTGAACACTTAAATATTTTTGAACAATTTAAGTGTTTTTTTTTTTTTTTTTCTTTTTTTTTATTATGCATTCTGTGCAATTCCAGTTTCAAGCAGTGGATTAGTTAATTATGCTACACTCTAAGAAGAGTCTGTAAAAATAGGGCAGTAGTAATGGATAATAAATAACGGATATGTCCTGGAGAATTACTAAACTAAAATGTGAACCTGTTTTAAAATTTTTATTTTTTTTTATTTTTTTTTTTTTTGGTACATTTATTTCAGTGGAAAAAAATGAGTTGCAAAATCTCAAATTCAACTTTTTGAACAATAGAAAATGCAATCTCTCTCTCTTTTTTTTTTTTTTTTTCAGACATTCTTGTTTTAATACAGACATTAAACCATTTATTTATTTTTAATTAAATGAAAATTTAACCCTTTTATTTTTTTTTCTGAGGTTTTTTTTTTTTTTTCTGTTATTTCTGTTATTATTATAATTTCTGCATTTAATTATTTTATTTCAATTTGCCAGAAATAGGAATAATTAAACATCTACATTATACTGTACAAAAGTAATACAAGACTAATACATTTCTGTTACGTTAAACTGCTTTTATTTTGACAGGTTGCCGGTTAGTTTTTGTGTGTTTATGATATGATGCTAATTTTCTCAAATGAAACGGTAAAATTTACATGAAGTGACTCTCACAGCAGTTCTGGAGATTAAGTTCATGCGTTTATGTCGTCATATAATGAGACGCAGAGGCCGAAAATAACCACGAGCGTCAAGTGTGCTTCAGCGTTTATGTAGTAAACAAATCCGCGTCTCCGCCATTCATTCATACAGAGCCAAGCGGAGGATTCATATTTAAACCGTCTTTTTGCGTTTTAATATTCACAGACACTAGACCATATCGCGATTCGAATCAAGTGAGAGACCTTTTTTTTAATTTATCCAAAAATTGACGATTTCTGTGGCATCCCGTGCTATACAGTAAATCCGTTTTTATGAATGGACTCCGCAATCCCATCAGCGTTTTAGCGGAGGAGAAATTGTAGACGCATTTTCACGTAACTTTAGAGACCGAAATGGCATGCGGTTGTATAAATAAGATAAATAACATAACAGCTATTTCGACAACAGCAAAGATAATAATTACAGCTATTTCATTTGTTTAATAAAATAACAAGGTATAGACCTGTTCTATATGAAAGGTAAAAGACGCCTGTTGTGATCTGGCGCTATACAGAAAATAAAGTTTACTTGACCTTCAAGGGGCCGCCCCCCTAATATAATGGCAGGGGAAACACTGAAAATCGTCATCGCAGACCCTAGTGTCCCATTTCAGGTGCTGATGGATCACATCCATCTAGATAGGGTAGAATGAGATTGCTGAATTATTTTCCACAATGCTTCTCCTCATTTATGTGGACTATTTTTGGGTATGGTAAATATTTTCTTGTGGCAGGTGGGTTCTCTGACTGCCTGCTCCACCTTCATCATAGATACAGATCTTTCTAAAAAATTAGTCAATAAAGAAGCAACTTTACATTGTTAAACATGAAAACCTGCGTCAGTGTTTTGCTTTCAATTAGAATTAGTACACTTGAATTTCCACTATAAAGCAGCGCTATATTCGTTTTTACTCACAGACATCTGACCTCAAAATCTGATCCCAGATTTTAACAATTTGTTTCCACGTCCTTCCTGAAGCAAAATAAAGCACTCTGTGGTCTATTAGCTTTCATAGACGCTTGGTCAACAAAATTGTATGTTTGAGTCCAAAATTATAAATATTCCAGGTTCAAGCTCTATTAACTTACTTTTGAATTGATTATTTTGACCATATTACATAAAACTTCCCCTACAGCAATGTACAAACACAAATGCTTCCTGTTTTACATGTGATAACATTACTTTTACTAAAGTCTATTTAACTTTGGACAGTTCACAAAAAATGAAACAAAATGTATATTAAAAAAAAAAAAATGTATTTATGTATTATAAGTTTCTAGTACAAACACATTAATATGACTGTAACCACACACATTTAATAATAAACAAATAAATAAACATTTGCAAATATTTTTGCTAGTATTTTAGAAATTGAAATATATGAGTATTCAGAAATCAGAATATTGATTTAAAAATTAACTACGATGTATTACAGATGTGACTATAACACAGGCAACAAATACACTGTAAAAAACAATTTGTTGAGTCAACTTAAAATAATTTGTAACCTGCCTTAAAATTTTAAGTTCACTCATCTCAAAAGTTTATTCAACTTGAAATGTTCAATTATACTAAGTGACAACTTGGATATTTGAGTTGAATCAACTTAATTTTAAGGCAGCTGGGTTTCTTACCGATCTGTTAAGTTTAGCAAACAAATATCTGAGTTGTTACTTAGTACAACTTAACATTTCAAGTTGACTAAACTTTTTTTTTTTTAGTTGACTAAACTTAAAATTCTAAGGCAGCAGGGTAACCAATTATTTTAAGCTGACTCAACAAATTGTGCTTTTTTGTTTTTTACATTGTAGGCTAAAAAAAAATAAATAAATAAGAGGAACGTTTAAAATAGTAACCATATGTAAAAATGTTTTTCTGTCTATGCTCTTGTAAGGATCCATCCGCCGGCCCAAAGGCGAAGTCCAGCAGCATGGTTAAAGGTATCCTTCGCGTTTGGTCTTTTATTTGCGCTTCTGCAAAGTTAACTTAATTTACCAGGACTTTAATTTCCAGGGATTGTGAAATTTAGACTGCATTTCTAATCAAAAGCTGATCACTAAAATCGATTTATGAATTAGTTTAGATATTTGATCATTTTAGACATTCCATACTTTCAGTTATTTGTTCAGCAGGGACCCGATGCTGCATTTAATTCTCATGTTGGCCTTATGTGGATCTTCCGATCACAAATTTGCCAGTCTGATTTTCATCAGAGGATGTGCCTACTGCTCCATTCATCAGTTTGTACTATCCTGGCCGTAGATTTGAGGTAACATCAGCCTCCACATGATCTACTAGTCATAATGATTTTGAATATAACATTTTATGTCACATCAAACGTATCATGCCAATTAAACAATTAGAAGCCAATTCAGAAAGGATATGCAATTGCAAATCACATTGTAAAAGAACAAGGAGATAAGTTTGGTCAGGGTGGGGTTGCTTGCTCTCTTTGAAGATCTCTTCTTCAGATTAGTTTTATTGTTTTGTTGCATGGCATCTGTTTGTGAGAGTTTCTGGACTTTGATTTCATGGGGAGATCATTTAAATTTCAGTCCTTACACTCTCTAAACACTTTAAACTATTTTTTAATTGTGCTCATATTATAAAGTTTTATATTTTGCATTTATATTATTCCCTCTCATCCTTCACTCCACAGATTGAACTTCATGCCTCGACTTTCTAGTCTATTCTCTCTTTTCGTTCTTCCATCTCCAACTTGAATTCCTGATTGCAGTCTCAGTTCTGTTTTCCAAAAAAGTAAATTATAAATGTCAACTATAAAATAACCAGTGAAGGTCAATTTATTTAATGAATTTGGGTTTACAGTCATGGCCAAAAATATCAGCACCCTTGCAATTCTGTCAGAAAAATGCAACGCTTCTCTTAATAAATTGTTCCAATTGCAAATGTTTTGGTACTCGCATGCTTATTGTTTTTGTTTGCACTGCAACAACAACTTGATCAAATTTTATACAGAACTCAGAAATGGACTTGACAAAATTATTGGCACCTTGTCAAAGTTGTAAGAAATAATTGCTTTTCAAGCAAGTAATGCTCCTGTAATTTGTATTTAGACACACCTGTGGCAAGTAACAGGTGTGGGCAATATAGTAATCACACTTGCAACCAGTTAAAATGCAGAAAAGTTGACTCAACCTATGTGTGTCACACTGAGCATAAAGAGAAGAAAGAAGTGTAAAGAGTTGCCTGTGGATTTGAGAGGAAAAAAAATTGTGGAAAAACATGGACCATCTCAAGGCTACAAGTCCATCTCCAGAGATCTTAATGTTCCTGCGTCCACTGTGCACAATATCATCAAGAGGTTTACAGCCCATGGCACTGTAGCTAACCTCCCTGGACGTGGACGGAAGAGCAGAATTAATGAAAAATCACAATGAAGGATTGTTCGAATAGTGGATAAAGAACCCTGATTAACTTCCAAACAAATTCAAGTTAATCTGCAGACACGGGGTACAACAATTTCAGCTTGCACTATCCGTTACCACCTGAATGAAAAGGGGCACTATGGTAGGAGACCCAGGAGGACACCACTGTATAAAAAAGCAAGACTGGAGCATGTGACAACCACAATCCTTCTGGGAGAATGTACTGTGGACAGATGCGACGAAAGTAGAGCTTTTTGGTAAAGGACATCATGGCACTGTTTACAGAAAAAGAAATGAGGCCTTCAAAGAAAAGAACACAGTCCCTACAGTCAAACATGGTGGAGGTTCAAAGATGTTTTGGGGTTGCTTTGCTGCTTCTGGCACTGGAAGCCTTGACTGTGTGAACGGTATCATGAAACCTGATGATTACCAAATTATTTTTGGGCGCAACATAGTGGCCAGTGTCAGAAAGCTGCGTCTCCACCAGAGATCATGAGTCTTCCAGCAGAACAATGACCCGAAACACAGTTCAAAAAGGACTCAGAAATGGTTACAAACAAAGCGCTGGCGAGTTCTGAAATGACCAGCAATGAGTCCAGATCTGAATCCTATAGAACACCTGTGGATCTCAAAACAGCAGTTGGGAGAAGGCATCCTTCAAATCTGAATGACCTGGAGCAGTTTGCAAAAGAAGAGTGCTTCAAAATTCCAGTAGAGAGGTGTAAGAAACTCATTCATGGTGATAGGAAGCGATTGATTTCAGTTACTTTTTCCAAAGCGGGTGCTACCAAATATTAAGTTAAGGGTGCCAATAATTTTGTCCAGTGCACTTTTTTTTTTTTTTTTTTTTTTTTTTTTTTTTTTTTTTGGGTTCTGTGTGAAATTGTATCAGATTTGACTTTCTTTAGTTTTTTTTTTTTTTTGTGTTGTTCCAATGCAAACAAAATAAATAAAATAAACATGTGAGTACCAAAACATTTGCATCTCCAACGCGATAATTGTATCGTTGAAAATATATAATATATAATTTTTTTATATATATATATAATATATTAACCCTGAAACATTGTAACATCAATGTAGTTAGTGACTTAATGTTGTGTTTATGTGCATCTGCGATGGTCCGAACACAAGCAAAGCAGTGTTCAATCAGTAACACGTGGCAAAAAATCATCCTATTATTCTGTCTTGTATTAATTTTAAATTTAAAAAAAAAAAAAAAAAAAAAAAAAAAAAGGGAAATATGAACGTCAAAAGTCAACTCCCATGGTTTGCTGAAAGGAGTTGGCTCATAGAATCATATCACCATACTGCAAATGTTGTGCTGAAATATGTTGACCGAATCCCCTGCAGATCTTCAAGGAACCAATGTTCAGACAGCGAAGTATCCTTTTTCTTATAACAGCAACCAGAGTCAGAAGCAAAAACACAGACAGTCCAACTGGGAAAATCTGAAGGTTTTCAGGTTGAGGGAGGGAAGCTGTGAAAAGAGCACTTTATTTTTATTTATTTATTTATTTATTACTCAGTGTTTTAAGATTTTGTAAAGCTTTGAGCCTGAGGATATTAAAAGGTTAGTCATATAGTTTCATCTGCTGTTCAAATCATGATGTAACATCACCTGTGTAAACGCATTAGCTAACACACAAAATTTCTAACCATTCATTGAATTTCTCTCACCTCTGAGTTTCATTCTAATCAAGGTTTCTCCTCCAGAGTCCAGAAGAATGTGTGTTTCTGCGTCACTGTCCATATGCTCATTAATGATCTGGTTTCTATCACTGTCGGTCACTCGTTCACTCTGAACTCCGTTGCTTCTGCTCCAATCCTCTTTTTGCTTTGTGATTCTGTTCTGATGCTGTGCTTTATCAGCCTCTGACAACAGTAGCTTCTCACCACTTTTCACAGAAATCTCATCTGAGGAGATACAGAAATGCATTAATTATTATTATAATGGTGTCAATCAATCAAGGCTATGAGCACATACATGTAGGACCCCTCATCATGGCAACACCCATTCCAGATATGCCAAAATCTTTCACAGTTTAGGATACTCAGTGTTTTGGCACCATGTTGACAATCTTTGGTGTGAACTACTTTCATAGTTCCGCTATAAAGCACCTCCTACAAGCCCATTTTTGAGCTTTTACCAGTGTCTGACAGCAGCTAATTCTGTGTGTGAGTTTCATGCAATTTAAAGCAATTTAAGAGCCTCAGAAACGCCCAAAAAGGTACTGAGGTTTAATGCGAAAGATTCTGTAAATCTCTCAGTGACTCCTGTTTTACTTACTGTGTTTTTCACCATCATAAGGTTTGTCGTCATTTGTGTTTAGTTGTCCCTTTGAGTCTGGTTCTGTAAATGCTGTAGAGGATACTGAAAGGTTTATCAAACAGTTTAGCATCAGTTTGCTTTGCAAATCGTTATAAATAAACCTCAGCTGTCAAATTGATTTCAAAATAATGTTATAGTCATCCAATAAGCTTTTCCTCACCTCTTACTGTCACCATGAATAAGATTTTTCCCTCAGGGTCCAGAACTTCATATGTTCCTGCGTCTCTGGCTGTAAAATGACTAATGGTCAGGTTTCCATCTCTGATGGTCATTCTTTCACTTTGAACTCCTTTGCTTCTGCTCCAATCCTCCTTCCACCCTGTGCTTCTTCTGCCCTGATGCTGCACTTTATCAACGTTTGGCAACAGAACATCCAACTTCAGTTCCTCACCGATTTTCACTGAAATCTCATCTGAGGAGAAACAAAGACATTAATCATTATTATAATAGTGTCATTTATCAAGGCCATAACCACACTAATCTTAGTATTAGGCCTGTCCCATTCAGAGTTGCTGCTTGTTACATGCAATACCACACTGTTACTAAAAGCAAAACAGAAAGCACATGTTTATAGTTTGATCAGTTTTGACTTCCTGGTTGGCTCCAGCATTGTCTGATTATAGGAGAAAACAAAGATTCACATATATTGTACTCACCCCCTTGTCATCCAAGATGTTCATGTCTGTCTGTCTTTCTTTCTTTTTTTCTTTCTTTCTTTCTTTCTTTCTTTCCTTAGTTGTAATGAAATTGTTTTTTGCAGAAAACATTTCAGCATTTTTCTCCATATAATGGACTGATATGGTGCCCCGATTTTGAACTTCCAAAATGCAGTTTAAATGCAGCTTCAAACGATCCCAAATACAATTTAAATACTTTTTATTCTCTAACACTCATCTTGCCTTTCTCTGCTTGAACTAGGTAAAACATAGGACGATTTTGAAGTTGAGGGAGAACATGAGATGAGTTTTTCGACATACCATAACTGTCATGAATCGGAAAAAACAGTCCAGGCAGAGTAAGACAAGATGAGCGTTTGGCATTTAAAAGTATATAAATTGTATTAATTTTATTAAAATAACCAATAATTTTGCTAGGTAAGACCCTTCTTCCTCGGCTGGGATCGTTTACAACCGCATTTGGGGTCGTTTGAAGTCGGATTTAAACTGCATTTTGGAAATTCAAAATCAGGGCACCATATCAGTCCATTATATGGAGAAAAATGCTGAAATGTTTTCCTCAAAAAACATAATTTCTTTACGAGTGAAGAAAGAAAGACATGAACATCTTGGATGACAAGGGGGTGACTACATTACATGTGAATCTTTGTTTTGGAAGTGGACTTCTTTAAATGTAATTGTAACGAATCCGGTCTCTGTGGTTCCCCCCCCCGAGTCATCACCAGAAGCCACCTGCCCTGACCGTTCGCCTACCTTGTTACCTTGTTTTGTCTCCGTTTGCCTACGATCGACCTCGCCTGTTTTACTCTGCCTTTTCTAATAAAAGCTGCAAATAGATCCTCATGCTGTTGACCCCTCATTACAGTAGTAGACAATATATTACAATATATACAAATATATTTTCCAGCATCACTGAAGCTCAGATGGTTGATGACGATGTCACAGTTTCCTCGTTTATAGACTTGTCCACTACATTCTTTAGTCTGACAAACTGGGATGTTTTCTGACCGACTAAAATCAACTTCAAAAATCCCTCTGTCCTTATATTTACATTGCAGTAGGATGTTGTCTCCCTTTTTCCCTTCCATAAGTTTAGGGGTGGTCCCTGGAAAAAAAAAAAAAACAAAAAGGAAAAAAGTAATATTCATTCAATACTAAGTATCAAAAGTGAAAAAAAATACATGTGGCGTTTCTCACTGTTCTCTGTAATTTAATGTTAAATGATATGACATGTTAAACAATAAATGTTTTTTTTGGTCAACTAAAATATATATAGAAAGTAAGGCATAAAGGAGTGAACAATATTAGCAGTGCCACATTTTGATATTACAAATGAAGAATTTATTTGTGAAAATAGATGTTTTGTTTGTTTGTGTCTTTTTTTTTTTTTTTTTTTTTTTTTTTTTTTTTTGCCAAAAATCATGTTTATGTTATGTTTTTACTGTTTTATTGTGTTAGTTGTATTTTTGGGGGTTATTTTAATCAATGTCAAACTAACCCAACTGCAGTTTGACTGAGATTAATTGGAATGCACAATGAAAAATATGAATTTTGAAAATTAATGAATGAAAGACACGACGCCTCGCTTAAGGCAGCGACTTGCCCACACCTACTGGCGATTTGAATGTAAACTACAAGCATCATTTAATTTTGCCATTTTGTTGCTTTCTTTCGTATATTAGTAATACACTTCATAGAATGTTAAGAATATGACATTAAAGATGACATACAGTTAATAGTCTAAAGAAACTCTAGCTTGACTCTGGCCTATACAGGTAAAAAATGCACCTGTAAAACAATAAGGCTTTAGGGGGCAAAATATCCCTTAATGGTAAATGTGTGACTGTGGTCTAAGTGGGGGTACTCAGAAGTACCTGTAAAAAGTTTGAGAACCACTGAGCTAGAATAAATGACACTGAAAACCAAAAATGGTTACAATTTTTCAACAAAAATGGCTGTATACTGACCACTGAAAAGGCAAAACAGCAGCAGATAAAAACAGTTCAGCCTGTAGAGAGCAGAAGAGCTGGTTAATGTGACAGATACAGGCTAAATGCTTTCCTGAGACTAATAACTTTCACTTTCATTTCATCTGAATATTTCACACATGTGATCTTGCACAATAAAAGTTGTTTGTTATTGGAAGGAGCTGTTAGACTGACATTTTTGTGGTTAGCATTGTGCTGAAGAGATTACGTTGTGGGTGGTTACATGATTGCAAAAATATTGCTTTCATTTAGTACAGTTTTTTTACTCATGCCAGTGACTGACTGACTTTCTTGTTTGTTAAATTGGAAGTCTAAAAGTTATAATTAATGTAGGAAGTGCCATGCTGGCTATTAATGTTAACTGAAGATAAACGAAGTATAAAAAATAATTAAATAGATTAATAAAAATAGAATTCTAGGGCTGGTACATCATTCGCACACTCTTCATATGGCCTTTTGTCTCTTCCATTAAAAAAATAAATAAATCATTACATTAAACCAGTTTGTCCAGGCAGCACTGATTGGATCAACCACAGTGAATTATGTTCAGGAAATAATCACAGAATGTATTAAATAAAATTGCTGTGTTCTCAATAAATTAAGATGAATTTTACTCGTCAGTACAATTAACCAGCATAAGCTCAAATGAAAACATTCAACTCTGTAGATATGTCTCATAATTTTATTAAATTGGACCAACAAGACCTAAAATGATGTTTTAAAACACAACAACTGATTTTAAAAATCACTAAATGTAGAACAATCAAATAATTATATCAATAATCCCACACTAAGAAGTTATTTTCTTTATTTGTAATCACAACTTTTTTTCTTTTTGTAATGTTCAGGCAAGATAAAGCTGTGAGGTTATTCTGATTAAACCAGTCTTTCTTTAACTTTTTTTTTTTTTTTTTACAGTGTTGATTTTTAAATAAATAAACATCATAATTGTAGTAATAAATAAATTGAACATAAATACATTGACTCCTTTCCACACCACTAGCAGGTTTAGTATTTACAGATAAGCAGTGTAGGACACAAAAATAAGTTGGCTTTATATTATAAAGCATGAAAACTTACATGGTTCTGCTGTATGAGTCCTATGTTCAGGTGTCAACGCTTTGTAAACCAATTCACAAATAACCACACATTTAAATAGAAACAAAACTAAAAGTACTGACACACACACACACACACACACACACACACACACAGACAGATGAGTGTTTTGATAGTGTAGAAATCTTTGGAACCTTCTAATAAAGAGCAGTTGGATATATGATTGGTCATTATAGTCCTTCACTGGAAAATAATATAATATTATATGATGTTCAGTGACTGAATTGTGAATGAGTTAAACATTCACATATGAATTTAATATTTAATTTCAACACTGACTTTTGTTCTGAAGGAAACACCTGTTTCCCTGAAAGGTTAGGTCGTGTGACGCGATGAGCGTTGAAATGTGGTCTCAGATCAGCTGTTAGAGCTGAACAGGTTATGTGACTGATGTGAAACCGTAACAGAATAGAAATGTCATTTCTCTGTTGTGTTCAGAGTTTAAATTGTCAAAGCAGAGACACTGTGTTTTTAAAAAAAAAAAAAAAAAAACTAAATAAATAAACTAAAATTTTTATTTTTTATTTTTCACAAAAGATTGTCTTTTAAAGCATCTGTACAAAGAATAGTAAATTAAAAATCCTGTATTAAACAAAGAGACAAAGAAATAGGAAAGGGAAAAACTTTGCTGGTAAAGACACTTGAGATTCGCTTTCAGTTATCAGTCCAGTTCTTAAACCAGGCTAGTAATGGTCATATTATTTGTAGTAAATTCAAAAATGGCGTGAGGTGAAATTTAAAAATATAGTAGCAATATGGTGACAGAATCCTCTGCGGATGTGTTGGGTCCTGAGGTTGCATCTGTTTTTACTTTGGATTAGAATCACAACCAACACAAACAGTCCTAATGCCCCAATTGAACACCAATGATCTACATCAGGAAGGGGGAAGGGAAGAGTGATCAATTTGTATTTATTTATTCAAGAGTTTGTAAAGCTCTCTGTGCCTCCTGTTTTAAATAATAATCCAAAATTATGATAAAAATACATTATAGAAAATGCAGATCCATGTGAGAGATCCTATTGAAGTCCCCTTGTAGTCAATTTTTATCCCTTAAAACTGATCTTTGATCATCAAAATGACACATTTATTATTATTATTATATATATATTTTTTTTCCAAGTGAAAATAATAATAATAATAATAATAATAATAATAATAATAATAATTATTATTATTATTATTATTATTATTATTATTATTATTATTATTATTATTATTATTATTATTATATATATATATATTTTTTTTTTTTCATGCCTTAACTTGAATGTAAAAGCTTGAATGTAACACTACCCCTCCTTGCACATTTACTATACGCGGATCTATAAATATGCACGCAGTCACACCAGCCAGAGCCCCCTGATCCACTAACTGTGGACAAATACAGTGGATACTGTAACATTTGTTAAAGTTGCTTACTTGACGATATTGTGCCCTCAAAATGGCTTGAAGGCTGGAGTGCAGCCTAGTTTGTGATTCCAGTTCGCACCCGCGAGCATATGCGAGTAAAGTGCAGACGGCAATGCGGGAGAGGTGCGTCTGACTCTGGGCTACTTTTACACTGTTGCCGCGGGTTATATTTCAAGTTAGCAGTTGTGCTCTTTTTAATGCTCAATATGCTCTATTAAATGCTCTACTTAATATTTGGTTTTGGTATATTTTACATGCTAATGACAGGAATCTATCCTTTGACGTGATTGCTTAAGTTGATGTAGCAAAAAAAGGGCCGCATTTCTGCGACAGCCTTTGGGAAACTACAGTTTTAAGGAGAAAATACTCCAGTGGTGTTGATTAATGGACTGGCACACTGTTTGTCTAAAAGCATATTAAAACACCACATTTTCACTACAGGGGGACTAATATAATATAATGTAAACATGTATAATAAATAAAATAAACATTACCTTGTCATAATTGTTTTACAATTTATACAGATAACTATTGTATGCCAATAAAAGAAATACTCATCAGTCCTGCACAACAGCTTGTAGGAATTTTAGTTCATTCTTCAGTACAGAAACACTGGAACCCTGTGATATTGGTGGGTTTCCTCCTATGAACTGCTTGCTTCAGGTCCTTTCACAACATTTCAATTGGATTAAGGTCCAGACTTTGACTCAGGCATTCCAAATCATCTTTTGTTCTTCAACTGTTTTTTTTGGTATAATGACTTGTGTGATTGTGGTTGTTGTCTTGCTGCATGACCCACTTTCTTCTAAGATTCAGTTCTCGGACAGATGTCCTGACATTTTCCTTTAGAATTTGCTGGTGTAAGTCAGAATTCATTGTTCCATCAATGATGGCAAGCCATTCTGGCCAAGATGCAGCAAAGCAGGCCCAAACCATGATACTACCACCACCATCACCATGTTTCACAGATGGAATAAGGTTCTTATAAAGTGTTTTTCTTTTTCCAGACGTAACGCTTCTCATTTAAACACAGGAAGTTTTATTTTGGTTTCATCCTTCCACAAAACATTTTTCCAATAGCCCTCTGACTTGTCCACATGATCTTTTAGCAAACTGCAGACCGACAGCAGTTTTTCTTTTTTTGTCTTTCTCCTTGCAACTCTACCATTCACACCATAGTTGTTTGGTGTTCTCCTGATGATGGACTCATGAACATGAATATTAACCAATGTGAGAGACGCCTTTGTGCTTAAGTTACCCTGAGGTCCTTTGAAACTTTGCAGACTATTACAAGTCTTGCTTTGGAGTGATCTTTGTTGGTCGACCACCCCTAGGGAGGGTAATAGTGGTCTTGAATTTCCTTTATTTGTAAACAATCTGTCTGACTGGATTTGTGGGGTCCAAACTCTTTAGAGATTTTGTAACGTTTTCAACCTTTGTAACCGTTCAATTTAATCATATAATCATCATAGTTACTTATATACCCATTTCATTCATTCATTCATTCATTCATTCATTCATTCATTCATTCATTCATTCATTCATTCATTCATTAGTCGTTCGTTTTATTTTTATTTTTTTTCCATTGTTTTGACAATGTGGTTTCAAGGGCCGTTTTTCTGCATGAGTAAGAGATACGAGGGAATGTTTATAGAAACCCTTTATGGGATGTTGTTGTTAAGTTTGGTAGAACACCGCTTGTTGGATTTGTGTTCTTCAGACTAAGTCTGAGCATTGAGACATACGCAACTAAGACTATTCAATAAACTCTGCTCCGTTTTACAATTATAACTTCATCTCCTGCTTTTGCTCTTCACTTTCGCTGGCTTTCTCCTCTGTCAACTTCTTGTTAATAGTGTTTTGGGTATTTTGGGTACTAGACAAGACCTCCTGTTACCAGGGTTTAGGTATTAGTCTACTCTGATGGGATCTGGCGTCCGGGGCTGGATCTTTATTATCTAGGCATGGGGACAGTGACCTAACACCACAGAACATGTTTTGTAACATTCCTTAAATGCAGTCACAAACAGAGCAAAATCACTGAACTCACATGACATAACTGCTATCACTTGCAGATATTTGATGATTAAAAAATTGACAGTCACAGTGAGGTAACGAGCAGGACTTGTTTAATCCTAACACCTATTAACACAGTATAATTAAGAACAGAGTGTCCACCAAACATTGTGCTGCTTCTAGAGTAAGTTAAATAATACACACAGACAATGATGTAAGAAAACCATCATATCACACCCACACCTGAAGGTATATGTTGACAGAATCATGTTGCTGTTAAGTTACAAGTAACCAGAGGTCTCACTAGGTGTTCAGGGCCTCTGTGCAGTTTAATTACATTCAGTTAAGGTCATTATAGTTTCCCACTAATACCTCTGGGAGCTCTGTATTCTCCTGTACTTGCACTTGTATGTAATCTCTTTGCTGACGCTGCAATATGATGACAGTAATCACAATCACAGCCACCAGAATTCCCAAACGCACTCCAACTGACAAAATCAATTTCTCTAAGGTGAAACAGGAAAGTGGTAAGAGAGCACAATTATTTAAAACATTTCTTTAAAGATCACTGCTTATTTTTTATTTTTATTTTTTTGTAAAGCTCTCAATGCCTCCTTTTTGACTTACGAAGTTGTTGAGTGTCATGAGTTTCGCCTTTATCTGTGTTGTCCAGTGAGTTTATAGAGGATATTGAAAGGTCAGTCACACAGTTTAGTATTAATTTCATGCTCAAATCATAAATAAAGCTCAGCTTTTCAGATACTTCAAATATTTCCAGAACTCTGAGTTTCTCTCACCTGTGACTGTCACTGTGATCAAGATGTTTCCTTCAAAGTCCATAACTCTGTACTTTCCTGTATCATTAGCCTTAAACTCTTTAATGATCTGGTTCCCATCTTTGTGAATCATTAGATCGCTCCAGACCCTGTGGCCTCTTTTCCAAACCTTCCTCCACTCTCCACCAGAGTTTGCCTCCACTTTATCAGCGTTGGGCAACAGAACATCCATCTTTAGCTCCTCACCTGTCTTCACAGAAATCCTATCTAAGGAGGAACGCAAAGACTTAAATCATTATTACAAAGGTATCGATCAATCAAGACCATATAAGGAACATATTCAGGATTGGGAACCAATAATGTCAAGGAGTTACTTCAACCAAAAATGAAAATTCTGTCATTAATTACTCATCCTCATGACACAGGAGTCGGCGTTCTGACATTTTTGTTCTAAAGATAAACGAAGGTCTTATGGGTTTAAAATGACATTAGGGTAAGTAATGACACAATTTCTTTTTTGGGTGAACTATCCCTTTTAAAGGGGCACATGTTGTGGAGTTGATCAGTGTTTACTTTACCAAGAATATGAAGTTTGTACTCTTGGGTTTGTCGCTCCAGGACTCCCTGATCATTGCGGTAATAGACTCTCAAAATGTATGTCCCAGCATCACTGAAGCTCAGATTCTTGATGACGATGTCACACTTTCCTTGTTTAAATACTCTGCACATACAGTCTGACAGACAGAGGTGTCTTCTGACTCACTGAATAAATCAGTGCGAAAAATCGTATTTGTCTCCTATTCACATGGCAGCGTGACTTTGCCTTCCTTTTCTCCTGTGACAGAAATAGCAGTGGTTCCTACAAAAATATGCAGTACAATATTCATTTAGTACTCAAAGTAATACTCAAAGTAACAATACTGAAAAAAAAAAAAAAAAAAAAACATGTTTCTCAACTCAACAAAACACGATTTGAGTTTTGAAAAATTTGGTTTGTTAAATTTAAAAGCTGGGTAAGTTACCCAGCTGCCTTAAAATGTTAAGTTGAATCAACTCAAAACTCCAAGTTGTCACTTAGAACAACTTAACATTTCAAGTTGACTGAACTTAAAAATTTTAAGGCACCCGGGTGACAAATAATTTTAAGTTGACTCAACAAATTGTTTTTCACAGTGTAGAGCTTTTCATTTGCCCAGAATATTTCACTGTATCCAAGTGGATTCAACAATCTTAAATGAATGAAGTTTCAATGTACAAATTAAGGTTGTTGGTTTGAGCCATCAGTTATTTTGACATTGTGCTCAATCTTGGGTTACTCTATTGTCTCTGTAATGAGTGCTGTACAATTAATTTGGGGAAAAAAGTACCTGATGCAGGAAATAAAACGTAATCAGATTCCTTTAATGTCACTGGTAAACGCATTACTTTTTAATTTATTACAAAAGTTACTTTTTCAAATAAGTAACACAAGCTTCTTGACAGAAATTGGGAGTCAGTGCAGAGGTGCTTACTTCAGCCCGAGGCTTATTAATTTCACATTTGCTGTTAAAGGGCCTTTCTCTTTGACAAAAATATAACACAATAATAATAATAATAATAATATAATAATAATAATAATAATAATAATAATAATAATAAAAATAATAATAATAATAATAATAAAAGTAAGCCCATCCCAGGTGACAAAGTAATATATTTCTTTCCTTGAAAAATAACAAAGTAATGCAATTAGTTAGTTTTCATGGAGTAATGCAATGTTGTAATGCATTACATTCCCAACACTGATCAGAATTTACAATAAACAATCAATAAAAAAGTTGCAAATAAATTTAAAAGAACACACCACTATTTTGAAAATAGGCTCATTTTCCAACTCCCCTAGAGTTAAACAGTTGAGTTTTACCATTTTCAGGCGCTGCGTAATATTGCGCCTGCTGCACCCATGGTATGGCAGCAAAGTTGCTTGATTATTACGCCAGAATGAGAGTATAGTTCCTAGCCATATCGGCCCTGAAAATCACAACTTTTCATTTTCTGTTGGTCTTAGTACATGATGTAACTACAGAAGAGTCAAGTTTTAAGCAGAAAAAAATATCAAAACTCTTTGGTCATTTTTGAGCGAGATGCTAGCGGTTTAATCGGATTCAATAAGCTATGCTAAACCGCTAGACCCGGAGATCGGCTGAATGGATTCAAAAACGGTAAAACTCAATTGTTTAACTCTAGGGGAGTTGAAAAATTAGCCTATTTTCAAAAACGGTGGCGTGTTCCTTTAAAGATGCATTAAAATAGGCCAATTAAGGCCTAGTCCAAACATGCTTGTTGTTGTTGTTGTTATTGTTGTTGTGTTTTTATTATATATATATATATATATATATATATATATATATATATATATATATATATATATATATATATATATATATATATATATATATATATATTATTATATAATATAATATAATATAATATAATATAATATAATATAATAATTTTTATATATATATATAAAATATTAGTATGTGTGTGTGTGTGTATGTATGTAACTGTTCATAAGGTATATTGCCCGAGGGAAGAAACTGTTCTTATGTCTGGCTGTCCTGGTATTTGTGGCTCTAAAGCGCCGACCAGATGGCAAAAGTTCAAAAAGGGGATAACATGAGTGTGAGGGATCCAGAGTGATTTTCTGAGCCCTTTTCCGCACTCTCGATGTATACAGCTCTTGAAGGGTGGGCAGGGGAGCACCAATAATCCTCTCAGCGGTCCGAACTGTTCTGAGCCAAACCAGACAGTTATTGATGTGCAAAGAACAGATTCGATGACGGCTGAGTAGAACTGTTTCAGCAGCTCCTGTGGCAGGTTGAACTTCCTCAGTTGTCGAAGGAAGTACAACCTTTGTTGGGCCTTTTTTGCAATGGAGTCGATGTGAGTGTCCCATTTCAGGTCCCGGGAGATGATGGACCCTAGGAACTTGAATGTCTCCACTGCAGCCAGTCGCTCTAACCTCCATTGGTTCTGCTCCAATCCTCCTTCCACCCTGTGCTGCTTCTGCTCTGATGCTGCACTTTATCAGCATTTGGCAACAGAACATCCAACTACAGCTCCTCACCGATTTTCACTGAAATCTGATCTGAGAAACAGAAAAACAATTTATCCTCAATCATTATTTTGTCTATCAAGGTGTCTATCAAGGTTAGAAGCACGTATTTAGGATTGGGGAAACAAATGAACTATAATCCTTTAAAAATCAGCCACTGAAAATCCCATATCTCTGTCCCGTTCAGAGTTTCTGCTGGTTACATGCAATACCAACACAATTTCTAAAGGTAAACCAGAAATCACATGCTGGTTTGATCAGTTTTGACTTACCATCAACACAAAGTTGATATGTCCTGATTTGCTCCAGCATTGTTTGATTTATTAATGTAACTAAATTTCAAAATGTATTTCCCAGCATCACTGAAGCTCAGATTCTTGATGACGATGCCACAGTTTTCTTTTTTTTAAATATTTGGTCACTTTTACATTCCTTGTTCTGACAAACAGTGCTGTATTCTGACCGACCGAACCCAAATTCGATAATCTCACTGTCCTCGTGTTCGCATGGCAGTGTGACATAGCCTCCTTTTTGCTCTACCACAGTGGTGATTCCTGCAAATAAAGACCGTAAAATATTAATTCAATACAAATTATTAATACTGAAAAAAATGTGTGGTGTTTCTCTCTGTTCCCCGTAATTGAGGTCATCATAAAATATTCTTGTGGAGCTTTATTTATTTATTTATTTATTTATTTATTTATTTATTTTTTTCTTCTTAGAGGCTCTTCTTTTGTACAAGACATTTCATTGCACCCAAGTGGACTGAACAATTGTGAACTGATGGTAGGGTTTCTTTAATATTTAGTATCAGAAATGAATGTAAAGATTAAGGTTGTTGGTTTTGAGCCATGATCTATTATGCCATAGAGCTCTTCAACTAGACACTCAAGCTCAGGTTACTCCATTATCTCTGTAATAAGTGCAGTGGTGGATGAAGTACACAAATCAGTGTACTGATATACAATAAGTATAATGGTAAATAAGTAAAAAAAAAAAAAAAAAAAAAAAATTGTTGTTGATATGGACTATGTTGACAGGAAAATATACTTGTATTTTAGTTTAGTTTTTTTTTTTTTTTTCCTCTCAAACTTTATCTGTGGTGTAAAAACACCCCTGGCCAAATGCCCCCAGAGGGCATCACTTCCTACCTTAATTACTGTAGTTACCATGTTCTGAACATCACATCCTTTCTTTGTCCCTCAGATGTAATCTATCTAGGTGGATGAATAAAAATATTTGGACTTTATATCTAAAAAAAAAACTCATCTTAGCTCCAGCAAGCTTGTTAGCTAGACAGTTAGCATCAGCTAACAATATTTATTTATTTTCAGTATGGTTTTGAATAAACATTCATATCTGTTTACTCGGCTAGTTGATCCAAGCAATATAAAAAAAATTATACTGTTGATTTAAAAAATATAAAAACAGACATCATGTAGGGCTAAATGTGTAGCATTTTAATCAGCGTTCCCACGCTTCTTGAACGTACTTGAATATCAGACACATGGATTCAAGGCCTGGAAAGTAGGGGAGCGTGGGGCACAACCTAACACTTTTTGAATCTCTCAGTTTGCGTAAATCCATGTGGGGTTCAGAGTATAATATTTTTTTTTTTATTTTTTCTTGTCTAGAAAAAGTGTTATTTTCACACTTGTCTAGTACAAATATGTAGTTTGTTTCATAATTACAGTGTGTACGCTTTTTGTTATTTTACCTCAAACGAAAGGAAGTGAAAAGTGACAACATGCCCCGTAGGTGGGGTACATTGTCACATGTGAGGGGCACGTTGTAACATGACCATATGGCAGCTTAATGTTGTCTGATTGAATGAGATGTGTGTGTGTGTGTGTGTGTGTGTTATATATATATATATATATATATATATATATATATATATATATATATATATATATATATATATATATATATATATATATATATATATATATATTATATTATACGATATATAAATATATACACAACAAACTAAAATGTTTTGTCAATAAAATAAAATAATTAAATTATTTCAAATAAAATAATGGTGTTTTTAAAAAATAAAGTAAAAAAAATGCTGGTCCTTTGCTGGTGCTTGACCAGCAACATAACCAGCAAAGGACCAGCTTTAACCAGCATCAAAACATACCTGCCAGCATATGCTGTGTTTTTTTTTTTTTTTTTTTCCCCCCCACCAGGGCAGACTCTGAAGTGTTGCGCATTCACATACAGTATGGCTTGCACTCTTCCCTTTAGGTCACAAAATGTATGTCGGGATATCATAAAGCCATCTTCCCTGGTTTCACAATATTCAAATAATGATTGTACACTGAGTTTGGTATTTTTAGAAGATGTATCTGTGATGAATTCTAGATAAGTAAATCACAACTATCTTGTGCTATGGGCACAGCCATTGATTTTAAAGTCTGCAGCGGAAGTTTTTTTTTACGCTACTATTTGAAACGTCCGCTTTTCGAACGTGGAAGTGTGATAGGCCCATTAAAATCCCTAAAAAGAGTGTTAAGCTTTGATGCCAAAGATTTTGTAAAGCCTCCAGTGTCTACTGTTTTACTTACCTTGTGGTTTGGTAATGTAATTAGGCTTGTCGTAACCTGTGTAGTTCAGTTTTCCCTTTAACTCCAACTCTGTACTAGACACTGTAGAGGATACTGAAAGGTTAATCACACAGTTTAATATTAATTTGTTGTTCAGATCGTGACTAATAAACCGCATCTGCCTGAATGCTTTAAAAATAATGTCCAATGAGTTTTCTCACCTCTGACTGTCACCATGTTCATGATTTTTCCTTCAGAGTCCAGAACTATATATGTTCTTGCATCTCTGGCTGTAAAATTACTAATGATCAGGTTGCCATCTCTGATGGTCAGTCGTTTATTCTGAACTCCATCGGTTCTGCTCCAATCCTCTTTCCAGCCTGTGCTTCCTTTGCCCTGATGCTGCACTTTATCAGCGTTTGGCAACAGAACATCCAACTTCAGCTCCTCACCGATTTTCACTGAAATCTCATCTAAGGAGAAACACAAAGACAATATTTATTATATGATCAAAGACATAAGCACATATTTAGGATTGAGGACCAAATGTAATTAAGAATCTAATCTAAATATTAAGCTTATCCCATTCAGAGTCTCTGCTGGTTGCGTGCAAAACCACACATTATACCAAAGGAAAACCAGAAATCACATGTTGATGGTTTGATCATTTTTGATTTACCATGAATATGAAGTTGGTATGTTCTGTTTTGTTGCTCCAGCTCGGATTGATTATTAATGTAACTGCATCTCAAAATGTATTTCCCAGCATCACTGAAGCTCAGATTCTTGATGACGATGACACTGTTTTCTTTTTTTAAATATTCGGTCACTTTCACATCCTTTGTTCCAACAAACAGTGCTGTTTTCTGACCGTCTGAACTCGAATTCAGAAATCTCACTGTGCTTATATTCACACTGCAGTGTGACGTAGCCTCCTCTTTGCTCTATCACAAGTTTAGTGGAGGTTACTGCAAATAAAGACAGTATAATATTAAATTCAATACAAAGTATCAATACTGAAAAATACATGTGGTGTTTCTCTCTGCATCACTTTTTAATTTACAAGAAAATATCAGAGTTACTCCCCCCCCCATTTATTGATTGAAAGCTCTCTTGTCCCCGTGTTGAGAGAAATCGGGAGTAGGATGTTACTTTAGTTCTAGACTAAATCTGAACATGCATTTATTCATCTCACTTACAAAAAAAGCAAGTGTTCCTCAAAATAAGTTCAGTATTCCTCAAAATGAATAAAAACAGTGAAATGCAGCTTAGAATAGGAGGCAAACCAGCAATAATTAAATATGTTAAATAATACAAATATCCTTTATGTATTTAATCCCATTTTATTAATCAGTGTCTTTGCTGCTGGCCCTCGATTATCCAACTCAACCATAAGATAAATTAACATTTGTTCTTCTTCTGCATTCTACTGTACAGACATGAATTTACTTTTCCTTCAGCCTGAAGCTTTTGGTGCGAATGGGCTTTTACATTTGCCAAAAAATGGCAAGCCCTGCACAGATTTAAAAAGTAACTAAGTAACGTAATTGGTTACTTTTTTAGGGAGTAATGCAATATTGTAATGCATTACTTTTAAAAGTAACTTCCCCCAACACTGTGTATAAAGCTGTAGCCGATTTAGGCTACAAGTGCAATTGTAACTAGATGAGTAATAAATAATCCTGAATGAATAAATGGTGTGTGATGACATAATATAATATGCTGGAGAATTTCAACCAGTCGCTTGGCGCAGCAGACGAACAATCAACTAGAATAACTTGACCTGAAAACCAAAAATGGTCACAATTTCAAAACAAAAATGACTGTATACTGACCGCTGTAATTGCAAAGGCACAAGAACAGCAGAAGATACAAGCAGTTCATCCTGTTGAGAAAACAATTGTCTGTTATGTGACAGATATGGGATGAATGCTTTTTCTGAAATTAATAATATACATTTATACATCATTAGCAATAAGTAAAATTAAATATTGAAGTCAATATATTAATAATTAAATAAAATAATTAAAACATGAATGCTACCTCATTTATACAGCCTACATAGGGCCATCGGTTTTCTTCAGCACAGCAATAACCACAAAAACATCATCAAAGCTTCTGTAAACTCTTAAGTGTCCAACATAACTAAACATTGAACACTTAAACTAGGGACAGCACTGGTTGGATCAGAAAGAGTGAATTGTGGCAATATTCACAGAATATGTTAAATACATTTGATGTGATCTCACTGAATTGAGATTAATTTTACGCATCAGTACAGTTAGTTTAAGTTCAGAGAAATCTATTCAACTGTGTGGAAATGTTTTGTAATTTTACCAACAAGCATTTTTTTTTTTTTTTTTTTTTTTTTTAAGTGTGGACCCAGAGTTATGTCAAACTAAAAGTCCCAATATACAACAACAAGTTTTAGAAAATCACTAAGGTGCTACCAAAAAAAATAATAATAAATGTATAACAATCTAATAATAATTATTAAACTAATAATTAATATTCAGATAACATAATACTTTGAGTTTTTCCAGAGAAAAAAAACTATTGGTATAACAACAAAACACGCAAGTTTGCTTTATATTAAAAAGCATGAAAACTTACATGGTTCTGTAAGACTGTTATGTTCAAGGGTCAACACTCCGTAAGCCGCTTCACATTTTAGTGAGACTAACTAACTACAGATTTAAGGAGAAACAAAACTAAAAGTATCTAACGCACACGCACACGCACACGCACACGCACACACACGCACACACACGCACACGCTGTTTGAGCTGAACGGGTCACGTGACTGATGTGAAACCTTAGCACAGCGGAGAAAATGTCATTTCGTCTTTCCACTTGAGTTCAGTTGAAAACAACACGTCTCTGTTTGTATTTTATCGTCAGAGATGCAAAACTGCAAAGTCTTCAACTTTAGTTCCAGAGCAATGAAAAGCTTTGAAGAATAGACTCCATATCATTTCAAGTGTTCCTACACACTTTAATCTACTGCAACAAACCACTATGTGCAACTGCATAATGTGATAAGAAATTTGATTTCTACGATAGCATTGTAATAATGAACTTTGATGCACTGATTTTTATTTTTAAACACCTCTTGCTTCCAGCCCGGGACTTAAGATTTTAAAGTTTCAGTATTGTTTGACACATGTCGATTAGCCTACTTAAAAGCCGAAATGGAAATGTTTAATTATTTTACATTTTGTGCTATAAGAATTAAATCGGCATAATGTTTCCATTTAATACTCCCATATATTCAGTGATTGTAACTCTTACTAATGCTTTCATATGTTTGTGGTTTTAATTACATCATTTAAATGCAGTCAGTCTAGAAATTATGAATGTTCAGTGATTTGCTTACCACTTCCTGTTCTTAAACTGTTAGAACAGATCTGACAGCATTGCATATATACAGTTGTGTTTAAAGAGGTTTAGCATTTTTTAGAGGTTTTACAGCAGTTTATCTGATCAGAATTCTCAAACACATTTAACATTTGAAGACATTTTTATTTAATCTAAATTTAATCAAATTTATGTTCCATATAACACGTGTCATTTAAATTTTCTTCTAAACTTTGCTAATATGGATATAAAAATGCTTCTTTAGATAAATATAAAATGTGCATAGTGTGCAATAAAGTATATGTTTGCTGTTGTTTTTGAGCTCATTCTCTTGGAAAGAGCATTTATTGCTCCTCTAAATAAATATACAGCCTGATGACGTTCAAGTATATGTTTGCTGTTGTTTTTAACTGCGACTATTTCATTTTCGCTGGTGCTGAAAAAGATGACATTTGCTACATCTGTAAATCTGCTCAACAGGAAAAGCATCTGAGCCACAGTTTTCTGTTTTAATTTGTGGTAAGCTACAGCAGTGCAAAGCAAATCCAAGGGATATGCTGAGTTAGACTGTAAAACAAAGCAGAAATAGAAGCTATTTAGCTGATTTGTGGTGAATCAGAGATGCGCGTTTGGCTGCGGCCCATCCTTTTTGCCAACCACAATAGTGAATGATTCCTCCTGCAACGACTGTAGTCACAAAAAACACAAGCACAGCCAGACCAACAGCACCGTATATCAGAACACGCTCCGTCAGCGTCACCCCATCTACACAGACGAAATATATGTTTGTGCAATACAGAACACAATAGTGCAGTGATTTTTAAACAACATATCAACTAATGTTACCTGTGTTGTCAGCTTCTTTTGTCTCTTGTACTACAGTAAGACCTGTAAATACATGATCAGTTTACACACAAAACTGTTTTTAGTTGTTAGTTGTGTATGGAAGATTGGGTTAAGATGAGCTTCTGTAATTTTGAAGTTGCTCTTTATGAGATAAAAATGATAAAGGCGTTTCATGGCCTTTAGAATTAGTTTTTTTCAGATCGAGAAAGGCAGGTCTGGATCTTGTTAAATTTCATATTCACCGCAGTAAAGTCACTCAAAAAATCCTTTATTTATTAAAGAGGTTTAACAGTATGTCCAATCTATTTTATCTTCTAAGAATCTTAAGGCTTTTAAAACTGTTAATCTCTATAATTTATTTTGTTAAAGCTTAGTTTGTTTTATATCTAATGACAAATTTTTAAAGATATGATATAAAAACTGAAATCTGTTACCCTTGATCTCCAGTCTGATGGGTTTGTCGAAGAACATCTCTGGAGCGTCAGACTTTGTTCCGCAGAAATAAAGACCCGCATCTGACTCTGTTACTCCAGAAATAAGTATCGTGGCTCTGGTGATCCAAGTGTCTGCAGTTATTTTCACTCGAGTAACATATGGATTGTAGTTGATGAGGAGTCGTCTTCCTGTTTTGTCCTTCTCTGCAGAGATCAATAGATCAAGTTTTTCAGACCTGAGGAGATACCAGTTGATTTCATAACGGTTTCTCATGCTGCAGTTCAGACTGATGCTTTCTCCTTTCTGAACTCTCAGCAGATCAGAGGATCCTCGTACTGAAGCATCTGGAGAGACATTTATAAAGATGAAAATATCATTTCATGTTAATAGCTATCGTATTAGAGGTTGATATGTTAATCTCGTAATGTTTGAAATAATAGAATATATTTACCACTGGACATGGTTTGCATAGTCCAAGAAAATACGCAGAAAAGGAAAACGGCACTCTCCATTCTGTCTGTCGTTCATAAAAGTGTTTATCAAACTAAAGGTTCCAGCACATTGCAGTGGAACTAAACCACCAAACTTTCCATTTCCTTTCCAGTCACTTTTTGTGGCGTCAAACTTCTATGTGCTATAATGAAAATCTTACATTAATGAAAATGTGCTCTATTAGCTTGCATAGACACTTTGCTAAGTGTTTGTGTAGATTTGTAAGTCCATGGATAAATATTGAATAATTATTTTGACCCACATTACAAAAAATGTCATGTTTAAAAGAGTGAATATACCTTTACATAGACAACAGTTCTATCATATCGGTCTCATGTTAACACATGTAATGTTTAAGTGGTATGGTTGCAGAATAGGTTTTATGTTGTTTTTCTTTGAAGGAGGAAGTCAATTTCTAGGTAATGCGAGACAGGAAGCTTACGCTGCAGTTCTTCAACTCCTTCAGTGATCAAAGGAAAGATCCTCAGAACTTTTAAATCAAACAAAGTCATTCATTAAGGTATGTTTAAATATACAGGCAGTAGAATGATATTACATACATAAAAAAAAGGAACATTTTCCCTCACATTCTCTGAGCAAATCAATGTTAAACATGAGTGGAATACAACTCAAACAAAAGAAAAAGAAAGCAAACCTTAAAATTTCCCAGTAGTGGAACTCTTGCACACTGTCTCATATTTAATTCACATATACTTTTATAGGGATTACTGTTGTATGCATATTCGCTTAGTCCTATAATAATCATTCACTGTAGCCACAAACATATTTGATGATCAAAACATTCACAGTCACAGTGAGGTAACAAGAAGGATGTTTGCTATATTTGATCCACAACACCAGTTGGTACAGTTTTTAGTGAACAATAAAGTCCAGCAAACATTTGCTGCTTCTAGATTGTAAAATAAATAACATCAAAAATAACATTATCAAATTCAATATCAAAGTATATACGTTTTGTATAAATACAACTTTATCAAAAGCAGTTATGAAATTGACTTTTTTCAGATACATTTTGTACATTGTTTGTTCTAATTCAAAAGGCAACTGCAGGAATAAAATAGGAAAAGGGATAAAATCTGTAAGATGTTTAATATGGGGGAAGAAGTTTGGCAGGAACACAGACTCTGCTTTGGATGCACTCCTTCTAGTGTTGACTATTTAAAACAAAGCATACATACTGACAGGAACAAATACAGCAGGGTAGTGTCAGTGCAAATCCAATATGAAGTGGTTCTTTGTGTTGTGATTTTATATATTTGAAAAGAACTTTTATAAAAATTTTAAATGATTTTTAAAAAATTCAAGTGCTACATTAAATATAAAACTAAAAGGACCAGTAGATGGGCATAAACCCATCTACATCATTCATTCAACAGATTGCATTACTCTTCTGATTAATTTAGGAATGACATATTGACAGGATCCTCTGCAGATCTGTTGGATCTAAAAGTTAATTACAAATAGTCATTGCTGTCATGAGGTGATCTGGGCCCCTGTGCAGTTTATTGCATTGGGACCCATTAATAGGAATCATGATTGTTGTTCCTGTTTAGACGCTGACGTATTATGATGACAGCCAGTACTCATTAGATCAGGGGCTCTGTCAGTGCTTTAGTAAGGTAACTTTTTTATTTTTTTTTTTATTTTTTTTTTTTTGCTGTGCAATAAAGCTAAATTTTAAAATATTTTCACAGTAAAAAGTGCACAAAATATTATAAAGTATTTTGTTTAGGCAGTATTTGTAGCAGTCAAGAAATCATGTTTTTGCACCAATGCATTGTTAAAGCATCAGTGTGTTGTGTAATATTCTCATATAAAACTTTAACTACCAATTAAAAAATATCGGTGAGATCAATTCATGAGATCAATACATCCTTCATTAAACTGCTTTGTCGAGACATACAGAGCAGAGCATTGCATGATTTAAAGGTAAAGTTCACAAATCAATGAGTAACAAAGGAATAAGTAGCTGTAGCTGCATTCTGATTACTTTTATGCCACTGATCATACTTTTATATTTAGTTTCGGGATTTAAAAATTCAAACAACCACAACAAAACAAAACAATAAAAAAAAAAAAAAATAAATAAAAAAAACAAAGTAGTCATTGATAACATCTAAACATGTATCCAAATCTAAATGTAATAAAATTAATGTGTGTGATGACAATTTTTTTTTTTAGCTAGGGATTGTTACATAGGGCTATACAGGCATCTAGTGGCTAAACAATGGTATTACAGATAATAAATTGTGCAAAATTTCTAGTTTCAAAATGGCTAGAAACGGCCCTGATGACAGCAAACGCAGTCAAGAGCCAGAGCCCCCAGAAACCCAATCACAATCCAAACCCAAACAGCTGGAGGGGGGAAGGTGGGAAGAGAACACAGTTTTCAAATGTTTTTGCACAGCCATAGCTGCAGGTATGTGTTGACAGAATGTTGTTGGTGTTGAGGGAAAGTTACAAGTAACCAGTGGCATCCCTAGGAGTTCAGGGGCCCCTCCGCATTTTAATCATGTTCAGTTAAGATCATTGTAGGTTCCCTCAATACAGCTGGGGGCTCTGAATTCCCTTGTATGTAACCTCTGTGCTGATGCTGCCATATGATGACAGTAATCACAATCACAGCCAGAGCCAGAACCCCTGAACACACTCCAACTGGCACAATCAAGTGCTCTACAGGTGAAAGGGGAAAGTGGAAAGAGAGCACGACTATTTAAATGTTGTTGTTTTTTTTTTTTTTTTATGCCATGCCACCCAGTTCTCCCTTTGGCACTGTCGATTCTGTAGAGGACATTAAGTCACACAATTAATCATTAATTTGCTGTTCAAATCATGATGAATAAACTTCAGCTCTCCAAACGTTTCAAAAAATATTTTTTAAGTTCCAATGAGCTTCTCTCACCTGTGACTGTGATCAAGATTTCTCCTTTAGAGTCCAAAACTCCTATGTTCCTGCATCACTGGCTGTAAAATTATTAATTGTAAGGTTTCCATCAGTGTCGTTCAGTCTTTTGCTCTGAATTCTGTCACTTCTGCTCCAGACCTCCGTCCACTCGGTGCTGGTTTTGTTCTGATGCTGCACTTTATCAGCATTGGAAAGGACATCCAACTTCAGCTCCTCACCGATTTTCACAGAAATCTCATCTGAGGAGAAACGGACAGACGGTTTATCACTATAATGGTGTCATTTAATCAATGCTCTAAGCACATATTTAGGATCGGGAGACCAAATGTAATAATTAAAAAATCTGCTATATTGGAAAAGCCTATATTGGCACCACTGATATGAACACTAGGTGAGATGTGTCCCTTTTAGTGTGTATGGCAAACAGTCACTAAAGGTTTGTTCTGTTTTGACGTAACCGTAAATTTCATAGCAGTCACTTATATTATGAGAAAGATTAAAAACTTTTGTAGAATTGTGTTTTGCTGCTGAGGGGTGTGTTTTCCCCTTAGGGTCGGGTGAGAATCTCCAGCCAGGTGTGACCCTGGGTCATGAGATCTCCTGGCAAACCAAAAGGTCTTTTATGTTTTTACAACTGATTGGAAGATTTGTTTATTTTGGTCTGGGTATATAAGCGAAGTGACAAAACACTACGGGGGGATTCTGTATTCAGAAGAACCCCCACACTGTGTGTGAGAGTCTCTGGAGCTTTGCCTCCAAATCTCTCACATGCTGCTGTGTGTCTCTCTGCGGTCAGGTATGCATCTCCCACTCTTAGATTTATCTTTGATGTTGATGTTATGTATTTATTTGAATTGGAACTGAATTTAATTCTGAATTGGATTCTCATTGTTAAACTATGTAATTGGCATGATACATTTTTACCTGACAAATAAAACATTATATTTGATTCATTTTAGACTCTTCTGAAATCCTTATTTCTAATAGATTGTGAGGAGGCTGATGCTACCACAAATCACGACCAGGATAGAGCAAACTGCAGGCTCAGGATTGAATGGAGCAGTAGGCACATCATCTGAGACCTCCTGATTTCTGTCTATCACTGATGTTAGCAAGTTGTACGGGAGAAGACTAAAGTAAACCACACTTTTTGTGAAGGCAAGCAGTAGGCGGCTTTCAAAAAGGGTATTAATCACCTACATACCTCTGACTCGGCATCAGACTGGCGTTTTTGTGATCGTGAGATCGGCGTAAATCGGCCGGCACCAGACTCTGAGCGGCATCGGGTCCCCAATGAACGAATAACTGAAAGTATAGCGAGTCCGAAACAATCAGATATCTAAATTAATACTTAATTGATATTTGTGATCAGCCTAAATTAAACACTTGAATTCTAACGATCATATGAAATTGGAGTCAGATTAAACATGGAGCTAGATTAAAAATGACACTAAATCCTGATAAATTAAGCAAACTTTGCAGAATCGCTGTGAAAAGACCGAACATGCATTAACCTACAACCAGACAACTGGACTCTGCGTTTGGGCCAGTGGATGGATCCTTACATATTCCTTGTACATTTTCAGTTTTATTCTCACATTTTTCATTCTGACAGTCAAGGATGCTTTTTGACCGTCTGATTAAATGAATAATTTTATTGTTCTCAAGTTTACATTGCAGGGTGATGCTGCCTCCCTTTTTTCTTGTCTCAGAATATTAGTGCATTCCTACAGGGGGTGTACATTACGCAACACATCAAAGTGGCAACACAGTCGTGAACTGATGGTGGAGTTTCCAAAATATAAAGCATCCGTAATGCCTGTAAAGATTGAGGTTGCTGGTTTGAATCATGATCTGTTTTGCATTTCTGTTAAATGAAAGTTTCTCATCTCTTCAAAGCTTTCTTTTGCTTTTGGGACAGTATTGTCTTATTTGCCTTTAAGAGCCAATAAACGGGTCTTATTCCTTGAATGACTACCGTCTCATAGCACTGACCCCAGTCACAATGAAGGACTTGAAACATTAAGTCCAGTCTCCCTAAAACACTCGGCCTGTTCTAGTTTGCATACAGTCCAAACAGCTTTACAGATATCCTGCAATATCCCTCTAGACCACTTTGAGCAAACTAAACTAGGCCTGGGTTTGTACACATGTTACACAGTTGTGGTAGGCCTCAACAGCCCAAATGATGAAACCATTGACAGAGCGGAAGTGGTACAGCTGGTTGGTGGTGATAGGGGTGGGCGATCTTCCCAAAGTAGCACAATCTATAACACACAATCACAATCCATATTCTGAATCCTGAAATATTTGACAATTGCGATCAAATTGTGAGAATTTCCAGACTGGAACAAGCCTATGCATTTATTAAGCCCGTGGAACGCATAGTCTTCACTGTATGAATTAAACATTCTGATTAAAGCCATTTAGTCAAGAGTAGTGAGTGATTTTCTGTTTGTCTTTTTGTTCTTGTTCTTTGTAACTCTGGTTAACATTACAGGGATGGTTCACCCAAAAAAGAAAATTTTGTCATTAATTCTCACCCTCATGTCACCTTGAGAACCTCCCAATCTGAGAAAAGAAAAAGAAAAAAAAAAAAAAAAAAAAAATATATATGCATTTGGGTGCTTGTAATGTAAATCAAACTACTTACAAAAAATGCATGGAAATATCAGTTGTAGCTCTTTATTTAAAAAAAAAAAAAAGAAAAATGTGTGTGTGTGTGTGTGTGTGTGTGTATATATATATATGTATATGTATATGTATATGTATATGTATATGTATATGTATATGTATATGTATATGTATATGTATATGTATATGTATATGTATATGTATATGTATATATATGAGATGCCAAACATTGATGAGTGATATGTACAAAAGTTTTTCAAAAGCCTGTTGTAGGCTATCATATAGAGACAGTCTTTTTAAAGGGCAAACATTCCCATGTAATGCTATCATAGAACTTTTTGCGGTATCCTCACTGACTGTTTTGTTTTGGGGTGTACATGGTGAAAATACCACCGCATCTGTCAGTCAAAGAAAAGGCAAGAGTGAACAACTCAACAAAGCTGAGTTTATTACAAACGTCATGAAAGGAAAATGAAACTGTATCAAAGGCCTACTTACTCAGCTTAGTGCATTTCTCGCATCTGAAGCAGTTTGGGAAATGGTTCATCTTGTCTAGGAATGTCCCCTCAGATGTAAAATCTGCTCACTAGTTTCCAATGACTCACCAATAATAAAAAAAAAAAAAAAAAAAAAAAAAAAGGCAGGACGTGCAACATCTTTTTTTATAATGTGTGCAAAACTCCTTCTGGAACAAGACGAATATTTAATATAGTAGCTTTTTCAGACATTTTCATGCAAAATGTCCAAGACACACATTCAGAGTGTACATAGTAGGCTACAAATGTTAAAAACGTACTTCTAGAATTATATATATCTATAACTGTATCTCAATATAATATTTATATTTATACTTGTAGAACTACAGAACTGACATAAAAATATGACTGTACCTCTGTCCACCAGGATCTAATGTAGAGTCTCTTTTGTGCTTCTAAATGTGTTTCCAACAAACTGAAAGAACGAATGGAATGGAAGTCCTTACAGGTTTTCAGTATTAGTCATCCTTTCACTTACTAATTACACAACTCTGTGGGATACAATACATTTCGCAATAACAAAACAAAAAACCAGTCTAGTCAGATCGCGTCACCACTAGCAAGGAACTCAATGGGAAATACCCTTCCGCTAAAAAAAAAGAGAAATTACGTGTCTCAGCTCTAGTATTTTAAACGTTCAATGAAACACGCTAGGTTTGGAAATGAAGGCATGAACCATCAAAAGTTTCTTTGTAAACCTTGTGAGGTTTAATATTGTACAACACTGTTGCAGAATATTACATTTACACTACTGATTCACTAACATGATATATGGTTGATGCATTATCAACTAATTAAATACCAATTAATTATTAATTGGGGGGTTTTTGATCAGTCTATCATTTTAAAGGTAGGTTTATTTTAACAGTGACAGAGACAGAATAACAACAAAAAATCCATAAAAACCCATTTCAAAAAAGATATAAATTGATTTGCATTTTAATGAATGAAATAAGCATTTAACCCACTATCAGCAAGATTTCTGGCTCCCGGTCTTTTATACAGGAACCAAGCTGAGATTAGGAGTACTCTTTTAAAGGGTTTGCTCCTAATCTCAGTTTGTTTCCTGTATAAAAGACACTTGTCCACAGAATCAATCAATCCATCAGATTGATTATCAGCAAGATCTCACCTCATGGAGTTTCAGTGATCATGGGAATGGTGAGGAATCAGCCCACAACTACATGGGAGGAGCTTGGCAATGATTTCAAGGCAGCTGGGACCATAGTTACCAAGAAAACAATTGGTAACCCACTCTGCCGGAGGTGGAAACATTATGCTTTGGGGGTGTTTTTCTGCTAAAGGGACAGGAGAACTGCACCGCATCAAAGGGACAATGGACAGGGCCATGTACCATCAAATCCTGGGTAACAATGACCCAAAAAAACACGGCCAAGGCAACAAAGGAGTGGCTCAAGAAGAAGCACATTAAGATCCTGAAGTGTCCTAGCTAGTCTCCAGACCTTAATCCCATAGAAAGACTGTGGAGGGAGCTCAAGGTTTGAGTTGCCAAACGTCAGCCCCGAAACCTTAATGACTTGGAGGGGATCTGCAAAGAGGAGTGGGACAAAATCCTTCCTGAGATGTGTGCAAACCTGGTGGCCAACCACAAGAAACATCTGACCTCTGTAATTGCCAACAAGGGTTTTGCCACCAAATACTAAGTCATGATTTTTGTGAAGGGGTCAAAAACTTTTACATTTCACTCATTAAAATGCAAATAAATTTTATAACTTTTTTTTAAAATGCATTTTTCTCAAAAGTTCCTGATGAGATTCCCAAAATGCGATACATTTTCAATTTAGATTTGTTATATATTTTGGACCAAAGTGAATGTACTGCATAAACTGCCAGAAACCTACTGTGACTGATCATTGGGCTCATAATCTGAATGAATATTTCAAAATACATAATGAAATGTCTTCCTTTTATTGTGTGAATGAGATCTTCATTGATAACAATGTACCTGCATCTTTTCATTCATTTGTGGACCTCAAACATACTTTATCCTTTATTTAATGATCTGTCCTTTATTTTACTGTTCAATCAATATAACATAACTTATTGCATAATAATATAACATAACTTATAAGTAACAGCATATTTACTGACATTAATATTTTTTTTAATACTAAAGATTATGGCATAAATTTCAATCAAACTCTTGATTAAACGTCTAATGTGCTAAATGTGGAGTATAAAGCATTAAGATATTATAAACCATAACAGTATGGATTTCTGAGGTTTTAAATTGGATATGGAGTTTTTCACAATTGAAAAGGATTTCTTCCCTCTAATTGTCAACGCACGATAATGTTCTTGGCTTTGACAGAAATAAACTAAAAATAATGATTGTGTTTCCAGCTACAGAACGCGTGCTTTCCTCTCTCCATGCTGACTTGGTAGTATCCGCCTCACAGGCGCTTTCCAGTCAAAGTAGTTCTCAGGTACAGGACGTTGCGTGTGCTCGCCAACACCCTTTTTATAATCTACATTTATAAATCGCATTCTGTCGGCAATTATGTAGCGCAGAGTTAACGCATGCTTGTAACTATACTCTAATTACTCATTTGGAAATTATAATGCGTTAAATTACTCCGTTACTAAAAAAAAATAATCAAATTACAGTAATGCGTTACTGCCCAACACTGGTGCCATTGAAGTTTGGAGCCAGTTTCCTACTTGCCTCGTAACTGAGAAACTTGTTCCTGATGTAGCCAAACAGTTAACCTGCAAAAGCAGGAAAATAAGGAGAAGAGAGTCCTCTCTATCAAGACAAGTTGAGAATCATGAGTCGCGACTTGCGAGGATATGGGGCTTAAATTGATATTAATTTACCCAAACGTACTTATTCTGTCCACAAAAATAAGATGATATAAATAAAATGAAAAAAAATATGAATTCTTTTTTTTTTTTTTTTTGTTCATAGCTCAGACAAAATCATGAGTGGCTCTCATCTGGGGGGCGAGACGAGATGAGACATCCCCAAACTCCGCCTATGGGGATGGGACGATACATTGATTCGTGAATCGATTCTGAGAGCTTCCGAATGCATCGCCATTTTCTTTGGAATCGATTCTGAGCTTAGATTTTAACAACAGATGGCGCTCTAATCTAGTTTTTATCCGCACACTCAAATGCTCATGAAGAAGAGTGCTGAAGAGAACTTGTGTGTTCGACTGAGTCACCTCATTTCACCTCGGCTCAGAATGCTTTTATGACGCGAGATTATTGTAAACACAGCCCACTGTGAACACCCTTGTAATTCACTTCAACCTTTTCAAATTGTGTAAATGATTATTTTAGGTTCAACTGCGTGTAAGGATTTGGAAACAAGCAGAGCACGGCGGTTTCTCAAGCAAGCAGTGCCATCGGCTGTTCAAAACTAAGCTCAGAATCGATTTGAGAAAGAATCGCGACGTGTTCAGAAAATCTCGAATCGATGCTGAATCATTTCTCGATTTGCATTGCAACGATTTATCGTCCCATCCCTACTGTTTATTTGAACTCTAAATAATAAATTTAACATTAAGACATATTGACATTTTCATTTAAGCAAGATTTATGTGTCACAGAAGAGATTTACATTTATATTTTCTCTTGAAGACAGTTTGTTTATATTAATGCTAGTCTACACTGTACAAAACAAACAACAAAAAACTATTTGTTGTCAACTTAAAATATTTTTTATCCTGCTGCCTTACAATTTTACTAAGTGACAACTTTATATATTTGAGTTGACTACACAAAAAAATTTGGTTTGTTAAACTTAAATGCTGGGTTTGTAATATACAAGTTGTCACTTAGTACAACTTAACATTTCAAGGTGACTAAACTTTTTGGAGTTGAGGCAGCTAGGTAACAAATTATTTTAAGTTGACTCAACAAATTGTTTTTTACAGTGTACATAACAGTACTATGTCTAAAGATACAGCCACTTTTTAATACAAGTCCTGCTGATGTAATGGCATTAAAGCATATGTTTGCTTGTATTGGCTGTGACAAAAGCTGTTTTCTATTCTTTTTGAATAAGGACATTGGCTCAATCTCTATATTAAAGTAAAAAAAAACTTAAAACATGCTACTCTAGCTTGAATCTTATCTTGTGTATTTGAATTATTAAATCATGTTGCATTAAAACAATAGCAGTAGTTATACTACTAGCCTGTATTTATCTCATTGACAAGCACAAATGAACTGCACAAACCTGAATAATAACCACAATAATTAATGACTATTTTAGTTTCCCGGGAGGTAAAAAAGGTGACATTTGCATCAATTTCTTAATAGTTTTGTGTTTTAATTTGTGGTAGCCTACAGCAATACTGATTTAGCTGACAGTGCAAAGCTCAAATTGTGGAATAAAGCACATAAATGTGTCATTTAGCTGATTTGTGCTGAATCAGAGATGAGCGTTTGGCTGCGGCCCATCCTTTCTGCCAACCATGATAGTGAATGATTCCTCCTGCAGTGAATGTAGCCACAAAAAACACAAGCACAGCCAGACCAACACCTCCAAACATCAGCACACTCTCTGTCGGGGTCACTCCATCTACAGAAGAAATATGTAGATTCGTAACCAGATAGTGTTACCTGATAACTAGGGTTAGTGCTGAATCTCCACAGTACAGAACATGAAAAGTGAAATGAACGACCAACCTGTGTTGTCACATTCTGTTGGTTTTTCTGTTTCATAAAGACCTATAAAAATATGATTATTTTATCAAGCACACACACAGTGCAGAACACGAAAAATGAAATGAACGACCAACATGTTACCTGTGTTGTCAACTTCTTTTGGCTCCTCTGTTACAAACAGACAGGTAAATATATGATCAGTTTATCAAAAACACACAACTGTTTTTAATTGTTAGTTGTATATGCAGAGTGGGTTAAGTAGCTTTTTTATTTGTTCTTTATGCAACTGAAATTTCAGAGCCTTTAAAAAATCATGTACAGATCTCATTTTAGGTGGCTCATCTACATAGACAGGTTTGTAAAGACATGATGGAAAAACCGAAATCTGTTACCCTCGATCTCTAGTCTGATGGGTTTGTCGAAGAACATCTCTGGAGCGTCAGACTTTGTTCCACAGAAATAAAGGCCTGAATCTGATGCTGTTACTCCAGAAATAACAAGCGTGGCTCTGGTGACCCAAGTGTCTGCAGTAAGTTTCAGACGAATGCTGTTTAGATTGTAGTTGGTCAGGAGTCTTCTTCCTGATTCGCCTTTCTCCGCTGAAATCAGCAGGTCGAGTTGTTGTTCAGATCTGAGGTGATACCAGGCGATTTCATATCGGTTGGTCATGCTGCAGTTCAGACTGATGCTTTCTCCCATCCGAACTCTTAGCAGATCAGAAAATCCTTGTACTGACGCATCTGGAAAGACATTTATAAAGATAAAAAAGCATGATTTTAAACTTAATAGCTTAATAGATATTGTATCTGAAATAGACTATATTTACCAATGGATGTGATTTGCATAATCCAACAGGAACATACACAGAAGAAGAAAATCACTTTCTCCATTGTGTCTGTCGTTCGTAACAGGGTCAATCAAACTACAGGTTTCGGCACAATGCAGAGACCCTAGAAACCACAGAGTGTTTCCACTTCCTTCCCAGAGCGATGAAAAGCATTGAATTATAGTGTCTATATCAGATCAAGTGTTGCATCAGCTGTATTGAAATTCTCAAGATTTCTCAAAGCAATCTGTACTGACTGTGATCTAGTTTGCAAAGTTTGGCTAACAAGACTTTAAGCATGTGTAGAGTCCCGGTTAAGTTAAATATAGCAGGTTTCAAGTTAAGCTCTATGAACAGCATCTGGGAGATGTTTTTGATTAATTACTAATTATGACTATTAGATAAAGTATTTCTTTAAAAAAAAAAAAGTGCAAATAGATAGTGTGCCTCTTCGTGGTTTACATCTCATAACATGAGTTACTGTGCTATTTTTTGAAGAAGGAAGTCATATTTCTTGTAAGGTAGTGTAAAACAGGAAGCTTGGACTGCAATTCTGAAAAAGTGAACAACAAACGTGATAAACAGATTCTCTAAACTTTTTAATTAAGGTGTACATTTATATAAAAAGACAGTAGAATGTAATGACATACTCTTTAGAACAACTTTTATGTACAATGCACTGCAATAAGCATACTGATGAATCTCTTCTGCCAGATACTGTAGGCATTAACATACTGAAATGATGTAGACATGTTTAATTCATATGCATACAGTGCAGTCACAAATAGTGCAAGATATCTCCCAAGACATGACTGCTCACATTCACAAATATTGGATTGTCAAAAACTTCAGTCACAGTGAGGTAATAAGGAAGAAATAAAAAAAAAAAAGAGAGATAATAATCTATTTGAATATATATATATATATATATATATAGTGGTATATATATATATATATATATATGTATATATATATATATATATATATATATATATGTGTATAAAGTCCATCAAGCATGGCACTGTGCCTGGCTTTTGAGCACCATGTATGGCTCTGTGCTGTTTATGGCAGCTAAAGTTTATTTTCATCCCTGGGATGAAAGGAGGATTCATTAGCTAATTTTCAAGTTCATTATTTGTCCTGAGTATGAATGTTTACATCCAGTTAAATAATACAAAAACAGTTTAAAAATTAACTAACAATTAAAAATTGTATCAATTTCATCAAATGTGGTTTACAACATGTACAAAGAAGCTGTTCAGTTTTTCACAAAATAACTAAAGCACCTAAATGTGAAATTTAGTCTTAACTTATCTAAATATATATAAATATCTTAACAATAATCTAATTTTTACAGTAAAAAACTGTATTTCATTAAGATAATATAGTAATGTACCAATCTATTGAAATACCATCTGTTTTGTACCTTTGTAATACACTGATAACCAACAAAAATAGGTTGTGATGAAAATGTCACATGGTGAACCAAAGCTCATTACAAGCAGCTTATTTACAAGCTTAGAGTGGAAACACTTATTAAAGGTGTGCAGTGTCATTCAATGAAATACTAAACACAATTACGGTAACACATAATACTGAACTAATGCAATAAAACTAATTTAACAACATTACATGACACATAAAAAACTAAGAAGAAACAGTTATTTTCAACTAAAAAAACATCAAATGTGAAGTGTCATGCAAGGATTTCTTTCTTTTTCTTTTTTTTTTTTTACTGTAAACTATACAATGAACAGAGACTCATCTTTAGACGTTTAGAATCATCTAAATATCTTTTTGCTCTGAAGTCAAACTACAAGTAACCAGTGGTGTTGCTAGTTGTTTCGGGCCCCTTGTACAGTGCCTTGCAATGGGACCCCTAGGTGAGCCTCATGTTCTGGGTTTCCATGCAGATGCTGGTATATCTTCAAGACAGCAAGTATAATAAGAGGCAGAAACACCAGAAGCACACACACAGACAGCACAACAGTCACTACAGCTGGAAGGGGAAAGGTGGGAAGAGAACACAATTTGTAAAATGTGTTTTTTTTTTTTTTTTTTTTTTTTTTTTTTTTTTTCCCAATTATTTAGTGTCAATATTTAAAGAAGTTGTTCACTTCCAAATTTACGGATAATGTACTCACCACCTTGTTACCCAAGATGTTCATGTCTTTCTTTTTTAAGTCATAAAGAAATGTTTTTTGAGCATTTCTCTCCATATAATGGACTTCTATGGTGCCCCCGAGTTTGGACTTCCAAAATGCAGTTTAGTTCAGTGGAGAACTGTTTCGGTTGCGTTTAGCACTCCCCTAGTGCTAGCACCTTTACAGTGTTGCTTCTTAGTTTCCTGAGTTCCTAGTTTCCTGAGTTTCCTTAGTTTCGTATTCTCGCCTGGCCACCTCGTTTTCGTCTGTCTCGCCGCCTGCCTTCCTGACTCTCGCTTGTTTTAAGGATTACCCCTCTGCCTCACGTCATGGATTATGTTCGCCGCTGATCGACCCACGCCTGCCTCACAGACTACTCTTGTGCCTCGCCCCAACATACCTGTTTGTTGTTGTTCTGACCCTGCCTGTTCGACCATGTATTTGTCTCGTCCTGTTAATAAAAGCTTGCGCATGGATCCCCTCGCCTCTCGTCTCCCTCTCCACGTTACAAAAGGGCTAAAAAGTAAAGGTTGTTTTTTTTTTTGTAGAAAATAACCAATTGTTTCGCTAGATAAGACCCTTCTTTCACTGCTGGGATTGTTTAGAGCCCTTTGAAGCTGCATTTAAACTGCATTTTGGAAGTTCAAACTCGGGGGCACCATTGAAGTCCACTATATAGAGAACATTCCTGAAATGTTTCCCTCATAATTTCTTTACAACTGAAGAAAGCAAGACATCTTAGATGACAATAGGGTGAGTAAATTATCTGTAAATAGAAACATTAAAAAAATTATTATTAACATTTAAATTTAAATTAAATTATTTTAAAAATTATCACAATAATCACAATTTTTTTCATATTAGTTGATATCGAATAATTATCACGATAAATGTAAAATTTAATAAATAAATGTCAAATAAATGTCATGTTTAAAGGCAGATTTTTGCTACAATGTGAAAGCTGTAAAAACCAGATGGTAAAATGTGGCTTTAAAATATTCTTTATGGTCAGAACATGACAAACACATTTTTTTTTTTTTTTTTTTTAATTCTTCACACTTTTTCCAGTCATTTCTCCTTAACAGAATAAATATCTGAATGTAAAACAAATAATGTTTTAATGAGTAATATTGTTTAAAATCAAGAAACAGATTTGTTTAACCTAATGATGATGATGATGATGATGATGATGATGATGATGATAATAATAATAATAATAATAATAATAATAATAATAATAATAATAATAATAATAATAATAAAACTTTTTTTTTTTTTTTTTTTTGTCTCTTAGAATTACACATTTGACAGTAGCTCGAGTTAGGATGTAGATGTGTTCATTATCAAAATCAGCAATACCTGTAAAAATTGTAGCAACCTCGTTTTTATATGGTGAAATTAAATTATTCTGACTGTTTGAGTTTAATTAACCATTGCTCTTCCATAGTATCGTCCATATGATAATAACGGTTAAAACCACAAATACAGCACCTCAGTACCGTGGTAAAATTGTAATATGGTTCCTAAGTATTTGTATGAAAAACACTAGTCTAAATACATTTAGTATAAATGCATAAACGCTCTGGCTTAATACTGTAATTATATTCCATTATTCCTCCTTCAATACATTTAATACCTCTACATTAATAATATAATAAAATATACAACACAAATATACCCACATTTCTGACACAATACCACCTTGCAGTTGGTGCTACTACAGTAAATCTATGATAAATGACAGCGATTTCTAAATTAAAAAGCCTTCTGACTGTGTCGTTGCGTACAATGTTTCTCCTGTTTGTCAGCGCTGTTTCATCTGGCTTTAAAGTCATTTGTGTTCTTCACTGAATTCAAGTGCTTCACACTGGCGCTGTTTAGCGACCGAGACTGTAGTAAGTTCACTCAGTGCCGGCGTTTGAACTTCGATCCAAGTGGATAAACGGCCCGAGCGGCGCGCTTTGATTAGCGCTCTTTTGTTCCGCCTTTGCCACATAAACATTATATCGAACATTTATCGAACTCTTGTTATCGGTTATAGAGGAAATTAATATCGGACAATAATCATCGTTATAGATTTATCACCCAGCCCTATCTGGAAGTGAACTTCTCCTTTAAAGATTTTGTAATGCTCTCAATGCCTTGTTTACTTACTATATTTTGAGCCATCAGTTTTGCCATTATTGCCATCATCATCCAGTTTTTCCTTTGACTGTGTACTAGATCCTGTAGAGAATATTGAAAGCTTAGTCACACAGTTTGCACCAAATGCTGTTCAAATCATGATGCATAAACCTCAGCTGTCAAACACCTCAAATATTTCTAAATATTCACTGAGCTTCTCTCACCTGTGACAGTCACTGTGATCAAGATTCCTCCATCAGAGTCTAAAGCTCTGTACATTCCAGTGTCATTGGCTGTAAACTCTTTGATGGTCAGGTTTCCATCAGTGACAGTCATATGATGATCCAGGACCCCATCTCTTCTGTTCCACACCTCCCTCCACTCTCCACTGGAGTTTGTCTCCAATTTATCAGCATTGGTCAACAGAACATCCAACTTCAGCTCCTTGCCTGTTTTCACAGAAATCGAAGCTGAGAAGCAACAGAAAGACAGTTATCCTTAATCATTATTATTAAACCCATTTAAAAATGAGGCATCGAAAAGCCTATATAGAGACAGAGCGCATTTAGGCCGTGCCCACAACGTCCTTGTCATTTCTGACTTATAACAAAAAACAACATCTAAAAGCTGCAATGTGACAAGGTGTACAGTAAACAAGCTAAAAAAAAAAAAAACAGAAATACATTAAGTTGTCGACCCAAAAACAAGCGTTCAAGGACACAAATAGTTGTAGATGTCAGGGTATTTCACGTTGGGCCATTCAGTTGGATCATTTTTCCAACAAAAGGAAGGTAAGGAAAAGGAGCACTGACACAGACCAATAAAATTTAGCTTGTCAAAATATCTCCTCTCAGGTTCACATTGCGTGGTGAAATGATCCTTTAAAAAATAGTGAATGCTTCCTATTACCGATTGCTTTTCCCTCCAGTGGGCGTAGTTCTCAGAGTAATATGACACGTTGCGTTCTACTTTTGTGTCCTTAAACGCTCGTTTTTGGGGTCGACAGCTTATTAAAATTTCTGAGTTTTTTAGCTTGTTTATTGAATATCTTGTCACATTTCAGATTTTAGATTTTAGACATTGTTCTATTTTTTTGTTATACGTCAGAAATGACACAGGCAGCTTCCCGCAACACAAAGTCAGTGGTAGTGTTGTCACAATACCAAAATTTTGACTTTGACACGATACCTAACTAAATTTCACGTTACTACTACTGAACCGATACCACGAAAAAACACAGAACAACAGGAAAAGTAATTCAATAATATATGATCCAAATGGAGATCATTGCTATATTGGTAAGTTGGCTTAAAGGATAAAGCCAAATCTTATTTCATGAAATGTTAATTTTATTTCACAAGAACAATTTGTCAAGTCATTTTTTGTCATTTTATCTTTGTTATTAATAATAAGATCCTAGATGCAAGTAATGAACTAAAAGACAATTACAATAAAACAAAGACACAAATTAAATAAAGAGGGGCTCTATAAAAGTGGTTTTATTTTTTTCCTAAATTCCATTTAAATTTTTCTAGACTCATTTTAATGGTTTCATTTAAAAAAAAAAGTTGATCAAAAAAGCAAGTCTAATTAATTGAAACTTGCAGAATTTAACAGCAATTTAGTTATAACAAAAATTACACGTTTTTAAGGCCCTATATGAAATACAATTTATTATTTTTCTCAGTTTCAGTTTTGTTTGTGAATCTCTGTTCCATTCATTTTCTGGATTCTATTTTAATCATTTAATTACATTTTAATAATCAAAAGCACGTCTAATATAGTTATAAAGGATAATTGGATTTGATAAAGAATGAATTTAGTATTGCCTTTTTTTTTTTTTTTTTACCATCAATATGTAGATGGTACTCCCTTTGTTGTTGCTCCTGCTCTGCCTGATCATTGCGGTAATGGACTCTTAGAATATATTTCCCAGCATCACTCAGTCTCAGATCCTTGATGATGACGTCACACGCTCCATTTTTAATTACTCGTCCATTACATTCTTCAGTCTTACAAACAGGAATGTCTTTTGACATTTTTTTTAAAATAACATCCAAAATGTCTCTGGCCTCAAATCCACATTGCAGGGTGGCGTTGCCTCCCTTTTTTGCTGGTACATGTATAGAGGTGGTTTCTGCAAACACAGACAGTATAATAATCATTCAATACAAACTGTCAATACTACGTAATACTATAAATGTACATGGAGTTATTTTAGTCACTTGCTCAAGTATTTTGCTCACACATCTAAAGTGGATTCAGTAATTGTGAACTGATGGAGTTTCTCTAATATTATCCAGTAGAAACACCAGTAAAGATTAAGGTTGAAATAAAATATTCATCAAATTTCTCATATTGCTTAGTGTCACAACAATCGAACAGAGTAACTGTACCTGGAACTGGCACAATTTATTAACAAAAATCATACTGACCGTTATAAATAAAACTGCAAAACGGCAGCAGCAGTAAAAGTTTCCAGAACCTGAAAACAGAAGAGGTGTCATGCATGTGACAGATGCAGACTACACTTTATTTTTACAGGACCTTCCCTTACGAGTATTAACCATGGTTTTGCTTTAGAAAAAGTGATTACCATTTTTATAACCACAGCTTTATTACAAATACAGTATCTGTCAGACCTTTTGGACTGTTTTTGTGTGTTTTTCCCCTGTGTTGCCCTTATTTGGTCTTCCTGTTCCGTTTCTCATTAATTACGTCACTGTTTGATTGTGCACCTGTCTCCCTCTGATTGGTTGTTTCTGTGTATATAAGTTTGGTTGTGTCCCTGTTCAGATCGTCGGTTCTTAAAATCATTATGCTTTTTGTTACTCCGTCTGGTTGTTGTGTTTGCTGGTTCCCTACTGTTTCCTGCCTGTTCGTGTTTCCTTGTGGATTATTACAATAAACTCTATGCATTGGACCTCCTCGCCCTTCCTCGTCATTCCCCGCAAACCACGCCGTGACAGTATCATGGTCAACTATGGGTAACTATGTTTTTTTTGGGGGGGAGGGGGTGTTTTGTTTTGTTTTGTTTTATTTGTAGTAAAACCATGGTTAATTTTCGTAAAGGTTTATACAGGGATAAAATGCTTTGAAGGGTAAACGCATTACTAAATATTCACTTTCATTTTGTCTAAATATTTAACACAAGCAGATCATACATGATGAAAATGTCCAGCAAGAAACATCAAACTTTCTTAAAGAAGAACTCCACTTCCAGAACAACAATTTACAAATAATTTACTCACCTTGTTGTCATCCAAGATGTTCATGTCTTTCTTTCTTCAGTCGTAAAAAAATAGTTTTTTGAGGAAAACATTTCAGCATTTTTCTCCATATAATGGACTGATATGGTGCCCCGATTTTGAACTTCCAAAATGCAGTTTAAATGCGGCTTCAAACGATCCCAAATGCGGTTGTAAACGATCCCAGCCGAGAAAGAAGGCTCTTATCTAGCGAAGCAATCAGTTATTTTCATTAAAAAAAATACAATATAAATCTCAAACGCTCGTCTTGCCCTGAACTCTGTGTATTCTGACTCAAGACAGTTAGGGTATGTTGAAAAACTCCAATCGTATTTTCTCCCTCAACTTCAAAAATAATTTCAAAATCATCCTACATCACTGCAGAAGCACCGACACAGTCTTTGCAAAGTGAACATCCAAAGAAGATCAAACACCCTTAATAAAAAAGGTGAAACGGCGATATAGGTTTCAACGATTTTAAAGTTAAGGGAGAACATGAGATGGGAGGGTTTTTTTTTTTTTTCGACATACCCTAACTGTCATAAACCGGAACAAAAACAGTCCAGGCAGAGTAAGACAAGATGAGGGTTTGGCATTAAAAAAAATATAAATTGTATTATTTTTATTAAAATAACTGATCGTTACGTTAGACAAGACCCTTCTTTCTCAGCTGGGATCGTTTAAAGCCGCATTTAAACTGCATTTTGGAAGTTCAAAATCGGGGCACCATATCAGTCCATTATATGGAGAAAAATGCTGAAATGTTTTCCTCAAAAAACAATTTCTTTACGACTGAAGAAAGAAAGACATGAACATCTTGGATGACAAGGGGGTGAGTAAATTATATGTGAATATAATTATAATGATTGTATTATGTTAATATCCCCACCAGGGCTTGACATTAACTTTTTTTGCTCACCAGCCACTGTGGCTAGTGGTTTTCTAAAATTACTAGCCACTCAGCATTTTTTGAGCACTGCCACAATTTTGTTGCTGGGAAATTGCGTTTTATATGTACTAAAATTTATTTAAATTGATGTCCAGATCTTTTTTTCCCCCATGTAAAGGCCATTTTTCCCAAACCGTATTAAATGCATGCGTCATCTTTTATTTCAAATTCTTATATTTTATTAATAATTTCACTTAATTTAATAAGACACTATAGGGCCATTACCAATCAAATGAACAGTTTACTACAGTGTATATTAACTACACGTTTGAACTCTTGTATAAAATCAATGTCAAATTTACAATCGTGGTTTTCAGGGAAAACTGCACTCTTTTGGTCGTGCCATGCTGCTTAACTAGGCAATATGTTACAAATTAGGGTGACCTGACGTCCCAGTTTTCCGGAGACAGTCCCAGTTTTTTGTGTCCTGTCCCCGAGTGGAGCTGTCCCTGGAAATGTCCCCGTTTTACAGCACGTTCAAAACAACCCGCAAGTACACTGTAAAAGCCCGACCAGTTTAGCCAGCTGAATTTTAAAATTTTTAACCGCAGAGGGCGCTGCGAGCTATATTGATTACTTGGTCGCGCGTCGCTATTGTAGCCATGAAGAGATTGGACCAGAGCAGAGCGCTATTATCATCGGTTATCAAAAGAGACGCTGTTACAGGCCCGGCGTCAAGGGGGGGCTTAGGGGGGCTTAGCCCCTCCTATGACGTCCTGAAGCCCCCCCTGCAATGATCTGAAGGGCCGACCCCTTCACCCCTGGAATACGATTGTAAATGCGAAAAGCTAAACCGAATGCTATTTCAACTGATCCGATCTGATTTGTGCTACCTCAGATTCTATTTCAAATACTCCAGCTCCCCAAAACTGATCGTTTTTAACCATTCGATGCGGACAATCACCAGTGTATTTAAACTTTCACTGCTAAATTCCAACTTGCCTTTGCGCCTTGTCTGGCGCTGAGCCAAATAGACGCACTCTGTGCTTTTAGCCTATACCACAACGATTCAGTGTTTTCAACCACATAAAAATAATGTTTCAGACATTTAAAAATAATTACTATTTAAAAAAAAAAAAAAAAAAAAAAAAAAAAAAAAAATTAAATACACACTGATGTTTTTGAGTTTGTTAATGCACTGGTGTGTAAGGAAAGCGGCAATAATAAGAGTAATAATAATCCTTTCAGTTAAAATCTGATGACGTATTTTATTCAAACTATTGTCTCTTCCATGTCATTTGTGTTGATTTCTCCACGAGACTGTCTCACACACAAACAGGCTGCGTGATCTAGCATGCAGGGGTGGATCTAGAAAATAATTTTTAGGGTGGCAAAGGGGTGGCATGGGGTCTATGAGGGGTGGCAACACCAAAGCAAGCCCCCATGCATAGTTTTGGGGGATTTATAGTCTGACATGCACAGTTGTGTTCACAAATATTACATTACCATTAAGTAATCATCTATACTGTTTAAAATGAAAAAAATGAACAGCAACATTTAAGTGTCTATAATATCAAGTCAGTAAACAATATTAAAAAAAAAAAAAACTTAAACAGGATATACTGTAAATGTTTCTGAACATGTATCACTAAAGACGACATACGATTCTATTAAATTACTACTTAGATGGTATAAATCACATTTTACTGCAAGTTTAAGATGTTAATGTCTATGATTTAATGTTAATTTCCTAACATCAGAAATAAATATTATAATATCAAAGCAGTGAAACTGGATCAGTTTTGGAAACAGTGTTTGATTTTCTGTTATTAACAGAGGTGGGAATGTCTGTAATCACCCAGAACACACTATAAACCATAAAATCTAGCAACACCCCAGCAACTGCATAGCAAGAGCCTATAGCCTATAGGTTGCCATAGCAACCACCCAGAATATTCTAGCAACCAACTAGCAACACTTTAGCAAACATCTAGAACATCTAACTGACCAAACTATTTATGTTTTTAAACAAGACTTTAAGACAAGCTAGCATACATTTGCAGATATTCTTAAATGCTTACAATAATTAAAAAAATATATTTTTTTACTCCTGACACAAGGCTATATCTCTAGGTAGTCATTTCTTAGTTCTGCAAAAATGCAGGAGGCTACACATAAAAAAATGGTTATAAATAAAATTTGACAGTCACACAAAAAGAACCGGTTCATAAGAGTCATTTGTTAATGAAGTGAATACACTGGGCGTGCTGCGTGCGCGTGCAACCATCGAGCACATTTTATTGAAAGATGTGTTTTTTGCCATTATTTTGCGTTATGCTGTCATCGCTGCGGTTGAAAATTAGTACATGAAACACTGCTTACATTTATATTTTATTCTGCGATCATTCTGGGGTTTAGTTTTCCACAAACAGAAACGTAACTATTGGTGTTAAAACACAAAAACATACAGGCTGAATTAATTTCAAAACATGACAACTTACATGGTGGACGTTCTGCGTGCATCTAATTTTCTGACCTTAATACTTCGTAAACCACATGTTTAGACCTGAATAAAAATGAAACTAAAAGTATTAAAAGAATGCAAAAGAAACAAAGCAAAAAATATTTGGCACCTCCTACTGGCTGAGAGAGCTCGAGGCACTGCATCTGTAAGAAAGCGTTTTAATCAGTCTGACAACACGTGCTACAAATACTCGTAACACAACCAAATACAGAAATGCGCTGCAAATGGAGATATATTTTGAACGTCGCCTTACCAACCCTGAAAAATAGGTATTTTATTTTATTTATTCATTTATTTATATACTGGAGTCAGTCAAGTCAAGTCAAGTCACCTTTATTTATATACCGCCTTTAACAATACAGAATTGTGACAAGGCGGTCAGTATTGCAGAAAAAGAGGATCATAGACTCGTCTATTCCAATTATTTTGTAGAATGTATCAAAAATCATCATCTACACCTGCTTCCAAAGGTGTAAATAAATACAGTTACAAAATAAATATGTGAGAGTTTTAGATTCAGAATTACAAAAATAGCATTGTGGTGAGATGGCTTCTTTAAAAAAAAAAAAAAAAAAAAAAAAAATCATTACAGGGATAATATCTATGCAATATCTATGCATAAAATACATTTCCTTTTTCTTTATTTGGCAATTAAAACTTGTTACTTGCTAAATACTATTTGGAATATAACTGTTTCCATTTCACAAGTGCTTTATTGGTGACAACACATGTTAGTTATTCCATATTAAGCATGAATGTGCAGTGAAGTTTAAAGGCTATTTTTCACGCTTCTAATGATTTCTTGTGAAAATGAGATACCTTGAAGGGAAGCTTACTATATTTGAAGGTAACCCACCACACTTTAAAAAAACAAAAAAAAACAAAAACAAATTGGGGATATAAAACCATATAGAATTTTTCTGGACCAGGCGATGTCTATCCAGTTATCCAAAATAATATTAAAGGCACCCAAAAATGAATATTCTGTCATTTAATTACTCACCCTTATGTCGTTCCAAACTCGTAAGACCTTCGTTCATCTTTGGAACACAAATTAAGATATTTATGATGAAATCAGAGAGATTTCTGGCCCTGCATATATAATACATCCCTCTCTCAATGACAAAATGTAGGGAAGTACACTATGGTCTGGAAAGTTTTCAGGTTGTTTTAGGGCGTCATACATAAAGGCATGCTCTACTGTAGCAAACGCCTTCTAGAAATCCAAGCACAAAATGAGCACATCATCATTAACCAGTTTGGAGTAATCTAGGTTAAAACGCAACAAATATTATTCAAAATATGTCAAACTTTCATAAAGCCATGCAAGTGAAATACGTCCTTAGGGTTTTATCCTCTTAGCATATACTGCAGCTCACAATTTATAATTAGAATTCAGCAAAGTTATGGAGTGCCAATTATCTAAAAATGTTTAGCATAATATGGTTTAGGTATTAAAGTGATTCGGCCTTGCTTTATAGATTCTGATAGTTCACCTCGGTTTAAACATTCATTAAAAACATCTAAAATCAATTCTTTTTAGTCTGATTTGAAGAGTTTAAGCAGCAGATTTCAGCTTTAATTGTGTCTGATTCTGTCATGCAGCTTCCAATGAGCCTGCAGATGTAAACTTTTAAACATCCTCATATTTAATCATATGAATTAGAAAACTTTATTTTCTGAACATAGTAAAGCATTTTTTTTTTTTTTTTTAGTATTTCATCATACAAACCTAAAAACATTTACAATAAAATATTTCTTACAAAAGTGGTTTAAAATGTAAAAAGAATATAATTGATAATTATGAATTAATAATTGAAAGAACTGTGTTACGCCACTGAAAATATAACTCATATTTTTATTAAATAACATGTAATCCCTGTATCTACAGGCCCTACTGTTCTCATATCATATATAACTGATGTTCTACAAAACAAGCTTTAAAACACCTTTTTTTTCTTATTGCTGAAAATTAGATCATTTACTGTGAAATCCATTTTCTCTTCGGTACAGCACTAGTATAAGCTTCATAGTGACTATTTTATATGACTATTCTATGACTATTTTTAAAGGAACAGACGAGTGGACTACAAGAGCTCTTGAGAAAGAGAGAGAGCTGTATCATGTCCGTCATGTCTCATTTAAACTCAGCAAAAAAGACCTTTTTCAGGAGGCTGTATCTAAAGATAATTTTATCAAATTCACAAACACATTGTTGTGTTCTGTGAAACATTGTGAAACACACGACTGCAAGAATGGCAGTATCATAGCATAATAGGTAAAGAGAAGGGAGAAGAGAGTTCTGTGTTACTGCTGTTAGACAGACATGAGCCGCCTGGTGGTTTTCATGTAATAAAATCCCTGTCAGCTCTGGCTCTGTTCATTTACATCTGCAACACCACACAGATCTTTATTTGAAAGGGTTTAAACGATAATTTTTCATGCCTATTAAATAAACCATAAACAATAATTGCTCATGCACCTGAAAAACTGACACATGGGGCCCTATTTTAACAATCTAAGCGCATAGTCTAAAGCGCACGGCGCAGGTGCACTTGGGGCGTGTCCGAATCCGCTTTTCCTATTTTAAGGACAGGAAAAATGGTCGGCGCACCCGGCGCATGGTCTAAAAGGCTTGTCCCTATTCTCTTAATGAGTCATGGGTGTGTTTTGGGCGTAACGTGCATTAAACCAATCAGAGTCTCATCTCCCATTCCCTCTATGAGCCAGTTGCGGTGGCGCCATGGCGGATTTGCTATTTACACTGCAGAATTTGCGAGATCAAAGGCTGAACCGCATTGCGCCGGGTGTATGATAGGGCCCTTAGAGTTTACAGTCAGTAGGCATTTAAGGTCACAGTTATAATAACTTATGACATTAAAGAGAAATTTCTACTGACCCCTATATTAGCACCTTAGAGTAGTAATATGTAGACTTAAAGGTGCAATAAGAGGCCTTGGAAAATGCTAACTTCAGCCTGATAGCACTGAAAGTAAGTGTCCCACCCTCCCTGTAAATCGCCGTCCAAAGCGATGCCTCCCGAACGCATCTACGCACACAGAGTAGACCACCAGAGACAACATTACTATAGTACATTTTTTTTTGTTTTTGTTTTTTTCTGTGCTATTTAACAGTGCGTCACAGATGGCATATATCCTAATATACCTGAAATATTCTTTCAGTGCAGTTGAAAACATCAGTACATATTCAAACAGAGAGCAGAGCTTTCTTAAGGTCATGAAAGAGAGCAAAAAGAGCATCTAGAGTTTCAGACTTATAAGTTTATTATAAAATTTAAGGCTTAAAACGGGGAAAAAGGCATTTGTTTAAACTAAGCTACAAATATGAAAATTGCTGACCTCATGAACATGCTACTACATGACCATTTGCATATACTTAACAATCAGAAACTTTACATTCATGGTGAGGTAATGAGGATTAACACTAAGTGGGAAAGTCCATTAAATGGTCCAGCTTCTGACTGTTTGGTTCCACATATACGGACACATCATGTTTACAGAGGCTGAACGGGATCGCTGATGATTTCAGTCTGATCTCAACAGTTTGAGCAGCAGATTTTAGCTTAATTGTGTCTGAGTCTGTCATGCAGCTTCACAAACAGACTGTTTAGATCAGGGGTGGCGAACGTCGCTCCTGGAGAGGCGCAGCCCTGCATAGTTTTGCTTCAACCCTAATCAAACGTGCCTGAACAAGCTAATCAAGGTCTGAAGGGTTTCAAGAAAGCTACAGGCAGGTGAGTTTCAATTAGGGTTGGAGCTGAACTCTGCAGGACTGCGGCTCTCCAGGACCGGAGTTCGCCACCCCTGGTTTAGATTGTAAGCAAATGCAGCAGACATGAACTGTTTAAGTGTCCTCTTCATATTTCATCATATTATTAAAAAAAAAAAAAACATTATTTTTATGAACATAGGAGGAATATATACTTCAAAAATATACAAAATTTAACAATAACTCTTCCAAATGAGTTTTACAAAGAATAATACATATGCTCTATTAAACTAACATAAGTAACAGTGACGAGGAAAAACTGAAGTAGATGATGAAGACAAGTGAGGACTCTTTCTCATGCAATATTAAATATAAATATTTAAACACATATTTAAAATACTTAATACTTTACACATAGAATACAGATTATATAATACAGATTGCCTAAAATAGTGATTAAACATAAAAACATTGCAAACAAATTTCAATACTGCAGACATATGTTGACAAAATTCTTTGCAGATCCGTTGCCGTTAAAGACAAATTACAAGCTGTTATTGTCAAGTATGGGGTTAGAATTGTTCCGTTATTCCAAATAAATATAAAGAGACTCACAAAAATCATTCACAGATAAATAGATTGAGATCCACAAATATATAAGTTTCACAAAAATGAATTAAATTTACATTATGAAATAACATTTTCAAAACATTTCTAGTGTCAAGATGTGCAAGAAAAATCAACATATGGATGACCTCTAAAAATGGCCTAGCGACGCCCATGGTCCATATCGCGATTCGAATTAAGAGACATACCCAATTTTGATTCATTCATCCAAAAATGGATGAATTACGTGGCATTCCACGATATAGAGTAAATTCCATTTTTATGAATGGACTCCACGATCCAGTCCGCATTTTTGTGGAGAAATTGTAGACGCGCGTTCATGTAGAGACAGAATTGAAATGCCGTCATGTAAAAAAGATAAATAACATAAGACCATTTAGTTTGTTTAATAAAAGAACAAGATATAGATCTGTTCTTTAGGAAAGGTGACCTTAAATGACTTTTGTTGTAATCTGGCGCTATATAGAAAAAAAAAATCTTACCGCCCCTCTAATATAATGGCAGGGGAAACACTGTGCCTGTTGTGTAACAGTAATTTCATCTATTACACAAACTCAGTATGTCTACTTAATTAACCCATTTTTGGCTTTGACACTGGAAATGTTTCAAAATCCACAAATGCATGCAGCAATTCACAAACCAATTTACAAATGTACAGGAACTGATAAAAAAAAAGAAAAAAGAATATTTTTAGATTAGAATAGATTGTGAATATGTTTTTTATTTGTGGATTTCATTGTATTTATTTGTTAATATATTCCATGTGAATCACTTTACGTTTATTTGTGGATCATAAGCTATTTATTTAGAACAAAGGAACAAATCTAAGCCCATTGCAGTTTATTACATTGAGATCCCCTGGGGGGAATCATGTTCCACTTTCCTGTTCAGAAATTGTTGTTTCCTGATGACAAGTATAATCACAGCCAGACCCAGCAGAACCACAAACAAACACATTGCAACACTCAAAATCCAATTCATTACAGCTGAAATGGGGAAGTTGGGAAGAGAAAACAACTTTTTCAATGATCTTCCTTTTTAAACTCACATAAAGCACTCAATATGTGGGGTTAATTTTCCAGCAAACATATTGCACTCATAGATCAAAAAATAATAAAAAATGTAAAAACACATGTAAATATATATTGCACAAAACTAAAAAACATGAATGCAAAATTAAAGCACGTACACAAAAAAATGAAACCCATATACAACATTTTCTGAGATTTATAAGAGTGTTATGTGTTTTCAAAATCATAGAAGTCAATAATACCATCCATTCGTTTTAAAGGAGAAGTCCACTTCCAGAACAACAATTTACAGATAATGTAGTCACCCCCTTGTCATCCAAGATGTTCATGTCTTTCCTTCTTCAGTCATAAAGAAATAGTTTTTTCGAGGAAAACATTTCAGCATTTTTCTCACTAAAATGGACTGATATGGTGCCCCGAGTTTGAACTTCCAAAACGCAGTTTAAAAGCAAGACAAGATGAGCGTTTGAGATTAAAAAGTATTAAAATTTTATTTTTTTAAATTAAAATAACTAATCATTTCGCTAGATAAGACCCTTCTTCCTCGGCTGGGATTGTTTACAACCGCATTTGTGATCGCTTGAAGCCGCATTTAAACTACATTTTGGAAGTTCAAACTTGGGGCACCATAGAAGTCCACTATATGGAGAAAAATCCTGAAATGTTTTCCTCAAAAAACACAATTTCTTTTTCTTTATGACTGAAGAAAGAAAGACATGAACATCTTGGATGACAAGGGGGTGAGTACGTTATCTGTAAATTGTTGTTCTGAAAGTGGACTTCTCCTTTAACTGTAGGAGGTCATTTTAAGCGCTTTTTTCACCTTCTGAGTTGACTTGGTGTAATTATACTATGTGGATGACGCCTCGCCCCACTGATTTTGTATGACAGATGCTTCAAACAGTGAGATTGCATAAAATAACTGAGAGGTGAAGAAATAGGTCAAAATGAGTTTGTTTTTGCTTTGAGTACTAGTATGAGTTTCTGTTTCACGTTCTCTTCAGTACATCAGTCTTTGACACAAATGTGATTCAACCACAATCGTGAGCGAGTATAACCTTTATTTATTTATTTTCAATGCATTGCAGAGTACACATTTAAATGGATAAATGGCATAAATTTGTACATTAAGTTATAGCTGTTACAGGATATGCTGTATGTATTTGTTTAATTTATTGTGAGCTTACAAAACCATATACAAACCCCCCACACTCCCATATTCCAAAATTTTAAATAAGCAAAGAGTGAAGAGTGTAAGATTGGATCATTATTGCAGTGATAAACATGTTTCTGGCATGTTGTATATTTGGCATTTTTTCTTTCAATCCTATAGCTTTTCAAAATGTCAGAAGATATACTCATGTACATATTCCAGGATGACAATACCAGGATTTATCAGACTCAAACTGTAAAAGCCTGGCCATCACAGATTCCTGAGCTTAACCCCATTGAAAGTCTTTGGGACATGCTTAATTATACTTTACATTGCCTGTCCAAAAAAAAAAAAACATTACACCATTTATATCCATCAAGTTACATTGTTTGGTTTCTTGTATTGACAATGGGAGTGTCAAACCATTCTGTCAAGCTGACACACGTTCAAAAGTCTTTCAATATGTTCTGGGTTATGTTCAGAACTCAGTTCATACATGAAAATGATTCCTCATGCTCACTAAATCACTATTTCACCAATTTGGTCCAGTGAATCTTGCCATTGTCATCCTAGAATATATCCTAGTATATGGGTAAGTCTTCTGACATGGTTGTTTAAGAAATTAATATTTACACTGCATCACTTAGGCTTAATAGAATTGTTGCCAAACATACAACATGCCAGAAACATATAAATCATGGCAATAATGTTCCAATCCTAAACTCTTCAGTATTTGCTTATTAAATTTAAAAGGGGACTTTTTCAGGCCAGGCACTGTATCTTCATTTATATGTGTATAATGGTTAATTGCAGCGTGCATGAAAACTGTCCGTCTCCCCTCTTCTCCCTTCAGTCAGCAGCTTTACCATGCCCACTTTTGTAGCATTTTGCAAAACTGTGGTGAGAACTAACTGGTGCTGAAACAGAAGGCTTCATGACTCTTTAAAAATAAGCAGGTGTAGTGGATGCCTCTTTTTGGAGTGAGTTGTGAACGGAAGTGAGTTGTTTTGGCTATACTATAGATTTTGTAGATTAGTAGATTACTATAGATTAGTATCTGTCTTAAAATGAGCTTCCATGTTCATGAATTCTCACTTAAGCTTCTGCTATGCCTTCTGCTATGTCCTACATTGGGTCAGAGGGCATGCACTCTCTTGTAAAGGTGCCTACGGCAGTTGCTAGAAGCCAGTGATAATGGTTTATAAAGCTTTAAATATGGATATTTTTCTTACAGTTAACCCTTTGGAGTCATATGGGTTACTTTTATTGTGGATGGATGGATGCATCACTGCCATTACGCTGATAAGAGCCAACATGTTATTTAATATAACTCAGATTGTATTTGTTTAAAAGAAGAAAATCATATACATCTAGGATGGCTTCAGGATGAACAAATTTTTATTTTTGGGTGAACTATTCCTTTAAAGTTTTTTATGCATGATTTGACATGACAGCAGTCACAAGACCAGTTACTCTTTCCTATAGCCAATCATGTTGATGGATTAAAAAAATACAATTAAAACATGCAGTTAAAGCATGCAATGACCATAACTGGAGTTCTATCACTTAAAATGTACTCAAGTAAAAGTGCAGAATTTTTAAATTACTTAAAAAGTACTTTTACATCTTCTAATAAAATTGACTTAATTACAGTAACGGCACTGTTTGTAATTTGTTACTTCACACACCTGGTTTTGTGCAATATAATTTTAAATGTGTTTAAAGTTTTGATTTACACCTGCTGTTTTTGACTTGTGACCACAAAACATTTGGAAGAAAATTAATCCCTTATTACTGTCTCTTGTTTTACTTACGAACTTGGAGAGTGACAACAGTTTTGTCATCATCTGTGTGGTTTCCCTTTGAGTCTGTACCGGATCCTGTGAGAATATCGAAGATTAGTCATACAGTTTGGTATCAATTTGCTGTTCAAATCCTGATGAATAATCCTCAGCTGTCCAGTTTAAGAATAATATTTCTAAACATCCACTGAGGATGTTTCTCTCACCTGTGACTGTCACTGTGATCAAGATCTCATCATCAAAATCCAGAACTTTGTATGTTCCTGCATCACTGACTGTTAACGCATTAATGGTCAGGTTTCCATCACTGACAGTAAATCCATCACTCTTGACCCCACCTCTTCTCTTCCAGACCACCATCCACTCTGTGTTGATTTTGTTCTGATACACAACTTTTTTAGTATTGGTCAACAGAACATCCAACTTCAGCTCCTCACCAATTTTCACAGAAATGTCATCTGAGGAGAAACAGACAAACAGTTCATCCTTAATCATTATTATAATGGTGGAATCAATCAAGATCATAAGCACATATTAGGGGACAAAATGTAATCATTAAAAGAAAACAGCCAGTAAAACAACAACAACAACAAAACAACTCTATTTGAATGAACAAATCTGAATATTGGATTTGGATGTCACTTCATGGCCCTGCATGCTAGACTAACATTATTACACTGTTAAGAAAACCGGTAAGCACATGTTGATGCTTTAATCAGTTTTGACTTTACCCTGAATATGCAGATAGTACTCCAAGGTTAGCCGCTCCAGCATCGACTGAGCATTATTGTAATAGACTCTCAAAACATATTTCCCTGCATCACTGAAGATCAGATTGTTGATGGCGACGTTACAGTTTCCTTGTTTAAATACTCGGCCATTTTCACTCTCACATTCTTCATTCTGACAAACATAGATCATTTTTGACCAAGTGCTTAAATGATAATGAGAAATCTGTCTGGCCTCAAATTCACATGGCAGGATGACACTGCCTCCCTTTTTTCCTGTCACATGTAAAAGTTTAGTTCCTGCACGAGGAGTTCCTGCAAATACAGGCAGTATATAATTAATACAAAGCATCAATACTGAAAAATGTATGTGTTTATATTTATTCTTTGTAATCAAGGTCATCATAAAATATTCTTATTTTAGTTAGCTGGTTCAATATATATATATATATATATATAAAAGTAGGGAGCCAACAATATTAGCTGTGACACATTTCAAAAGCTTCAAATGTTGATGACAAAAAACTAAGCTATATCAGATGTGTCATAGCAGTTGTAATGAACTCCTGCAGCAACAACAACAATATTAATATACCATGTTGGAAAATTTTCATAATTAATCTACCACAGTCATTTGACTGGATGGCATGAAAGTCAAACAATCAACTACAACATCTCTACACGCAACTGAAAATAAAAAAAGCGTTACTGTTTGTAAACACAAATGATACTTACCACTGTAATAGATGAAGCAAAACAGCAGCAGAAGATTTGAAAACCTGATGAGAATCCAGAAGAGCTGGTTTATGTGACGGATACATCACAAACAAACGTACATGCAAACACCCTCCTGACTGGTAAAACATCCAAACATTCACTTTCATTCTATTTGAATATTTAACACATTTGGATCTTGATGTAACATGATTAAAAAGTAGTCTAATAAACATCAAACTATCATCTTAATCTTTGGTATAATTAATGATAGTTAAGTATTCCTTCCTTGAAATGGTCAGTCAAATTTACTATACACAAACAACAGGCTTTTGAGATTCAGTAACAATCTTAACAATTATATAAAATGTTATATATGTAATTGTTATATACTAATAACTTGGCTAATAAAAACCATCGTCATAATCACACATTTAGCAAAAACATGTTGAACTATTTCCGAGTAATTTCCCACAAAACACAGCAATATTATATTAACACAAAAACACACAGACTGTATTTATATTAAAAAAATATGAGCACTCACATGGTTAAAGTTCTACATGAGTCCTACGCTCAGGTGTCAAAACTTCGTAAACCACTGCGTGTTCAGCCAGATTTAAAGAGCAAGCAAAACCGGTAGTGTTACAAAGATGAATTGTTTTTATAAACCTATTGAACATTCGTTTGACATTCGCGGAACAACGGCGAGCAAAAAGGGAGTGGTTTTATGATCTCATCTGTTAAATGTTTACAGTATAGGATTAGTGTCAGGGAGCTCTGTGAATGTCAATTTACAGTTTTTCCACTGTAAATTATGTGTGACAGTGACATGTTTGACTTGTTTTTCACTTCCAAAACTGTACATTTAAATTGAACAGAGGGTTACAGCTATTAGAGTTTCACCATTCACCATAAATAGTAAGGAAACTGTTATTCAATTGCTGTAGTATTTTTTTGCAGTCTATTAAACTTTAAAACCACAATAATTTTTTACAGTGTAAGCAAAAAGAGATTTTGTATAGACTGCATCCATGGAAACGAGATTTCTCTTTACTGAAAGCTGACCATGGCTTTTAAAGGTACAGTAAGTTTCACCAATAGAGGTCGCTAATTATACAGTAACAAAGGCTTAGCTTCTTTCTCAGAAAGAAAAATACAACAAAGCCTGGACCCGCTAAAAGTGCCAAGTTAAAGGTACAACAATTGGGTCTACTTACAAAATGTTTGATAAGAATTTGCATAACATAGAAATTGAATCATTTTTGTGTGAGAAATTTTTGTCAATATAAACAGGCCATGTCAGGTGACAGGTCACATTCCAAGGAAGTTAGATATTTTAATATTTCATACATTTTTATAAAAACAACAAAGGCATATTTCCAAAAACAGATGCATGTAAGTTGTGTGTCAGAGGTGTGAAGATATTATAACTATTGTGACATCTGTAGGTCATATATATGGGAAGTTAAATAGATTTCCATAACTTAAAAAAAAAAAATTGTATAAAATCAACCAAGACATATTCTCAGAAACAAATGCATGTAAGATGTTTGAGAGTTTTTGCGAATATAATACAGTGTGTGTGGCAAAATCGGGTCACATGACCAGTTAAATAGATTTGAATATTTAAAAAACGTGTCAACAAATTTTTTAAATTCACAACGTATATTGTGTGGCAAGAGCTTGTGAGTTTGTGGGACTTGTAGTTTAAAACACTAAGTTAATAGATTTAAGCATATTTACATTAAACAGTTCTAACACACCTACAAATCATTATTTAGCTACTTTATTTTTGACAACATTAATGGTGCACTAAGCAAATTTTGCTAGAAAGCACCACAACAAGCATGACCATGCCCCAACAGGACCTCACCCCTTTTGATGTCTCCATCCCACGTATACGTACACAACCCCGGCAATAACGTTGGCGGAATCTGCTATGCCTCTCAGCTGAGAGTATGAAGTTGTGTGGAAAAAAAACAAAAACAAAAGCTAAATCAGCGTTACTCACCAATCAATAAGAATATACAGTCATGTGAAAAAGTTAGGACACCCTTTTGAAATCCATGGTTTTCCATATCAGGACATCATTAAAAAAGAACTGGTCCTTGGCTGGTCTTAAAATTTTGAAAATAAAACCTCAGATGAACAACAAAACATGACAAATTGCACGGTGTCATTATTTACTGAACAAAAATAAAGCCAAAATAGAAAAGCCATGTGTGACAAAGTTAGGACACCCTTACTGTTAACATTGGAATTAAGAGGGTAAATAACAGTCAAGCACTGCTAACAAATACTTTTGATTAACTGATCATCAGCAAGTCTGAGCGCCTCTATAAAAGCATAAGCTTTGGCAGTTCGCTGGTCTGGAGACTTCAGGTGTGTGTTAACACAATGCCAAGGAGGTAAGACATCAGCAATCATCTTAGAGAAGCAACTGTTGCTGTCATCCATCTGAGAAGAGTAATAGGGCCATTTCCAAACAATTTGAAGTTTATTCACAAGTGGAAGACATTTAAAACAGACACCTCTCCTTCCAAGAGTGGACATCCCAGAAAATTCACCCCAAGATCAGACCGTGCAAAGCTCAGAGAAATGGCAGACAACCCAAGAACTACACCTCAGACTCTACAGGCCTCAGTTAACATGTTAAATGATAAAGTTCATGACAATACCATTAGAAAAATATGGGACAAAAATGACTTGTTTGGAAGGCTTGGCAGAAGAAAGCCTCTTCTATCTAAAAAAAAAAAACATTGCAGCACAGTTTAGGTCTGCAAAGTTGCATCTGAACAAAACACAAGTCCTCTAGAATAATGTCCTTTGAACAGACAAGACCGAAGTGGAGATGTTTGGCCATAAATCACAGCGCCAAGTTTGGTAAAAACCTAAAGAGCATATCGGCACAAACACCTCATACCAAAAGACTAGGAGGGCTGATCATTTTGGGCTTGTTTTATAGCCACAGGACCTGGATACCTCACAGTCATTGAGTTGGCCATGAACTCCTCTGGATATCAAAGTACTCTAGAGTCAAATATGAGGGCATCTGTCCGACATCTAAAGTTGAGCCAAAGTTGGGTCATGCAACAGGACAATGATTCCAAGCACACCAGCAAATCTACAACAGAATGGCTGAAAAGAAAAGAATCAAGGTGTTGCAATAGCCCACTTCCAAGTCCAGAGCTCATCCTGACTCAAATGCTGTGATAAGAGCTGTGCATAAGCAAATGCCCACAAACCTCAATAAACTGGAGCAATGTTGAAAAGAAGAGTGGTCCAAATTCCTCCAGCACGATGTGAGAGACTGATAAAGTCACACAGAAAATGAATGCTTCAAGTTATTGCTGCTAAAAGTGGATCTACAGGCAGTTGAATTATAGGGTGTCCTAACTTTGTCACACATGGTCTTTCCCTCCTGGCTGTATTTTTCTTAAATAAATAATGACACTGTGTGATATGTCATGTGGTGATGTTTATCTGAGGATTTATTTTCCAAATTTTAAGACCTGCCAAGAACCAGATAATTTTTTTTATGTCCTGATACAGTGCCCTCCACTAATATTGGCACCCTTGGTAAATATAAGCAAAGGTGGCTGTGAAAATAAATCTGCATTGTTTATCCTTTTAATCTTTCATTCAAAAAATTAACAAAATTCTAACCTATCACTGAAGTAAAACAATGGAAAGCAAGAGGAAAATCTCATTATAAAATAATTTTTTTTTCTCTACTTCATGTTGACCACAATTATTGACACCCAATTATTGCAACTTCCTTTATTCAAGATAACAGCTCCGAGTTTTCTCCTTTAATGCCTGAAGAGTTTGGAAAACACCTGACAAGCAATCAGAGACCATTCCTTCATACAGAATCTCTCCAGATCCTTCAGTTTCCCAGCTCCATGCTGGTGCTTCTTCTCTTCAGTTCACCTCATGCATTTTCTATAGGGTTCAGGTCAGGCAACTAGGACGGCCATGGTAGAAGCTTCATTTTATGCTCAGTGACACATTTTTGTGTTAATTTTGATGTTTGATTTGGATTATTGTCCTGATGGAAGATCCAACCACAGCTCAATATAGAATTTCTAACAGATGCAGTCAGATTTAGATATTTTATCTGTTGGTATTTGCTAGAATCCGTGATGCCATGTATCTGAACAAGACGTCCAGGACCCCTGACAGGAAAATAAGCCCACAACATGAGAGATCCAGCAGTATATTTAACCGTGGGCATGGGATACTTTTTGTACCAAACCCATCTGGTGGGTTTGCTGCCAGAAAGCTCTTTTTTTTAGTTTCATCTGACCACAGAAGCCAGTCCCATTTGAAATTCAAGTCGTGTCTGACAACTGAATATGCTGGAGTTTGTTTTTGGATGAGCAAGGAGGATTTTTCTTAAAACCCTCCTGAACAACATGTGGTGATGTTGGGGCTGTTTGAATTTTTTTTTTTTAGTCTTTTGACCCCAAGACTCAACTAATCTCTGCAATTCTCCTGCTATGATCCTTGGAGAGTCTTTGGACACTTAAACTGTCCTCCTCAACATCCATTAGGACGATATAGACACACACATCCTTTTCCAGGCAGATTTGTAACAACTTTAGATGATTGGAATTCTTAATTATTGTCCTAATGATGGAAATTGGGATTTTCAATGCTTTAGCTCTTTTCTTACAGCCACTTTCTATTTTGTGAAGCTCAACAATCTTGTTCTGCACATCAGAACTATATTATTTGGTTTTATTCCTTGTGATGGATGGTTAAGGGAATTTGGCCTTTGTGCTCCTCATATTTATAATCCTGTGAAACAGGAAGTCATAGCTGGACAATATCATACTCCTAGTCCTTCTAGTGTGCTAAATAAATGCAAATATGAATGGGAATATACTTCAGAGATATTTTACTCATTATAATTTCTCAGGGTGTCAATAATTGTGCCCACCATGCATTGGAGAAAAACATTTATTTCATAATGTAAGTTTCCCCCCACTTTTAATAGTTTTACTTCAATGAAAGGTTAGCATTTTGTGAATTTTTTGAACGTAAGATCAAAAAGATAAACAAAGCAGATTTATTTTCATAGCCGTCTTTGCTCATATTTACCAAGGGTGCCAATATCAGTGGAAGGCACTGTGTGTATATATATATATATATATATATGTGTGTGTGTGTGTGTATATAAATATATATATATATATATATATATATATATATATATATATATATATATATATATATATATATATATATATATATATATATATATATATATATATATATATATCAATCCACAAGAGTTCAGTGAATTCAACCAAACCACTTCACAAAAACAATACACAGGCTGTGTAAGTGACCACTAGAGGTCGCTAGTGGTAATTCTTTCACAGTCAGGTCATTCATGTGATTGGGGAAGGAACCTGTATAGCCCATCAGCTGTTTCACTGTTCAGATTTCTCTTGTCCAAGAAGCTCAGAACATACGTAAGTAAACTCAGTTTGTGTAATTCTGGTGCTGTGCACTGTAACATTGTTTAAGTTGCTTTGCCTTATGTCCACATTTGTGTGCTGTTTAGCCCAGAGACCTTAAAGCTATACATCTACATCAGGAAGCAGCAAGTTTAAACTTTGCACCCTTGGTGAGCGGAGCGAGGTGTGTATTTTTTGTTTCCATGTTTAAGAGATGGAAAATCTTTAATGATGTAACTTTTCTGCATTGACTGTTTCTGGAATTTTGTTTAGTTGCGTATCTTTTATCAGAAACGTTTAATGTGTTTACAGATCAAATTATTGTTTATTGCATGATGATGCACTGTAAAATATGTGAGGATTTATTTGTAAATTTGTGTTATGCCAAAGGCTTATTTAACCAGCTATTTGTGTGTTTACTTTCAGTTTTCACGGTGCTTATGCTGGTTGCAGGATAATAAAACCAACTGCACCCGTTAGAGACTCTCTGCCTCATATTCATGAAGCCAAGGGCTGCAACAGGCTGGATTAATATTTAAAAACATGACAACATACGTGGTGAACAGTTTGCATGAGTCTTACGTTCAGGTGTCAAAACTTTGTAAACCACAGCATGTTCAGCAAGATTTGAGATAAAACAAACTGAAAGTAATACAGGTTAGCTCAAACATGGAATGGTGCCTCCTACTGAGGAGTCGAGTGATGGATCATTATTGTCCTTCACTGGCTTCATTCAAAACGCATTGAACCAGGAAAATATACAAATCATTTTGTGAATTATTTTAATCATTTGAATTTAGTAATTAACTTAAACACTCAGACATTTGATTTTAAAGAAAACGTCTCAGGTTACGTATGTAACCCTGGTTCCCCGAGGGAACGAGACGCCGCGTCGAAACGCTATGGGAACGCCTCCAGCGTGACCGCGCTCTGAACACGTGTGAAATCAGACCAAAGGAAGAGCGAGACGTCACAGGCGGGTGACGTCACAGACCAGGAAGCATAAAAGCACGTGCGCCAGAACGAACGGCAGCTTCAGAGAGAAGCAGCGCTCGCAGGGACGCAAGAAGCTGGCCTCGAGACGCGGCGTCTCGTTCCCTCGGGGAACCAGGGTTACATACGTAACCTGAGACGTTCCCCTTCGGGAACTCGAGCCGCGTCGAAACGCTATGGGAACGAGATGCCCACGCCACCAGCTCCAAGTCCCTGCCTAGAGAGAGCTAGGAAGGACCGAAGAACCAGGGGTCAAGAGGTCAAGACAGTAGAACCTGACAAACGTAAGGGGCGTGGACCAGCCCGCAGCGTTACAGATATCCTGCAGGGGGATACCCGCAAGGAAGGATTTAGAGGCCGCCATGCTACGGGTGGAGTGAGCCTTCACCCCCAAGGGAGGAGGAAGGCCCGAAGACTCATAAGCCAGGAGGATAGCCTCGACTATCCACCGACTTATGGTCTGCTTAGAGGCAGGGAGACCACGTCTCAGAGGACCGAAACAAATGAACAACTGGTCCGACCTTCTCCAAGGAGCCACCCGGTGAACGTATGCATCCAGCGCTCGAACTGGACACATACAGTTCAGCTTCTGCTGGTCAGGCTCCCGAAAGGGAGGAGGACAGAAGGCCTGAAGTACGACTGGCCGTGGTGCAGAGGAAGGGACCTTAGGGACATACCCAGTGCGAGGGTGAAGAAAAGCCTTAGAGAGGCCTGGAGCGAAGTCCAGGAAGGAAGGGGCCACAGAAAGGGCCTGCAGGTCTCCAACTCTCTTGAGGGAGGAAAGAGCCAAAAGGAAAGAAGTCTTAAAGGACAAATGACAGTCAGAAATCTCTTCAATGGGCTCGAAAGGAGGAAGACAGAGAGCCTCAAGCACCACGGACAGGTCCCAGGAGGGAACACGAGGTCGTACAGGAGGCCTCAGCCTCAGTGCACCGCGGAGGAAACGTGTAACAAGGGGGTCTTTCCCCACGGAGAGACCACCAAGAGGGGCGTGGTAGGCCGCAATGGCCGCCACGTAGACCTTCAAGGTGGAGTGGGATAACCCTGCGGACAGCCGGTCCTGCAGAAACTCCAGCACTGAGCCAACTGGGCAGTTAACTGGGTTCTGCTGGCGGCGTCCACACCAAGAAGTGAAAAGTTTCCACTTCAAGGCATACAGTTTCCTCGTGGAGGGAGCTCTAGATTGGAGTAGGGTCTCAACAACCTCGGTTGAGAGACCGGAAGCTAAGAGGTGCGCCCCCTCAGAGGCCACACCCAAAGCTTCCACAACTCCGGCCGGGGGTGAAGGAGGGAACCCCCTGCCTGTGAGAGGAGATCCCTCCTGACGGGAATCTCCCAGGGAGAGCCGTCGAGGAGGGAAATCAGGTCCGAGAACCATACTCGGCCTGGCCAGAACGGGGCTACTAGAAGAAGGGACACCCCATCCCGGCGCACTCTCTCTAGAACTCCCGGGAGCAGAGCGATCGGGGGAAAAGCGTACAGACGCAGCCTCGGCCACGTCCGTACCATGGCATCCAGCCCCAGTGGAGCTGGATGAACTAGAGAGTACCAGAGGGGACATTGCGCATTGTCCCTCGTGGCAAACAGGTCCACCTGGGCTGGACCAAACACTCTCCAGATCTGCTTCACCACCTCGGGGTGAAGCATCCATTCCCCGGGCCTCGGCCCCTGTCTCGACAGGATGTCTGCTCCCACATTGAGATACCCGGGTACAAAAACTGCTCTCAGCGAGAGGAGTTTGCCCTGGGACCACACAAGGATCTGGTGCGCCAGCTTGTACAAGGGGCGCGAACGCAGACCTCCTTGGTGGTTGATGTAAGAGACCACCGCCGTGTTGTCGGTGCGGACCAACACGTGACGATCTCTCAGGTCCGGGAGAAAGTGTTTCAGCCCTTGAAACACGGCCAGCATCTCCAGGCAATTTATGTGCCAGGTGAGTTGGTGACCGCTCCACAGACCGCGGGCAGGGTGGCCACTCATGACCGCTCCCCAACCGGTGAGGGACGCGTCCGTCGCTAGTGTTACACGGCGACAAGGAGCTCCCAGCGCCGGGCCCTGAGACAAGAACCAGGGTTTCCTCCACATGTCTAAGGCACGAAGGCAACGCCGCGTGACCTTGATCATGCGAAGTGGGTTTCCCCTCGGGGAGAACCCCCTGGTCTTGAGCCACCACTGTAGGGGTCTCATGTACAGCAGGCCAAAAGGTATCACGTTGGACGCAGCTGCCATCAGACCCAGCAGTCGTTGAAACTGCTTGACAGTGAGTGACCGGCCTTCCTTCACTCTCATGACTGCGGCGAGGATCGACTCGATCCGAGCAGGAGACAACTGTGCCTGCATCGTGGTCGAATCCCACACCACGCCCAGATAAGTGGTTCTCTGTACTGGAGAAAGCACACTTTTCTTGGCGTTTAGTCTTAACCCCAGCTCTTTCATGTGTGCGAGAACGACATCTCGATGCCGAACCGCTACCATCTCCGACTGGGCCAGGATAAGCCAGTCGTCGATGTAATTGAGTATGCGGATGCCCTGGAGTCGCAGGGGAGCCAGAGCTGCATCCACACACTTCGTGAAAGTGCGGGGGGAGAGTGCTAGGCCGAAAGGAAGTACCCGATATTGGTAAGCTTCGCCCCTGAAAGCAAACCTCAGGAACTTCCTGTGTTGAGGAAGGATGGAGACGTGGAAATACGCGTCTTTTAGATCTATCGTGACAAACCAGTCCTCGGACCTGATTTGAGACACGACCTGTCTTACAGTCAGCATCCTGAACTTCAGCCGCAAGACTGAGCGGTTCAGGAGGCGAAGATCCAAAATAGGACGCAGGCCCCCATCCTTCTTGGGAACAATGAAGTACCGGCTGTAGAACCCGGACTCTCTGGACTGAGGAGGGACCACCTCGATGGCCTCCTTCCTCAGGAGAGTAGCTACTTCCTGTTCCATTACCAGACCCTGCTCGGGGCCCACCAAAGTGGGAAAGACCCCGTTGAACGGCGGAGGTGGAGCGCTGAACTGAATGCGATAACCTCGCTCTACAGTGTGCAGGACCCAAGCAGACACATTGGGCAGTAGTTTCCACGCTGCCAAATGATCTACTAAGGGAACCAGCCTCTCGAGACTGGCCTCTGGTGTAACACGGGTCGCTAGACCGGTGTCCTGTAACGGTTGCCCGGCAGGAAGCACCTGATCTAGCGGACCCTGAGACCCCCGCAGGGGTGGCGAGCTCCCCAGCTCTGGAACGTCTTTGGCCGGAAAAGACTGAGGGGAAGGCTCGCCGGAGGCTGCTGCGCCCTGAATCACCGGCAGGGTGAGCAAGACAGCCTCCCGAGGGCACAGGGGGGAGCCGGACACCGAGTAATGCGGTGCACCCCGGAACTCCCCTGATGGGGCTACCCTCAGCGGCCCCGCACCATCAGGGCTGCTTGGCCGAGGACCTCCTAGACTGAAGCACGACCCGCAGATCGGGCTTCGTCCCGGGGGCCCCCGACCTAGAGCGTCTGCGCACCCGCCTTCGATGGGGAGGAGTGCGGGTGGCGACGCTCTGTTTTTGTGTTTGTACATCTTCGACACTCCCCACATCAACCTCCTCAGAGGAAGATATGGGGAGCGTCGAGCCCGTCCCCCGGGGGGAAGAATCCGCAGCGCGGGCTTCCGCACCCAGAGGACGGGCTGGGGACCTAGCGGGTGAGGCAGGAGATAGGGGGATACCCGTCTCCATACCCTCCGCTAGATCCAGCTGCGAACCCCACGAATGCAGCCGCCGCCCCGCCTCGGCGGAAGCGGGACCAGATCCGCGGGGAACGCTGCTGAAGGCTCCCAGCTGGAAGAGAGCCTTCCGGGAGCGGAGTGTGTGCAGACTCATCTGCACACAATGTGGGCAATCAGCCCCCTCGAGGGCTGCTGCCGCATGCTCCGCTCCCAGACAAACCACGCATAGAGCGTGTGTAACGAGGGCAGGGAGGAACACACGCTCTAAAACATGGTTCGTCTAAATGCTTGCTCTTTCTAAGTGATTTAGACATTTGTGCCAAAAAGAAAGTGGTGCAAACTTGCTACCAAAAAGCACAAACAGAGACACAACATAGAGCGCTGCTGAAAGACAGAAGCTGCCGTTCGTTCTGGCGCACGTGCTTTTATGCTTCCTGGTCTGTGACGTCACCCGCCTGTGACGTCTCGCTCTTCCTTTGGTCTGATTTCACACGTGTTCAGAGCGCGGTCACGCTGGAGGCGTTCCCATAGCGTTTCGACGCGGCTCGAGTTCCCGAAGGGGAACCTGTTTCCATGATTGTGAAGAAGCAGACTAGTTTTGAAGTAAAATATGATTTTAGATAAGGTGTTAGAGATTAATATTTTGCATGACTTATCTAAAGCCACAACACAGAAGAAATGTCACTTCTAAATTCTGCTTTACATATTTTAAAACATGTCAATGTTTAAATCTTATCATTAGATCTAAATGCAGAAAGACTAAAACACAAATTCATTTTACATCCTTTCAAGAGACTTATTCCAAGAGTTGCATACCTCCTAAAGATTTATTGCATTAAAAAATGTATTTTTAATAGCCTGCTGGATGTAATCTACATTAGACACTTGGCTTACAATGCAGTGATTTGAGAATCTGATTATAAATATTCCATGTTTTATACAAGTTAAGTTCTATGAACAGCTTCTGGCACATGCTTTTGATTAATTAATCATATTTACCATATACATAAAAAGTTCTTTACAAAAGCTTGCAAATGTCAATGGTTTTCCCGTTTACATGTCATAATGTGAGATAAAAGACTAATATAACTTAAGTTTTGTCATATTAGTCTCATGTTGACGTAATGTTTAAGCATTCTCTCTAATTCTAATACAAAAAAAAAAAAGTGTTTCCTAAAATTAAGCTGCAAAAACAATCACTGACATCATAAGCCAGGATACATTAACACATGACAAACCAGATTTGCATATATTTAATGATCAGAAACTTCACATTTACAGCGAGGTAATGCAGAAGACTAATGTACCTAATAATTTCAGTCTCAACAGATCTTAACAGTTCGAGCAGCACATTTCAGCACAGATTGTGGTCTGAATCTTTGATATAGCTTTACAAAGAGGCTCTTTTTGTAAGTAAAAGATGTAACAGAGTGGTTGCTAATCATCCACAAAACCATACAAAGATACACAAATAAATAAAGACAAAAACAAGAATACAATTACTCAAATCAAATCACAGAAGTTCCGGTCTTATGGTGTTTCCCCTAATCTGAATATTGAAAAAAAAAATAATTCAATCATTTAAAGTAGAAGGACATCAAATACACGTGTTTGTAAGCATATCTTTACATAGTCTTTTAAACACACATGGACTTTCACTTTTTATTATGTTTATGGGAACTATATTTTGACCAGCAGAAACTTGATGAAGCACAGTCTCATCAGTTAAACTGAATGAACTGTATATCTATAGACTAGTCTACAGGAGTTTTAAAAAAAAAAAAAAAACTTGAATAATCTTGAAATTAAAGAATGGAAGTTCGTTAAACCAAATATAATCTCACCATATATCTTGCCCAGGTACCTGAAGATCACGCTGACATTGAGGTTGTTCACCCAAAAATGAAAATTCTGTCGTTAATTACTCACCCTCATGTCGTTCTAAACTCATAAGACCTTTGTTCATCTCTGGAACACAAATTAAGATACTTTGATGAAATCAGCAGTGTCCTTAGTTTGTTTCTGGGCATGGAAACTTTGAAAACGGTGTTTTAAAATGAAAACGATCCTCATCTACGCTTGCGTTTTCACTGTGTTTCAGAAACGATTTCAATCCTCACTACACAACCGAAAACACATGTGACACGACCATTCATAATAATGTTATTGGTCGTCAGCGATACGCAGAGCAAATGTGTGGGCAAGCTATGCCATCTTTTTCATCTCTGTTTTGGTCCATTCACACTGAAACGTAACCCTGGAGTTATCAAACTAAAACTGAAACGACATGAGGGTGAGTAATTAATACCAGAATTTTTATTTTTGGGTGAACTATCCCTTTAACTGGTAGTTAAACAGTGGATTACGTCATTATATGGGAAACACACTCCAGGGCCCTCATTTATCAATAGTGCGTACACGCAGATGTGTGCGTAATGAGTGCGTAAGAACAGTTTCACGCCAAATGTGGGATCTACCAACTTGTACTTATCTGTAGGAAGGTGTTAAATATAAGCACAACTCTGAGCATGCTTACGCAGAGAATCTAGATGGCAGAATGGCGATACTACAAAAAGAAAGTGCCGCTGCGTGTTTCACGTGTCCTTTAATTGCAAATACTCAATTAATAAATTCATTTCAACTATGAATTGAGGTAGATATTTGCATAATTCGTGTGAAAAGCAATAAAAGACACACTGCAGAAAAAAAGATTTATCTTACTTAAACGTATTTTTTCTTGTTTCTAGATAAAATATCTAATAAAAAATTTTAAATCTAAAAGCATTTACTAGAAAAAGACGTTTAAAAAAGATAATTTTTCTTACCCCGCTGGCAGATAATTTTACTTGTTTTACGCAGAATACATTTCATTTAGATACCTAAATGCTGTAGATGTTGGTTCAAATCTAGCAACCAAATACACAGTCGGAAATAATAGGATCACTATAATCCCCAAAATCACAAAAGACACAGTTAGTTTCTTTGACAAACTCCAGTGTCCTGGATCATTGAGACGGGGAGCTGAGGAGAGAGCACAAATCACGATTTAATTTTTAAACTCACTGTTTTATTTTTATTTTTTTAAACTCTCAATGCCTCTCACTGCACTGTTCTTCTGTGTTACCTTCGTGTTTTCTGTCTGAGTCAGATGCTGTAGAAGATAATTAAAGATTAGTCACACAGTATAACTTCATTTTGAATGAGAAAGTATTTTTTCCACATATCCACTGACTTTTCCTCACCTTTGACAGTCAGTGTGATCAAGAGTTTTTCTTCAGAGTCCAGAACTATATATGTTCCTGCGTCACTAGCTGCAAACTCACTAATGATCAAATTTCCATGTCTGTTGGTCACTCGATTGCTCCAGACCGCATTGCTTCTGCTCCAAACTGCCATCCACCCTGTGCTTGTTTCGGTCTGATGCTTCACTTTATCAGCATTTGGCAAAAGAATATTCAGCTTCAGCTGCTTGCCTATTTCTACAGAAATCTCATCTGAGGAGAAACAGAAAAACACTTCATCCTCAATCATTATTATATTGGTGTCAATCACTCAAATCCATAAGCACATATTTAGGATTGGGGACCAAATGTAATCATTTTTTTTTTAAATCAGCTATTGAAATGTCTGTTGCTGACCACTAATCTAAATATTAAGCTTGTCTTATTCAGAGTCTCTGCTGGTTACATGAAATACACACAGTTAATAAAGGAAAACCAGAAAGCACATGTTTTTGGTTTAATTAGTTTTGATTTTACCATGAATATGAAGTTGGTAGGTTATGATTTGTCGCTCCAGCTCCTGATCATTATTGTAAAAGACATGCAAAATATACATCCCAGCATCACTGAAGCTCAGATCCTTGATGACGATGTCACAGTTTCCTTGTTTAAATATTCGTCCACTACATTCTTCAGTCTGACAAACAGGGATGTTTTTTGACAGACTGTTTAAATTAATATCAGAAATCTCACAGGCCTTAAATTCACATGGCAGTGTGATGCTGCCTCCCTTTTGTCCGCTCACAGATATTAGGGGGTTTCCTGCAGGGAAGATTTCTGCAAATACGGATTCATTCAAAAGAAAGAATTAATACCAAAACATATGTTTCTGTTTATTCTCTGTAAGAGCTATTATATGGTATGTTTGTTGTAATTCAGTTTTTGCCAATGTGTGAAGTGTGGGCCCTAATGAGTATATAGGTAGCCAGAGAGAGAAGTCAGGTGTATAATGAAGGAAAGCACAGTCATTTTTTGACCGTGTCTGGAGGTGAATATATATGTGGAGGTATCCTGTGCAGCAGAACTGTTAGTTGAAAATGACCTTTATGAGCTGTGTGATGAATAAACCTGACAACGCAGTATTTGGATGGAGACTTTTCTTGTTTGAATCTCACGCATCAGTGACGAAATGGCTATTTATGTCATTGTATTCTCTGTAATCAAGATAATAAACTATTCTAGTGGAGTTATTTTGGTCAGCTTGCCAAAAAGCATGAGAATGTATGTTTAAATCTCCACTGATTATTCTTTCTTTCTGGAGAGTTCAGAACTTTTCATCTTATAAGACAGTTTTGAACTGCATAGATAGGTCAGCGATGTCATGAGTGTGTGCTGATGTGCTGAGAAATGAATCCCAGTAGCAACTCCTGACCATAAATTTAGATGGGGCAGATTTTGGGTTGTGTTGTAGGCTATGTGACTAAACAACTTTCATATTTTTATGTTCAAATGGCTGTACACATGCAGAACACCTTATAGCAGTCTAGTGTCCTTGCTTAATTCAGCCTAAGGGTGGCGCTGTAATGTTGAGTGACAGACTGGTTCTACATAAATGGTTATTTAATGGCGTTTTCACCCTTGGCTCGTTGGGAGCATTTGTTTCAGACCCTATCCCATTTTCTCCCTTAAATTTGATTTGTTTATTCAAATGTGGACATGACAATCGCACTCGGATCTGCACCAAAATAATTGGCCCGAGATTGTCCGAATGAGGTGGCGAACGGAAACTGGAGCAGTACGTTTATGGTAAGAACACATCCCAAACCAACAGAAGCATGGTGAAAGTAAATCCCTGTATCTGTGACCAATATTTACCAAGCGTTGATGACAAATGAAGCGACAAACTCAAAAATAGGTAAAAGTTAACCATTCAAATTAACAGCTGAATGTAAATAAATCACAAATAAAATATATTGTTTGCTGGTTATAATTAAAAACACTAACTTGATGAAATTCATACTTGGTTTATTGCTTACACTGTTAATGTAAAAAGATATAAGATTTTTTTTTGTTTTGTTTTTTTTTGTTTTTTTTTGTTTTTTGTTTTTTTGAGTGAAACCTAATAAAATGTGACACTTACATTTTATTAAAAAAAAAACTTTGAGGATTTCTTAATTTCAGATGAGGAATATATATATATATATATATATATATATATATATATATATATATATATATATATATATATATATATATATTCCTGTTAAAAATCACTTGATCTGGAAAGCATCTGCTGTGTACAAACATCTGACAGATGTCTGTAAGATGTCAGGTTTACATACAGTACTGTGCAAAAGTCTTAGGCCACTAGTATTTTCACCAACAAAAAAATGGTTTTAAGTCAGTTATTTCTATCTTTTGCTGTAGTGTGTCAGTAGGAAATATCAGTTTACATTTCTAAACATTCATTTAGCCATTAATTGTAATAATCCAGTGAGATTTTTGTTTGCACAAGGAGTCTGACAACAGCCAGTGCTCCACACAGAGATCTGATCTCATCATCATCCAGTCTGTCTGGAATGACATGAAGAAACAGAACAAACTGAGACAGACTAAATCCAGAAGAACTGTGGCAAAATCTCCAAGTTGCTTTAAGAAACCCACCTGCAAAGTACTGTTAAATGTTTTAGGCACTTGTGTAAAAATGCTGTAAAATGAGGATGCTGTCAAAAATAATGCCATAAATAGATTTTATCAATTAACTTCTATTAACTAAATTAAATCAACATTTGGTAAACCATATTTGCATTTAATAACTGAAATAATAACATTAAATAACTGACTTAAAACCATTTTTTTTGTTGGTGAAAATACTAGTGACCTAAGACTTTTGCACAGTACTGTACATTCTAAATCATAAACACCTTAAAGACATCTAATAGACGTCTATCTGACATCTGATAGGAAACTTCAAACAGACGTTTTGCAGATGAGCAAACAATCTAAAAATACATCTACTCCACCTTATTTTTATGTAAGAGTGACTGTGGCCATTACTTAATGTGTCTGGCTTCTGGTCTCTTCCACGCCCAGCTGTTTTTAGCTGTACAAAACAAAGCTTGTTTTGCTACTTGATACTGCAAACTGGTGTGTCTTACCATATTATTTTAATGTATTATCTTAATTATGAATTATATAGAGTTCTATGTTGCCTGAATACTTCACTGGGGTGAAGTGGTTTGACAGATAAACAATTATTTAATAACTCTACCTGGCACTGGCAAAAAGTTTCAGTTTATTAATAAAAATTATACTGACCACTATGATAGACAAAACAAAATAGCAGCAGCAGCAGAAGATTGAAGTAACTGAACCTGATGAGAATACAGAAGAGCTGTTATGTAACAGATACAGACACACAACACAAAGATATTACACAAAGATATCTAAAACGCTTTACTGAATGGTAAAATGTTACTAAAAATTCACTTCCGTTTATTCTGAATAGAACATAATAAAACAAAAAATAACAACAAAAAACAATTATCTGAATCTTTAGGTTAATAAATGATTCGAGTGTAATCCTCAAGATTCAAAATGGTCCGTCAAACCCAAATGGACACAAAGGTTTATGAAATTCCTTTTCTCATTACCAACAGTCATTATCAACATAACCATAATCGGTGACTTTCAGCATAAATATGTTGACAAATTTCCTCATCAGCAGGTTTAGTTTTACACAAACAGAAACTATTGGTATAACAACACAAAAGCACACACAGAAACACTTAAGCTTTAAATTTAAAAGCATGGAACTTACATTGTAACAATGCTGCATGAGTCTTTTGATCTGGCTGTCAGAATGTCATAAATCGCTGTAAGTTTAGGGAGGGGTGACAGGATTATTATATAAACGCAAATGCATCTCACAGGTGAGCGCTTCCTCTGCTTTAGGTGATTGCTCGCATGCTCAGTGACTGCTGTTATCCTTTGGCGAGTCGGATATCTCAAGTCACAACACAGAAGAAATGTCACTTCTGAATTCCAAGTTTAAAACATGTCAATGTTTAAATCTTATCAATAGATCACAATGCAAATTCTTTCTACATTCTTTCAAGTGCACAGAGCCAGTTCAAGTGTTGCATCCCTTTTATACTTTAATTGCAGTCTGTGTTAGCTTAGATACTTGGTTTACAATGTAGTAATTTGAGAATCTATAATCATAAATATTCCATATTCAATACATGTTAACTTCTATGAACAGCTTCTGGTACATGCTTTTGATTAATTATTAATATTTACCATATACATAAAAGACTCTACAAAAGCTTGCAAATGTGAATGGTGTCTGGTTTTCCCCTGTTTATGTGTCCATCTCTAATACAAAATAATGGCATTTGCTAAAATGAAGCTGCAAAAACAATCACTGACATCAATAAGCCAGGATACATTAACACATGACAACCCAGATTTGCATATATTTAATGATCAGAAACTTCACATTTACAGTGAGGTAACATAGAAGACTAATGTCCCAAATAATTTCAGTCTCAACAGATCTCAACAGTTTGAGCAGCACATTTCAGCACAGATTGTGGTCTGAATCTTTGATTCAGCTTTACAAAGAGGCTCTTTAATTTGTAAGTAAATGCAGTATTGATCACTGTGGTTCTTCTTTATAGTCTTTGTAGTCAGAATATTTTGCACCACATACAGAAAATAAATACATAATTCAATCATTTAAAGTAGCAGCACATCAAATATACAGCATACACCTACACATTTGAATGCATATCTGTACATAGTCTTTTAAGCACATATGCACTTTTACTTTTTCTTATGGTTATGGGAACCATATTTTAAGTAGCAGAAACTTGATGAATCACAGTTTCATCAAATTTGTTTATAGACATGCTAAAAAGAGTTGAGCATTATTCACTTGACGTGTTTTATAGTCATGTCTGAAATGTACATACAGCCTACAAACTTTTCAAAGAAATAGGGTGTATAATACTTGATAACCTCATAAAATATACCATCAGTTGTAGATGTAATTTAGCCTTCACCATCAACCACGATCATTTTCTACGCATGTCACTAACATTGGCTCAAAATAGATAATGAAGCACTAAGCAAAAGCTGCTCTGTCCTCGACAATCTGAAGTTTCTTTTTTAGACGTTTCAGTTTTGTCTTTTGGGCAATACTAAAAGATGTGATAAGACTAATGTTTGCACCAAATCTTTTAAAACCAAAGATGGAACAATTTCCTGGCCACAGCCACACCTTTTCCCATAATGCTTATATGTGATCTATCAGCCAAAGACAGCAAATTGTCAGGTTTTATACCCAGTAATTTAACATTTGTTAGTTGTTCCACTGGAATCTCATCTATAAATCTATGAATATATTACATTTACTTTTTTATATAAAATTAATCTACCAATTCTAGCTCATATAGTTATTGTTTGCAGCTCCTCTTTTAAGTTTTCTCAGCCAACGTATGTGATCTTCTCTGCAGTGGGTTGTTGTGTTTTCTTGCAGGGTGTTTGATCTTGTGTTCTGTCTTAGCAGGAAAGCTTTATAAGATTCCTTGAATGCAATCCATATGCAATGTTCATATGTGTTGTAAAAAATATTGACAGAATTCTCTGCAGATCTTTTGGCTCTGAAAGCAAACTAATTAGTGATGTCACTAGATGTTCTGTTTATTGCATTGGGACCTCTTCGAATCATTTTCCACTTTCAGAAATAGACTCTTCTTGATGACAGGAAACAAAAACAGTTCAAGAACCAAAAGATCCAAAAACACACATATAGAGGCAGAATAACAATCAAAGTCCAATACCAAAGAGCTAGAAGGGAAAGATGGAAAAAATGATACAATAAAAAAAATCTTTTTCTTTTTTTAAACTTGTGGTTTAATGTTTTTGTAAGGCTGTAATTTCCTCCTTGTTTTATTTTGTTTTACTTACCATTAGGTTTGTCAGCATCCATGTAGTTCAATTTTCCCTTTGATTCGGTTCCTGCTTCTGTGTAAGATATTGAAAGGTCAGTCACACAGTTTAGCATTCATTTGCAAATCATGATGAATAAACTTCAGCTGTCCACTTTAAAAATATTATTTCCACATTTCCAGTGAGCTTCACCTGTGACTGTTACTGTGCTCAAGATGTTTCTTTTAAAGTCCAGAACTCTGTACGTTCCTGCATCATCTGCCATAAACTTTCTAATAATCAGGTTTCCATCCGTGTTGGTCATTAGATCACTCTGAACGCCACCACTTCTCTTCCAAACCTCCTTCCATTCTGTGCTTCCTCTGCTCTGATGCTGTACTTTATCAACATTTGGCAACAGAACATCCAACTTCAGCTCCTCACCGATTTTCACAGAAATCTCATCTGAGGAGAAACACAAAAAGACATTAATCATCATTATAATGGTCTCAATCAATCAAGGCCATAAGCACATATTTAGCACTGAGGACCAAATGTGGTCATTTAAAAATCAGCAACTGAAAAGCCTATATTGGAATCCACTAATTTGAATATTGCCTGTATGAAATACCAGCATTATTACATTGTTAACATTAGGAAATTTCAACAAGCTCACGCTGATGGTTTGACCATGACTTTACCATGAATATGAAGTTGGTAGCAGCTGATTTGTCGATCCAAGATGGACTGAGTATTTTTGTAATAGATACTTAAAATGTATTGCCCAGCATCACTCAGTTTCAAATCCATTACAATGATGTCACAGTTTCTTGTTTTAAATGCTTTGCTGTTCTTACATTCTTTGTTTTCACAAATAGGGATGATTTTTGATAGGCTGCCTAAAACAATATGAGAAATCTCTGTGTGATCAAATTTACATGGTAGAATGGTGTTTCCTCCCTTTTTCCCTATCACATGTATAAGGGTGGTTCCTGCAAATACAGACAGTATTAAATTCATTTAATACAAAATATTAATATTGCAAAATAAGTTTTCTTTCTATTCACGGTTGAAATTGCAAATGTGTGACGTGATACGGTGGTATTTTCCCACGACAGTGACACAGCAAATACCAGACAAAAGTCAACTGAAAGACAAAAATGATTAGAATTTCTAAAAAAATCATACTGACCGCTGTAGCTGATAAAACAAAACATCAGCAGAAGATTCGAAAACCTGTGAAGAATGCAGAAGAGCTGGTTTGTGTGACAGATATACATCACAAACACATGTATGCATGTAGATGAAAAGCTTTCCTTTTTGCTAAAAATGTTGTCTGCGTGTTTAAAACACGTGGATCTTGAATGATAAAAATGTCTGATAAGAAACATGAAACTATAATAAACTATAATATAATAAAACTCTTTAATAAACTTTAATAAGCTTAAAGAATGACTGATAAATCATCAGTTCTTGATTTAGTATTTACTAATGCACTGCTGCTGTTGCAATATTGTTAGAAATACAAAATTACCTAAGACCAAACTTTAGATAATTATTAGGCGGTGTATTTCTCAGCTTAGTGAACAAGGTTTTGTTCATGACCTTGCTCAGCTTGATTGGGATAAGATTTTGTTGATTCCAGATATTGAGTGTGCCTGGAATTATTTTTATTAAGAGCTCACCCCTATCATTGATAAATATGCGTCATTTAAAAAATATTGTGTAAAGGGTCGAGATAACCCTTGGTTCTCTCCTACATTATCAAATTTGAATCATGAGCGTGATGTCGCTTGGGCTAGACCAGGGGTGGCGAACTCCGGTCCCGGAGAGCCGCAGCCCTGCAGAGTTCAGCTCCAAACCTTATTAAAACTCACCTGCTTGTTGCTTTCTAGTAACTCTTCAGACCTTGATTATCTTGTTCAGGTGTGTTTGATTAGGGTTGAAGCAAAACTATGCAGGGCTGCGGCTTTCCAGGACTGACGTTCGCCACCCCTGGGCTAGACCAAGGCATTCCGATCTTCAATCCGACTGGCTTTGTTTCAGACAATTACGTAATAGATGTACAATGATGATAAGGAGAGCTAAAGCTGATCTAATCATAATGTAAAACAGAGGAAGCCATTTAATACAGATTACATTGCTGCTGTTTTGACATATTATTTATAATCTTTCACTGAGTTTAAATGAGTTTACAAAGATAGGGAAGCCTTTGTTATCCTATTGTTAAAAAGATGAGATTCTTCCGATACAAATAACTATAGGCCAATTTCTAAAGGGTGTTCTTCAGGGGGTCTGTTTTGGGGGCTTTTACTTTTAGTATTATTTATATTAATAACCTTGATTTCAATATTAGTAATATTAATTTTCATTTTTATGCTTTTAATGTTGTGCAACAAAAGCTTTGTGGCCTAAACATGACTGAACTTGACCAAAACTACAGCAAAGAAGCAAGAAGCAAGTGGCAAATCACTCAAAACCTTAAAGGGTGATATAATTGGGGTAGTGACAGAATATAATTATAAATAAGGAATATGGAGACATTCTATATAAATCAGCATCTACCAAACTTCTTTGTGTTTTACTTCTTTCATGGTGCGCATCACTGTGATTTGTATAACAGAGTTGCTTGGTCATCATTATCAACGCAAACATAAGTACTGGTACCTGTTTATCTATAAATAAAAATGTTTGCCTTCATGTTTCGCTTCTTTCACCCAACTCAAAACTCCAGGAGCTTTAGTTTCATTTTAAAAAATATGTTTTTAAAAAAATATCATTATATGAGATTACATATATTTAATTATTATATATGAATAACTTTGCTAATAAAAGACAACCATAATCACAAATTTAAAATAAACACTTCATCTTCATAGACAGTAACACAACACAAAAACACACAAGTTGAATTTTAAGCATGAAAACTTACATGGTGAAAGTTCTGCATGAGTCTTGTGTTCTGGGTGTAAAAACTTTGTAAATCATAGCACATTTAGCTTTTTTAGACTTGAGCTAAAATAAAACTGAAAGGTAAGCTAGAGTCCAACGAAAATATTTGGTACCGCCTACGAAGGAGGAGTGTAATTTGTAGGGGTGGACACTAGTAAACCACACAACACAAGTAATGTTTAAGCAGGATGCAAATTTGTAAATGTGAAGTCATTCAATCCTAAGAGTAAAAAATAGTATCTACTACAATTATGACACATGACTGAGCTGAAACAAAGTCTTTCCATGTCCTTTTCAAAGCATGTACCACTGAATAAAAGGAGGTACATGCATACCTCCTTAGATTTAGAGTTTTTAATAGCCTCCTGGATGTAGTCTACATTAGCTTAGACACTTGGCTTACAATGTTGGATGTTACAATCTGTTGGATCTGAAGCCAGAATACAAGCAACCAGTGACATCGCTGGGTTTGCTGGGACCCCTGTACAGTTTTTTTGTTTCTTGGTAGGAATCACATTCCTTGTTCCTGTTCAGCCGTTTGCGTGTCTTGTTGACAGCAAGCATAATCAGCCGCCAGAAACGCACACACAGGCAGCACAACATCCAAAGTCCAATACACTACAGCTGGAAAAGCAGAAGTGGGAAGAGAACACAATAAAAAATAAATAAATAAATAAATAACTCCCTGTTTAAAAAAACTCTCAGGTCCAAAGTAGTTGTGTGCCATTAGGTTTGTCGTCATCCGTGTTGTCTAGTTTTTTCTTTGATTCTGTAGAGGATATTGTAAGGTCTGTCACACAGTTTAGCATCAATTTGCTGTTCAATCATGATGAATAAACTCCAGCTGTCCAAATGGATTTTAAAATAATGTTTAAATAACTGTGACTGTCACTGTGATCAAGATTTTCCTTTTAAAATCCAGAATTATATATGATCCAGTGTCACTGGCCACACATATTTTAATGGTCAGGTTTTTCTGTACCCATCAGTCTTTGATGAGTACAGCCCTGCATACAACACCAGAATTATTACACTGTTAACATTAATTGGAAAACCAGAAAGCACATGTTGATGAAGTTTTTACTTACCATGAATATAATGTTGGTACTCCCTGATTATTAGCTCCAGCTCTGCCTGATCATTATGGTAACAGACTTTTAAAATATATTTCCCAGCATCGCTGAAGCTTAGATCCTTTGAAGCTTAGATGTCACACTTTCCATTTTTATATACTCTGTCACTCTCACATTCTTCATTCTGATAGAAAGGGATGTTTTTTGACCAAATCCTTAAATCAGTATAAGAAATCTCATTGGCTTCAAACATACATACAGCTCAAATGAAGGCATTCAGGAACCAACAAGGTTTGAGGTTTTTAATCTTTGATGCTTAAAACGATTACATTTTCAAATTATATCATAATTACTAAAGTTATACTGACCTGAATGGGGGCAGCATATACATACAAAATTACATTATTTTGTGATGACACATCATTTAATGTTGAAAAAATCAGTGTGAATGTCTAATGAATATCCAATATGAAAACAACTTTACTGCAGTGAATGAGACCACTTTGAGGACACAGCCTTTAAAACGTTGACGATCTCCTTATTTATTCTTATGTGAAAGTGCAATAATTCAGGCCCGGTTCTAGGGTGGTGCTATAGGGTGCTAAGCACCCTCAAAAAAAAAAAAAAAATCAAAAGCAGTTAAAGCTGTAATAATGCCATTATATGGTCATCTCACTAATCAGCTCATTACAACACTCTAGATAGCATAAATCAGAGATTCGTTGTGCAGCGTGGAGAGCTTCATTGATTATAAACAACTTTGTGAGATTGTGATGAACTAAGACAAAGTCGCTTTAAGGGAAAGTCTAATAATGAACAAAAAATACGAAAAATCTTAATTTTTAAAACTGCAGTAGCTTCAGCAGCGTGCAGATCTTCGTTAATGTCAGGACTGTGGCGACAGCAGCGCGGAAGATTGCCTAGCGATTAAAAACATATCGTTTTTATGACACATGTCGTTATTACGAGAACTAAACCATTTTAACAAGATAATTATGCTGTTTTAACAAGAAAAAGATGTAGTTTATGGTGCTTTGGCTAACAAAACAGTTTGTAGATTTGTCCAGATACAGTAAGGTAACAAGTACTAATAAGAAGAGGTAAGTACATCCAAAATTGTGCTGCTTCTAGAGTGACCACCTGTCCTGCTTTGCATTGTACCGCACAGCATTTTCACCCCTTGTTCCGCACATCAGATATTGAGAACATGTCCCGCATTTTCATCAACCTCTTGGTTTTTAATTATTATATTAAGAAAACGTCCATGCGTTCTTTTGCCTTTTTAAGAAAGCTTTTTATTCTTTTTGTGGTGTAGACCTCATCAAGTCATCTGGCACCACCGACAGAAATGGTCGAGCGCACAGGGAAAAAACACAACATTCTCCATTCATTTTAACCGATAAAAAAAAATCGAGGCAGCTTTCAGGCCTGACTTTCGTTTAGTAGTTTGGTTGGTGCGGCTTCTCTGGCGTTATTTTAATGACAAATGCGGGAGCGCAGCAAAATGCGTAAGCACAAATCTGTTCTCTTGCAGGAGGATTCTCTTAACGCTCAATTTAAAAAAAAAAACAGCATATGCTGGTAGATCGGTTTTGATGCTGGTTAGGTAGGTTTTGGTGCTGGTTTAAGCTGGTCCTTTGCTGGTTTATGCTTGTCCTTGACCAGTAATATGATCAGCATAAACCAGCAAAGGACCAGCTCACGTGTCCCGCATTGTCCCGCAAAATCACATCTATGTCCCGCAACAGATCTATTGCCAGGTGGTCACCCTAGCTGCTTCTAGCTGTTTAATCAGAGTCCATGGGCCCTCGGCAGACATCGATAGGAGTCTCGTTTTATGTCTTCTGTATTTAGTCCCTTATCTTCTCTATTTTCCTCTGTAGTGACACTCTCTGTGCTGCCTCTGTGCAGACGCTTGTGTAATGTGACAGCAGTCAGAATCAAAGCCAGCGGAACCACCAAAAACACAGTCAGTCCAGCTGGCAAAATCCAATAGCCTAGGTTGGAAAAGCCAGAGGAGAGCATGTTTTTATTATTATTATTAATATTATTATTATTTTTTTTTTTTTCATTTTTTTTTTTTTACATCTTTAAATTCACAGTTTACTTTTTTTCAAAGCGCTCAATGCTTCCTGTTTTACTTACTACAATGTTCATTGCTGCCAGTTTTTCCTTCATTAGTGTTGCTCTGTTTTCCCTCTGAGTCTGTGCCTGATTCTGTTTAGGATATAAAAAAGATCAGTGACACAGTTTAGCATCAATTTGCTGTCTAAAAATATTTATAAACATCTACCTGTGACAGTCACTGTGATCAAGATTTCTCTGTCAAAGTCCAAAATACTGTATGTTCCTGCATCACTAGCCATAAACTTATTAATGGTCAAAGTTTCATCACTGACGGTCCGTCTATCACTCTGAACCCCATTAATCCTACTCCAGTCCTCCTTCCACCCCGGCTTACTTCAGGTTTGATGTTCAACTTTACCAGCATTTGGCAACAAAACATCCAACTTCAGCTCCTCACCGATCTTCACAGAAATTGCATCTGAAGAGAAACAGAAAGACATTAATCATCTTTATAATGACATTAATCAGTCAAGGCCATAAGCATATATTTAGGACTGGGGGACCAAATATAATCATTCGTTATTTAGATAAAAAAAAAAAAAAAAACTCATATTGGCAACCACTAACATTCAGAGTCTCTGCTTATTTAATGACTCAAACAATTAGTATGTTGCTGGTTTGATTAGTTTTGATTTTACCATGAATCTGAAGTTGGTACGTCCTGATTTGTCGCTCCAGCTCTGCCTTTTCATTATTGTGATAGAGAAGCAAATTGTATTTCCCAGTGTCATTCAGTCTCAGATCCTTGATGATGATGTCACAGTTTCCTTATTTAAATACTCGTCCACTACATTCTTCAGTCTCACAAACAGGGATGTTTTCCCAACAGACTGTTTAAACTAATATCAGAACTCTCTCTGGCCTCATATTTACATGGCAGTGTGACATTGCCTCCCTTTTTTCCTGACACAGGTATAACGCCGGTTCCTACTGGGGGGGTTCCTGCAAATACAGATTAATTCAGTATGAAGAATTAATACTAAGAAAATAACATGTTTCTGTCTATCCTCATATAGACATGCTCATCATATAATATTCTAGTAGAGTTTTTTTAAAACTGATTCTGGAGTTTTTCCAATATTTAACATCAGAAATGCGTGTAACAATTTAGGTTATTGGTTCAAGCCATGAGCTCTTTCTCATGAAAATTAAATTATGCAATATGCAAAATCATGACACTATCAGAGTGTGTATAAATCCCAGCTGATTATTTTCGCTTTTTTATCAGAGTTCAGAACTGTTCATCTTATGAGATCGTATGATGACCTATTGGTCCTTCAGAGTTCCCAGTGTAATCCCTGACCAAACAAAGCTTAATAATAGACGAACTGAAATGAACTGCATAGATACGTCCATGATGTCATGAGTGTGATGTACTATGCAGAGAACTTTACACCATCAGTTCACAAATGTCTTGTCAATAAATGACTTGTAGCGGTGCAACAGAACAACAGTTGACTAAAATAACTCTACTTGGAACTAAAAGTAAATAAACAAAAAATATTTATTAACAAAAATGATACTGACTGCTGTGGACAAGGCAAAACAGCAGCAACAAAAGATTCAACCTGATGAGAACACAGATGGCTGTTATGTGAAGACACAGACACACATCACAAAGACGTTTTTACAAGAATTAAATGCATCCAGCTCAACATGATCCTTCAAACCCAGACCCCACTAATAAAAAAAAAAAGATCACATTCTTTATTCAACATCATAATCACAAACATGTTGGCTTATTTCCTTAGCATTGTTAGCACGCAACCCTTTTCCACAAAGAAAACTGTTTCTTTTCCATAGACTATTCCAACTTACATTCATTCAAAATTTAGTAAACTACTCCATCTTTAGCGAGATGTACGCCTTTAAGTAGTGATTTTACGTCCAACACGAAAGCTCCGAAGCTTGTATAAAAAATAAACATTTACATTTCACATTGAAACACTGTAGTGTATTGGAGCTTGCTTTGTTTTGTCAAAAGCAAGTGATCTATGACGCCTGAAAACATGACTGCTTCAGGTTCAAACGAAGAGAATCTCATCAGCGCAGTTTCCTTTACATGACATTATAATGCTTTAGCATCATTTAATTTTTTCTCAATATCGTAATTTATATATTAAGCTCAAATCAGTGCCGGCCTGTAGGTTTGCGGGCCCTAGGCAAGTGTAAAAAATTGTCACAGAAATTTGACTAGTGAAGATAAAGCACATGAAATGACTATTTCAATATTTAAGCGTATGAAGAAAAAAAATAATAATAAAAAAAAAAAAAAACGTAAAAAAAATATTTAAGCAAATAAAATAAAATAAAATAAAAATAGGAGTGCAAGTGCAAAATCTAAACTGTAACAAGAAAGGTTTTCTGACATTATTTACCAAAAAATTATAAAGAACACTGAGTTTTGTTGTGCCTGTGTGTAGGACTGCACAATTTGGCCAAAACATTGTTTTTATCAATATGACTAATTCTGATTATTGTTATTACTAAATAAAAACATTAAACAAAACAATAATTATTGTTACTGATTATCAATATATTTTACAGAAAACTGCAGCATGACCTGTTAACATACAGGAGGCCTAACTATAAATGTTTAGAAAGGTATAAGAATTTATTATAAAATTAATTAAGATTTAAAAGGTGTTAATCAATATATGTAATACATGTAATAGAATGTAATTTATACAGGAAATCCCTACAATATGGACAAAGGTATATGCTTTCGTGTAGCTGAATGAAACTCAGAGACATTTTAAATCATGAAACATGAAGACATATCTGTCTAAGAGCGAGTTGAAAGCATGCAGAGCTGTCTGCGCTCTGTACTTCTTGCAGAACTTTGATTTTAAAAACGGAGCTTTCTGCGCAGCGTCGCTTCAAATCGAACGCACCTAAAAATCCAATTGACAACCTCGCGGCCGTGGGGCCCTCCCCATAAGGCGGGGCCCTAGGCGACCACCTGTATCGCCTGTTGGACGGGCCAGCACTGGCTCAAATGAAGTTTGCCTATAATATAACCAGTTTAGTGCCAGTACACTAACGCAAATGAATGACTTTGACAATAACCATTATTTATATACAATAAAATAAAATAAAAAAAATCAGATACAGAACCAGATGTGAAACCAGCCGCTGTAATGGAACGCAACACTTTGGAAGGTGTTATTCATTTTTATGACCACTAGATGGCCACAACATAAACCGTGTTGAAAAGCTTCGGGTGATAAATCTTTTCAAGGTTAAGTTAAAGTTGCTTTATTGGCTTGACATTTGTATTATAGTATTGCCAAAGCATTTTAAGTATATTAAAAATACAGAATGCCACCAAAGTAATAAAGGAGACAATAAATAAGTAAAAAATAATAATAAATAAAAAAACAATATGCAATGTAAAAATATATACAATGAAGAAATAAGGGAAATAAGAATACAATTGATTAACCATTTCCTATGGTTTGCATGGTGTATACATATTTTGCAGCTAGTCTCTCTCTCTTTAGCTCTGATTTTACCAATGTTCAGGCACATACCGCCACATACTGTACCAGGATGTGCAGCATCAGGGCTTTATGTCCTCTTTGTTTACGGAAGAAAAAAATTACATATAAGACAATAATTGTAATAATAGCCATTATATTCTATGTTCCAATTCGCTATAAGAAAGGTAAGGAGAGAACCGAAAGCATTATTCCCACACAGGTGAGAGCTTCCAGAGTCTGGAAATTTGGTGTCTCCCACTAAAGGAGGAGTGTGAGTCATTATTGCCATTTATTGGTTATACTATCAAAGCAGATTGAGCTGTCAGAAGATGTTGGTTTATTGGCTTGCAAAGACACTTGGCTAACAAAACACTGAGTGTAGATCTGTGAGTCCAGACATTGTCCAACAAAGTTGGGTAAAGAGAACTAGAATGTTTGATTCCACATTCAGCTGCATGAGAATGACTGATCAGCATCTCTGATGATTTCAGTCTGAACTCAACAGTTTGAGCAGCAAATTTCAGCTTTTGTTTTTGAATCTGTCATACAGCTTCACAAAAAGACTGCATAGTTGTAAGTACATGTAGCAAATGTAAACTACTTAAACATGCTCTTCATATTTCATTGTAATATCAATAAAGAATTATTTTTTTGAACATAGTAATAAAATCATTCATACAAAATACAAACCATCAAAACAATGTCAAAATATATCTTACAAAAGTGGTTTATTTATTTATTTAAATATTTTATATGTAAATACATTTACTTTCAAAGCAGGTTTACAAAGAATAATGCAAATCCTCTATTCAGTTGACAAAGGCAACATTTAAACATCCCATTTTTAAATAGGAAATTGTACAAAATATTCATACAATACTGTTTGGTACATATATGCATGTTTTATCAAACCTTTTCTATGTTTTATTTATAGAAACAACAATTTAGCTGATGAATCAGAATTGGTAACCAGTCCAGATCTTTAAGGCAGTGTTACATAATTAGTAAATGTAGATCCGGTTGAAAGCTTTTTGAGGGAATATGGTTGGAGTCTCAATGAGTAGTATGATTGTGTTTATTGCCCTCTGCTGGTTATTTTATCAGCGCGTCAAAAGATGTGCTCAGAGGAATGAAAATTCAAAAGTGACATCTCTTTAACAAATCAAATGTTTCTCCTAGAGAGAAATGAGGTTGCTTCAGTATCAAATTGAGTCTCCTGCTTAGAAGAGATATCATCATCATCACACATTGTGCTCAGACCTCTTAAGCACCTACTGTATACAATTTGGTTCCCTCATAAACCTCTCTTCGTTGGAAATTGCTTCTTGATGACAGAAAGCATAATCAAAGCCAGAACCAGCAGACCTATAGTCAATCCAACAATAATAATCCAAACAGCTAGAAGGGGAAGGTGGGAAGAAAACACATTTTAATGTTTTTTTTTTTTTCTTTCTTTTTAAACCTCACTGTTTAAAGGTTTTGTGAAGCTCTCAATGGCTCTTTGATTTACTTACTATGTTGTTGAGTGTCATCATTTTTGTCATCATTTGTGTAGCGTTTTCCCTTTGATTTTGTACCTGATGCTGTAGAGGATATGGAAAGCTTAGTCACACTATTTAGCATCAATTTGCAGTTTAGATCATGATGAATAAATCTCAGCTGTCCACTTATTATATAAATAATATTTTTATTCTCTCACCTGTGACTGTCACTGTAATCAAGATTTCTCCTTCATTGTCCAGAACTCTGTATGTTCCTGCATCATTGTCTGTAAACTCTTTAATGGTCAGAGTCCCATCACTGTCGGTCAGTTGATCACTCTGAGCTCCATTGCTTTTGCTCCACAATTCCCTCCAACTTGTTTTGTTTTTGGCCCGATGCACTACTTGATTAGCATTGGAAAGAACATCTAACTTGTGCTCCTCGCCTGTTTTCACAGAAATCTCATCTGAGGAGAAATAGTATAAGCATATCTTTAAGACTTTTTTTTTTTTATCAGTGGATAAAATCAGTCATTGGAAAACCCTATTAATCTGAATATTAGCATCCCATTCAGAATCTCTGCTGGTTACATGCAATATCAAACAATTATTAAAGGAAAACCAAAAAAGCAGATGCTGATCATTTGATCAGTTTTTAATTTACCATGAATATGAAGCTGGTACGTCCTGAGTTGTTGCTTTAGTTTTGTCTGATCATTATTGTAATAGACACGCAAAAAGTACGTCCCAGCATCATTGAAGCTCAGATCCTTGATGATGACGTCACAATTTCCTTGTTTAAATACTCGTCCACTACATTCTTCAGTCTGACACACAGGGATGTTTTTTGACTGACTGTTTAAACTAATATCAGAAATCTTTTTGGCTTCAAATTGACATGGCAGGGTGACGTTGCTTCCCTTTTGTCCTGACACGGGTATAGTGGCAGTTCCTACAGGCGGGGCTCCTGCAAATACAGATTCATCAAAACAACTTATCAATACTAAAAAAAAATACATGTGGTGTCTGTGTTTATTCTCTGTAATCAATGTCATCATAAAATATTCTAGTAGAGTTGTTTTAGTCAACTGGATTAACTTCCTCAAGACATTTCACAATTCATCTTTAGCAATTGTCAACTGATGGTGGAGTTTCCCCAATATTTAGCATCAGAAATGCCTGTAAAGATTAAGGTTGTTGGTTCAAGCCATGAGCTATTGCTCATGAAAATTAAGTTATGCAATATGCAGAAACATTACAGTATCAAAATGTGTGCATCTAAATCCCAGCTAATACTTTTACTTTTCAGAACTGTTCATCTTATGAGTCAGTGTGTCTTACTGGTCTTTCTTAACACACAAATAAACCTCATTATTGACAAAACAAAGCTAGATCAAATGTATCAGTGCAGTTAAAGTGAATTCCTCAAAATCCCTTACCAAACTTATTAATAGATGAATTGCGTAGATGATGTAATGCACTGAGAAAATTCTACCATCAATCTACAAATGTCAACAAAATATCTTGACTTACACTCTTAAAAATAAAAGTGCTTCACGATGCCATTGTCTAAATGGTTCCATAAAGAACCTTAAATATCTGAAGAACCTTTCTGTTTCACAAAAGGTTCTTTGTGGCAAAAGAATTCCTTAGATTCTAAAAAGTTAAAAAAGAGATGGTTCTTTAAAGAACATTTGACTGAATGATTCTTTGTGGAACCAAAAATGGTTCTTCTATGGCTGTGAAGAACCTTATAAAGCACCTTTATTTTTAAAGGTGTAGCAGAAGAGAAACAATTGGCTAGAATACGTTTACAATTTATAAACAAACATTACACTGACCGCTATGATAGATGAAGCAGAACAGCAGCAGCAGAGGATTCAAGCATTTGAACCTGATGGAAATACAGAAGAGATGTTATGAGACAGAGACAGAGATCACAATGACAGTTATATAGCAATAAAACACTTTGCTGAGTGATAAAACGCTAACTGACCACAATACAGTCAAAACCTAGTGTTTTGTGCAATCATGATCCGTCGAACGGACACAAACAGTTGTAGAAATTTAGTAAACTGTTACCAAGAAATTGTTTGATTACAGTGAGTAAATAGAACAATTTAATAATTACATTAATAACTCCACTAAGAAAAATCATCAGCATAATGATAAACATATTTACATATAGCATCATTAGCAGGTTAGTAGGCAACCCGTTTCCACGAACAAACAAAACTATTGGTATAATAACACAAAAACACACAAGTTTTATAGCCTATTTAAAAGGATAAGAACTTACATTGTAAAAGTTCTGCATGAGTTTTACATTCTGGCTGTTTAAATTGAAAAAAAAAAAACAACACTGCACGTTTAGCGAAGTTTATTTAAAAGCAAAACCGAAAGTATAATTTCCACACAGTCAAGAGACAAAATGGTTGGTTTTTATTGCCCTCTGCTGGTTATTCTATCGAAGTAGATTGAGCTGTGAGAAGATGTGTGGCCTATTAGCTTCCACAGACCATATGACTGATAAAAACAGTGTGTGTAAAACAGTGTGGGTTTTTTTTCTTTTTTTTTTTTTTTTTTTTGTGTTTATTGTTTTTATTATTGTTTTTATGATTATTCTACTTCCTTTTATGTAAAGCACTTTGAATTACCTCTGTGTATGAAATGTGCTATAGAAATAAATTGCCTTGCCTTGCCTTGCCTAAATTTGCGAGTTCAGACATAGTCCTGATACAGCCAGGTAATAACAGTTAATAATAAAAGGGGAAAGTCCATCAAACATTGTGCTGCTTCATTTTAAACAAGATCCCTGATGATTTCAGTCTGACCTCAACAGTTTGAGCAGCAGATTTCAGCTCTGATTGTGTCTAAATCTGACGCAGCTTTACTAAGAGGCTGTTTAGTTTGAAAGTAAATGTTACTGCTTATGTAAACTATTTAAACATCCTCTTTATAATTCATTATAACATTATCAATAAATGTACCTATGTGTTGTATATAAAAATGTGTGTATATATCAGTTTAATTCATACAAAAATACAAACCAATAACGAAATCAAAAATGTTTCTTACAAAAGTGATTTATTTATTTTTTACAATATGCAACATATAAACATTATTAAACATATATTTAAATAGAAAATTGTCCAAAATATACATATTTACATGCACGCTGTCTAATACTACCTGCAGATACAGTTAACAAATAGAGGTAAGGGTCCTGCCCAAATGTGCATACACACTGAAAATTAAAAATATACAGTATTGCAGAAATATGTTGACAGAATCTTCTGCAGATTTTTTTTCCTGAGTTAAAGTTATTTGCCTTCAGTCAGTGCTATGGTGCTACTGTTAGGTCAGTCGGTCAGAGCTGGCACATTTCACAAATAAAAATCATGTACTGTATAATAAGCACTGACCAATTTTTTTTTTTTTTTTTTTTTTAGTTTCAAACATCCAGTCTGAGGGTATCACATCATTGGCAGTCATCATTATGGGCCCTCAATGCTTCTAGGTCTCCTGTATTCAGTCGCCCTTTTCCTCTTTGAGCGACACCACGTGAGTAAACTCAGATGTGTATGTAATGCAGCAGCAGTCAGAATCAGAGCCAGCAGAACCAAAACCACAGTCAGCCAAATCCAGTAGCCTACAGGTGGATGTTAAAAGTATAGAAAGAGTGTACTTATTATTATTATTATTATTATTATTATTATTTTTTATTTATTATCTTATTATTTTCATATGCCGTTCAAATTTTAAAATCACTCTTTATGACTTTTGTAAGACGCTTTAATGCCTCCTGTTGTACTTACTGTGATATTTAGTGTCATCAGTTTTCCCTTTATCAGTGTCATCCAGTTTTTCCTTTGATACTGTACAGAATATTGAAATGTTAGTCTCACAGTTTAGTATGAATTTGCTGTTTAACCATGGCTTTTCTAAACATCTACTGAGTTTCTCTCACCTCTGACTTTCACTGTGATCAAGATTTCTTTATCAGGCTCCAGAACTCTGTATGTTCCTTCGTCTTTGGCTGTAAAATGACTAATGGTCAGGTTTCCATCTCTGATGGTCATTCTTTCACTCTGAACTCCATTGCTGCTTCTCCAGACCTCCATCCACTCTGTGCTGCTTCTGCTCTGATGCTGCACTTTATCAGCATCTGGCAACAGAACATCCAACTTCAGCTCCTCACCGATTTTCACAGAAATCTTATCTGAGGACAAACAGAAAGACAATATATAATCATTATTATATTGGTGTCAGTCAATCAAAGTCATAAGCACATGTTTAACATTGGGGATCAAATGTAATGCTGGTTACATGTAATATCACAAAATTACTAAAGGAAAACAGAAATCACATGCTGATTTAATCAGTTTAATCAGTTTTGACTTTACCATCAATATGAAGTTGGTACGTCCTGATTTGTCGCTCCAGCTTTGTCTCATTATTGCGGTAATAGACATTCAAAAAGTATTTCCCGGCATCCTTCAAACTCAAATCCTTGATGATGATGTGACAGTTTCCTTTTTTAAATACTCGACCACTACATTCTTCATTCTGACAGACAGGGATGTTTTCTGATCGACTGTTTAAAATAATATTTAAAATCTCATTGGCTTGACATTCACATGTCAGGGTGACATTGCCTTCTTTTTCTCCTGTCACAGATATAGGGGTGGATTCTGGAATACAGACAGCAATGGAGTTCATATTCATTCAATACAAACTATCTATATTGGAAATAAACTTGTTGTTTCTCTCTGATCTCTGGTCACCATAAAATATCTAGTTATTTTACAAAGTTATTTTAGTCAACTGGATTAAAAAATATAAAAAATAAATAAAGGCAACAATATTAGATATGACACATTACAAATGTTGATGACAATGTTATAAATCTGTAGATCTGTGAGTGCAGTTGTTGCCTGAGCAATGTTTATTAATTAATGAAATTGAATAACATGCATAAATAGATAGATAGATAGATAGATAGATAGATAGACAGATAGATAGAAGCTAAAAAATAAGTGATACTGACCACTATAAGTGACAAGGCACAGCAGCAGCAGCAGAAGATTCAACCTAATAAAAAAACAGAAATGCTGCTGCTGACATACATGCTACTACAGAATGTAACATCAAACTTTAAACATTCACTTTTCGTTTATTTATTATTTTTGTTAAAAAAAATATCCAATAAAGAAACATCAAAATATAACCTTTCTCTTCTTATCTCCTATCATTATAATGCACATTCTCCCATCGTAGAAAGCACAATGAGCATGTTTTTATTTATTATTATTATTATTATTATTATTATTATTATTATTATTATTATTATTATTAATTTAAATCATTGTCAAATACGGTACATAGGAACAAGGCAAATATATGAACCCATTGCAAATGTTTTCTTGAAAGTATAACACACAAAATGTCTCATTAAAAATGTCTACAAATTGATCAAACTGATTCAAGATCAGGTAAAAAAAAAAAAAAAAAAAAAATAGACCTACTGTCGCATATCGCACCCCAGCGGCAAACACTGAAATTTCGAAACGTTTCAAAACAGTTACTGCTGTCATGACTTTTTTTTTTTTACAAGACATCCGAAGCTCATTACAACTGTCTCTATTGTATTTTGTCGCGCTGCTCTCGTCTGGTGAGGACACGGTGTCAACATTAATCTTGCGCATGAAAAACTTTATACATTTTTATGAATTATTTCAGTCTAATCCTCAAGATTAAGAATGGTCCGTCAAACCCAAATCCCCAACACAAGCAACAGGTTCTAGATTTTTCCTGCTACCAATAACCAATCGAATTTAACAGTTATATTAATAATCCCACTATAAAAAACGTAATCGTCACCATATCCACAGGCCCGGCGTCCTGAAGCTAAACCGAATGCGATTTCAACCGAGGGGTACCTCTCCGATCTGATTTGTGCCACCTCAGATGCAATTTGACCCACTCTAACGCCCCAAAACTCGTCTATTGTCTACCATCACTAGCAGGTTTCATTTTCCACAAACAAACAAAACTGTTAGTACAAAAACACACAAGTTGGATTATACATTTTAATATACGAAAAACTTGCATGGTAAATGCTCCTTCAATCAGTTGGCTGTGAATAATGGCAGAACTCGGCTATCGGCTAGACTGAGCGTATCGCTGCAGCCAGAGCCGTATAGAGCCGCCCTTGGACAAACATCCAACCCGATGGACATCCAACCCGGTGAGATTTTCGGCTTCAGTGGGCGGAGCATTCATGAATATTCATGAGTTTCCCGAAAATGCCCCTGAAACTGGGTTAAAGGGGTCATCGGATGCCCATTTTCCACAAGTTGATATGATTCTTTAGGGTCTTAATGAAAAGTCTCTAATATACTTTGATTAAAAATTCTCAATGGTTTTGTAAAACAACACCCTTTTTACCTTGTCAAAATGAGCTCTGCAAAAATCATCTCATTCTAAGGGGTTGTTCCTTTAAATGCAAATGAGCTCTGCTCACCCTGCCCCCTCTTCTCTCTGTGGAGTGATGATCTTGTTTACTTTAGCCGCATTTAGCCCTGTTTAGCCACTAAACTTCCTAACTACCACGTTATTAGGAAAAGGCGATCGCAAAGATTCATAAAAAATGCTTATGCACACTTCTGCTGTAAGTGAAGCTGGATCATGAATGATTCACGCGAACATAGACGGATATATGTAGATCGGGAGGCGCATTTCATTAACAAACAAACGTAATCTACTGCATCTTCAGCAGTTCAGATGTCGGGAGTAAATGATGACCACTATGTTCATTATTACATCCAGCAACACAACACCTCAATCACTCACTTACATCCCTGCTCCGGCATCGAAACGAGGAAAGTTACTGGATTGTTACAGCTGATCTGAGGTAAGAGTTCATGTCAATAAACTTTTGTGGGAGCGGCCTCTGCTGGTGTGACGGCACACCGATAGGCATCTGAGAACGGCTCAATTTGAAAAAGGGTATATTATTTTTACAGATTAATTACAAACCACTGCATGGATTTTCATCATTATAGGGTAGATTTGTACATACACTGACAACACACATTAATGTGCAAACAACATGGAAAAAGTGAACTTAGCATCCGATGACCCCTGTAAGGCTAGAAGGGATACAGCTCTAGCCACTGGGCATGTGCACATCACATTATTTTTCTCACACTGTACAACAGTAATACTGTTTTTGTATTATAGTAAGGGCCAAGTTTAGGTTTGGGGTAGGTGTAGACATCAAAAAAACAAAACAAAACCAAAAAAAAAACAATCTAATAGGTAGAACAATTCATTTCATTGTTAGTTTCCGGTCGGAGCTATATCCCTTCTAGCCACAACCCTGAAACTGGGAATATTCATTTACGCTCATTGGCTGGTAGTAGTTCGGATCATTTTACTGACTCGGACCTTTGAGTCTCGTTCAGCAAAATTTTTTCGAGTCATTTCGTTCATTTTAGCAAAATGTTTTAGAAAAATGGTATGATTCCACAACAGTGATTGTTTGGTGACTTTTAAAAAACGTCTTAAAACAAATCTTTTTATACAGGCTTTTTTATAATATGTTTTCAGTCTTTATTGTATTTTATTTTTACATGTGGAGTATTTGTTGTTTGTTTTGTTTTGTGTAGTGATTTGTATTTTTATTAATTATTCTTCCTTTTCTTGTGAGGTGACCTTGTGTGTTTTGAAAGGCGCCATTAAATAAAATGCATTATTATTATTATTATTATTATTATTATTATTACGTGTTTCTTCTTTAGTCTATGATTAGCTCACCTCACCTCTTATCTCACAAGTTTTCGGGTTCGAGTCGTTCGTTCATCACGTGACAGCCCTATAAGCTTAACCAATGCAGTGTGAGCTAGATAAAGAATTGATTAGTTCATCTCTCGAGTCTTTGGGTTCGAGTCGTTTGTTCATCATGTGACAGCCCCATAAGATGAACGAACGACTCGAAAAACCCAAAGACTCAACGGGTGAACTAATTTCCAGCACAGAACCTAATAGGATGTTGCGCATGCGCGACTGAATGACTCACTCCCCGAGACGACTCGTTCTTCCCGAGTCACATTAAAGATTCGTTCAAAATGAACGAACCATTCAAGAACGACCCATCACTACCCTGAAAGCCTTGTTGCACCAGAACAGGATGAGTAGGAATTCAGTTCGGCTGTAAACGGTCTGAAGTCCCTTTAAGACAGACATGCAGAACGTGACGTCGTTGCTAGGTTACCAGAACCTCATTACTACCACCTAAGTCTTTGGTTAAGTTTACAGTATGTTCTTTCCCGCCAAAGGTCTGTGCGTCGGAGAAGGTGGCTCAGAAAGGCAGCTATTTTTGCTCAAAAAAATGAAAGCACTGATGTATTATTGCAGGACAGGTAATTGTTATTAGAGGCGGTTTCATTATTATTAGTAGTAGTATATTGTAAATATTATTAAATATAATTATTATTTTTCCTATTTATAATTATATGATATATACTATAATATTATATATTAAATATCATAAATTATTTATATACAGTATCTCACAAAAGTGAGTACACCCCTCACATTTCAGCAGTCATTGTAGTATATCTTCTCAAGGGACAGTTGAAATTACTAATAAATTTACTAAACTTAAACTTACTAATACAAATTACAAATGCATTTTTTGACAAACATTCCAAGTAAGCTTAAAATTATATTGGCCCTTTTTTCAGCAGCTTTTTCCCCTCACTTCTTCCCTAGCAATCTCTTCTTTTAAAAAATCTGCAAGGCTCCTTTTTCTACTCTTTCTTCTGTTGGTTGGCCCTGACTCATGCTTCTCGACAGTGGACACGGGGGAGACACCTGATGGCCCAAAATATACATAAACAAAAAATAAATAATAAGAGCCATACAATTATTCATTTTGTATGATAATAGAATTACACAATTAAAATAATTTAAAGGAATAGAGTTAATCCAAAACATCGCAATTTGTAATTGTTCAATACCAGAAAAGCTATTCAAAATCACACACAAAAAAAGTCACACTCTGTTTCATTGGACCATCATTAGCTTTGATAACATTGTGCTTTCTTTTTGGCATTATTTTAACAACATTCTGCAACATCACATTTTATTTCTATGGTAAGCTGCATTAATTTTGGCCGAGATCTTGTCATACCACTCTGCAAAGTCGACTCCAGTACATCCAAAGACTTTTAGTGGAGATAAGCTCAGTACTCTATGGTAATAAATTTATAAGTAAAAATGATTCCTCATGCTTACTGTTTCACAGTTTGGGTCCAATGAATCTTGACATTGTCATCCTGAAAAATTGACAGGGATGGGCAAGTATTTCAGATACATATATTTAAACAATTTATTTAAAATTAAAAAAGATTTTGTATTTTATACCCTTTTAAAAAAATCTAATGTAATTTGTATTTAAATACATTTAAGATTAGTATTTTTTATTTAATACATAAAATACATAAAATACTTTGTGCCAGTCAACCTCTTTTATCAGGGTGGCGACTTGAGATTTGAGATTTGTCCAGCAGGGGGCTGTAACGCATTGTGTATTGGTCTGTGTGCACTATTAGAAACGGAAAGAGCTTTTAAAAGGCTGTGAATAAGCGCAGAGTTTGAGCATCATTGCCATGCTGTGTGTGCATGTTTGAACGCTGCGATAGGTCCTCAGTAAAGTTACTATCGAGAAGTTACCTAAAGATCCAACATATGGCGATGAGGATAAATTATGTAAACATAGCTCAGAACCTTCACAATTGCTTTGACATATAGCAAGATATTTTTTTTTCTTGCTGTCTACATTCATTTATGTAATTCATATTCTTCAGGTGACAGATTATTATTCATGCTGATCTTCTTGCAAGGGAATTGCAGTTTTTCTGTTTCAAGGCATGTGATTGGCTGTTCACTACTGATGTCACACTTTCATGTGCACTTGCTCCATGAACTTAGAATCAAAGCCTGAGTTGACAGAGAAAACTGACTGAATTGATTTGGTTTTGAGACTAATCTTGTAACCCTGAGTTTTCAACTATCGTCATGGTACAGGGCCCAGTTTAGTCTTGGTAGATCCATATGTAAGGATGATAAAATCAGATGCAGATTGAACTTTGACCCAGCTGTTGAAATAGCTAAAATGCAACTCAGTTCATGGTTGCAGAGAGATTTGTCACTGAGAGGATAAACGCTCTTGCTGAAGCTGAAGGTATATCTCAAGAATGACTGACCCCGCTCTCTCTTTTTACGTGGATCAGTCTGTGCAGACACTGACAGAATGCACTTCAAGCATAAGATGTCTGTGGTTATAAATAAATATAAATCTGGTATATGCAAAAAAAAAGTAAATATCAAATTGAAAAAAATGAAATTTCAAATATATTTTTTTCTTTTTTTTTGAAAGGGAGTTTTCAACATTCAAAAATGTTAAACATTTGTGTATTCACTCATTAATGAGAAGTTACTGATTAGATAAAATATGATTTTAGTTAAAAAATATTAAGTTATGACTACTTTTATAAGCTGGAATCTGGAATCCAAAAGGCGTATAAAGCTTTTTAAATGGATAAGGAGGGTTAAATTTCAACCGGAAGCTTTTTCAGGAAACATTTTATGTGTTTGATGGCAATTGATATCTGTGATTCACCACATTGGTCTGCAAAGGAAGTGGAAAGACTGTGGTGCATGATCTAACACCTTTGTAGTGTCTATAAACACAGAAGAGGATAAGTGACATAATTTCTGCTGTGTTGTGATTTCACATCAGTCTCGTGATCCGTTCAGCTCTAATGTAACGTTCGGCCTAATAGGCTGGGTCACAAAGTTTAAAATGGGGTCAGATTCTACTGCGTGAGAGATTTGAGGTGTTAAAAGAATGACATAAAACAGAAATAAGTTGAAGGACGGTGTATTTACAAAGTTCACGGGGCTTTAAAACAACACAATGAAAACCAGGAAAACTCAGTCTATTAGAAGCATACAGTCATTGCACCATACCCTAAAAGCAGTCCAAGAACCCTAGTGTGTTGAAATGTCCCAATGTGAGTCCACCAGTGTATATACAATCTGAGATGAGTGACAATCCAATCTGCTGTAAGTGAATCTGGAAAGGCAAGTCCACAAAAAGGAAACTCCACAATCCAAGTGTGTATTGTAGCTGTTAGTGACTGACCCTTTATTTGGCATGCTGCTCTCTTTATATAGTTCCTGCTGCTGACTGGTCACATGACAGGCCAACCATGCATTTCTTAAAGACATACACACTAAAATGTTAAGAGGAATAAAATGGACATAAGAAAACATGTAAACCAATAAAAACTCTGTTATATATAAAATCATTGCAATAAATAGTGTCTCTTGTGTGACAGTGTCACAAGTTGATCACACAGGCATTCCAGCAAAAAACAAAACAAAAAAAACAAAACAAAAACTCAGGTTAAAGATACACATTTTCACCAAACTCACCTGTGTCTGTGCTGTTCTTTTAGTTTTGTTTGAACTGAAATGTCACATCTTACTAAGTGTAGTGTGATTTATGAAGACTTATTTTTATTAAGATTTATTATTATTATTATTATTATAAATCCAGGCTGTGTTTTTGTGTTATTACACTAGCTGCTGTGTTTCTGTTTCTGGGAAACCAAACCTTGTAGTGATACCAAGGAGATGAATCAACATCTTAATGCAGAATGTGCACATTACTGTAATATGACAGTATGACAATTATTATGATGATGGTTTTAATTAGTGGAGTTATTAATAATTATATTATAAAAATTCTACTATTAATATATTATATTATGTATCTTTATTAATATTAGTTATTTATAGTTATTAATATTAGATTGCATTGGGACTTTTGGTTTGAGTGATTATTTTGACAAGAATAATTTACAATATTAGGAAAAAAGGTACAAAAGCTGTCAGTGGGGATGTACCCTTATTATCTACCTTATTTATCCTGTATTACTTTTTGAAAGGGTGCCACCGTAGTGACAACTTTTGCACCTTTTTCTTAGAATTATAATCTGATGTTTCTTATTAGGGATTTTTAACATGTAAGATCAAATACTTATAAATACTGAGACAAAATGAAATTGTTGTTGTATTTGTGATGTATCTGTGACATCACAGCTCTTTTTTCATCAGGTTCAAATGTTTGAATCTCCTGCTGCTGCTGTGCCTTTTCAATTACAGTGGTGAGTATATAGTAATTTTAGTTAATAAATTGTAACAACTCTTGATTTTCATTGTCAGGTAGAGTTATTCTAGTTGATTGTTTCCAGTGTTGGGCAAGTTACTCTGAAAAAGTAATTAAATTACTGATTACTCCTTTTAAAAGTAATCAAATTACTGTTCTGATTACTTTATTTCAAAAGTAATTAGTTACATTACTAGTTACATTACTTTTTTATGTACATCCACGAAATTTACGTGAAATAGTAAGTTTGTGTTATGCCTAACATCCCAGCATAAACGCTCCTGATAAAATATTTGTTATTAAAACGGCAACATTCCCAAATCAACGTTGTTTAACGCTGCAAACACGTTATAAATAGAAACTCTGCCTATATGCAGCCTATATGCCTATATGCTTACGTGTGTTAATCATTTTTATTTTACAGTTGTTCTTGATGCTTTTGTGCAATTGTGTGCATGTTTAGATATTTCTATTTTGCGGGATTCATTTTATTCTATCGCATCCCGCACATCGCATCTCTGCCCCGCACCCGCACTCACCCATCAAGTCTTGTCCCGCGGCGCGCGTCGTTGTTGTTTATTTATTTATTTTAATGTATGTGTACCTTAAAAGTATCATTCCACCGGAAGATAAATGTTTTGGCGTGTGATGTGTTTATTGAACCAATCAGATAAGAGTAAATGGAGTCCGCGAGAGTCTCATTTAATTGGCTACAAAAAGGTAGTGGACCCGCCCTCCCCCTCACGCTTGCGAAACTCAGTGGGTGAGAGAATCGTGCCAAAAGTGTAAGCGCAAATAAAAGAAAGACGGAGCTGTATGTATCGGATTATTTCGCCAACTTTGTGTCCTACATACACAACAAGTCATTCAGACATTTGCAACAGTTTGTTTTTTTACACATACAGATTGGTCCTACGCAATCAATCCGTTTTGCAGTTCTTTAAACTGTTGTTTTCGTGTGCAAATCACTGTTCACAGGCTTGCAATGCTTTTGACTGTATTTTAGCGAAAACAATGTTCCAAAAGTGTAAGCGCGGAGAAATGGAAGTCGGAAGAATGCAGATCCTATTTATTTTGCAAAAGCATGAAGCTGCAGTTTCACAATACATGAATTACACTTACGAGTACAAGTTATACTAACAGTAAAATGCTGCAAATAATTTTTTCTTACACTTGAAATGCAATTTACACTTTTACAAAGCTTCTCTTGCGCATGCAAATTAAATTTATGCTTACAGTCCTATGTGCACTTGCACAACGCTCTTCACATGCAAATCTTTATAGCATTATTTTATCTCCATAGGAAACGTCTTTTTTTTTTTTTCTTTTCCTTTTTTCTTTCTTGACAAACTAAAGTTAATACAGGGCTCAACGCTCAGCGGCGATAGTGTTTCCTGGTTACTGCTGTACACAAAGCTGCACTATGCTGCTTTATAACGTGTTAAACAGATCCTAGATGAAAAGAAAATGCCATATAAACTTTTCTGAAAACAGACAGTTCCCCTCAGAGACACATTCATATAAACTCCTACCCCCAATTCATTATTATGGGTTTCTTCCCATAGGAAGGATGCTGGAAAGGTAAATTCTTCAAAATGTGCCACATTAATCAAACATTGTGGTGTCAATACTCAATAAGTTACAACGCAAATCAGAAATGTAAAAAAAAATAATTCCTTTACTGGTCATTTTGAAATGTTAAACATTGTTCGCAATTGTTAACCACCTCAATTTGTATTATATTTTAGGGTTTTAAAAAATTCCCTCATGTCCAAATTCAACATTAAGGGGGTGGTCCGCTGCAGAAGGAGGCATTTGAAAAGACTGCACTGTTCTCAGTCATTAGATGTATGTATATACAACACACAATATTTACCAGAGAGCTTCTCTCTTTTTTTAACACACTGAATGGTGATGCACAATATATACCTCGTTTTTGTTTTTAGTGTTTATCCAAGTAAAAGAGAATGACTCTCTGTCACAATTAGTGAAATTAAAGTAAAAAAATGTCCAAAAAAAGCTTTTCTTATGCTATTTTTTTCTTATTTGGCAGATGCAGTGGTGACCAACTTCCCGGCACTTGTACTTGAGGAATGCAGTTGGGAAGCATTTTATACAAAAAGAAAAAACAAACAAACAATAAATAATTATTTACTTTGAGTTCACTGTTGGTTGTTTTATTTGTTAAAATAAGTAAGCCAACGAAAGGATTCATCTTTTTTTTTTTTTTTTTTTTTTACGTTGTCATTTGCCAGCAATTGCTTGCTGGGTTGCGTGCGTCCTGTGTGCCGTGTTGAGGTGCTGAATTGGGCTCTTTCACATCTTTTAAACTGACGTTTTGTATTTGTTTGTCTTATGCAGGGCCGGGGCCAGCTCTGGTCTTACTTTTGAATGCTTTAAACCTATTTGAATGTTGAAACTGGCAAGGCTTAAAAACATGTGCAAATGATAAGCTTTAGTGATGACGCACAGCAATGGCCAGGCAACTGTCCGTGAGCCCCTATAATCATCACCACCTTTCACCCCATTAGCGACGGCCCTGCCCAGCTAGGAATTTTTTTGTTCTAAGAATGCTCCGAAAACATGATGCTATGTTCTGGTAATGTTTTCAGCTGCAAGTTTTATTTTAGTTCCCAGAATATTCTCCTAAAACGTAGGATAACATTTTCTAACAACATTCTACAAATGTTTATTGATAACATTAACATTGTGCAGACTGTTTAAACTAATATCAGAAATCGTTTTGGCCCCATATTTACATAACAAAATGATGATGCCCCTTTTTTTGTCACAGATATAGTGGAGGTTTCTGCCAATACAGATTTTTTCAATTACAAAGGGTCAATACTAAAAAATTCATGTGGTGTCTCAGTTTATCGTCTGTAATCAAGGTCATCGAATATTCAAGTGGCTTCAACATCAGGTGATAGCAGAGTTTCTCCAATTTTTAGCATCAGAAATGCCTGTAAATATTAATATTGTTGATTAAAGCCATCATCAGAATCAGAATCAGAACAGGTTTTATTACCAAGTATGCTTACGCATACAAGGCATTTGTTTTGGTGTCACAGGCTTCCAGTGCACAGAGACGACAACAACAACACAGAGAAAATAATATAAGTTGAGAATAAAAAAATACACATATGTAAATATAAATAGACAGAAATTGCAGGAGAGTGAGAGTGAGAGCCCTTTTCCTCACTCTGGATGTATACAGTTCTTGAAGGGTGGGCAGGGGAGCACCAATAATCCTCTCTGCGGTCCGAACCATTCTCTGTAATCTTCTGGTGTCTGATTTTGTAGCTGAGCCAAACCAGACAGTTATTGATGTGCAAAGAACAGATTCGATGACGGCTGTGTAGAACTGTTTCAGCAGCTCCTGCGGCAGGTTGAACTTCCTCAGCTGCCGAAGGAAGTACAACCTTTGTTGGGCCTTTTTTGCAATGGAGTCGATGTGAGTGTCCCACTTCAGGTCCCGGGAGATGATGGACCCTAGGAACTTGAATGTCTCCACTGCAGCCACATTGCTGTCCATGACGCTGAGAGAGGAGAGTGCAGGGGGGTTTCTCCTGAAGTCTATGATCATCTCCACTGTTTGAGCGTGTTGAGCTCCAGGTTGTTAAGACTGCACCAGACGGCGAGCTGCTCAACCTCTTGTCTGTAAGCAGACTCTTCACCATCCTGAATGAGGCCGATGAGTGTGGTGTCATCTGCAAACTTCAGGAGCTTGACAGAGGGGTCTTTAGAGGTGCAGTCGTTGGTGTAGAGGGAGAAGAGCAGTGGGGAGAGAACACATCCCTGAGGGGCGCCAGTGTTTGTGGTGCGGCTACTTGACATTAGTGTCCCCATTCTCACCAGCTGTTGCCTGTCTGTCAGAAAGCTGGTGATCCACTGAGAGATAGAGTTAGGAACAGAGAGGTGATTTAGTTTGGTCTGGAGGAGTGTAGGAATGATGGTGTTGAAGGCCGAACTGAAGTCCACAAACAGGATCCTTACATAAATCCCTGGTCTGTCCAGATGTTGCAGGATGAAGTGCAGTCCCAAGTTTACTGCATCATCTACGGACCTGTTTGCTCGGTAAGCAAACTGCAGGGGGTCCAATAAGGGTCCAGTGATGTCCTTGAGGTAAGCCAAAACCAGTTTTTCTAATGACTTCATGATGACAGACGTTAGCGCCACAGGTCTGTAGTCATTAAGTCCAGTGATTTTGGGTTTCTTTGGGACGGGGATGATGGTGGAACATTTGAAGCATGATGGAACTTCACACAACTTCAGAGACCTGTTGAAGATCTGTGAAAAGATGGGTGCCAGCTGATTAGCACAGGTTTTCAGACAGGCTGGTGTCACACCGTCTGGGCCTGGTGCTTTTCTTCTTTTGTTCTTTCTGAAGACCTGGTGCACATCTTCTTCAGTCTGAAGTGCAGGAGGGGGGGAGAAGGGGTTTGTTGGAGGTGTTAATGGTTGTGTAAGGGGATGGTCAGAGCGAGTGTGGGGGGTTTCAAATCTACAATAAAACTCATTCAGGTCTTCAGCAAGTTGTTGATTCACCTCAGTGCTGGGGGATGGTGTCTTGTAATTTGTGACGGCTTTCAGACCTTTCCACACTGAGGCTGGGTCGTTTGAAGCGAACTGATCTTCTAACCTTTTTGCATAGGTCCTTTTAGCCGCTCTAATCTCCTTGTTCAGTGTGTTCCTGGCCTGATTGTACAAGACTCTATCCCCTTTCCTGTAGGCATCCTCTTTGGCCTGACGAAGATGTCTGAGTTTTGCTGTAAACCATGGCTTATCATTGTTAAATGTTAAATAAGTCCTGGTAGGAATGCATATATCTTCACAAAAACTGATATAGGATGTTACAGTCTCTGTGAGCTCATCCAGATCGGTGGCAGCAGCTTCAAAAACACTCCAATCAGTCCATTTGAAACAGGCTTGTAAAACCCACTCATTGGTCCATCTCTTTACAGTCTTCACTACAGGTTTAGCAGATTTAAGTTTTCAAAGAGTTCAAAACTGTTCGGCTTTTAAGTCAGTATATTGTGACTCACAAACATGCCTCATTCATGACAATAGTTAAAAGCTAGAGCAGCCCCCCCAAAAAAACCCTAAACAATGTTTATTAATAAATGAAATGGATTGAACTGCATTAGATAGTGATGTCATGGTGTGTGATGGCAAAATATGCAGGAATACCTCCACAATTAGTCCACAAGCGTCCAATCCACTTGTCTGCGTGAAGCAACAGAGAAATATTAACCAAGTAATTCTGGCAATAAAAGAAAAAAAAGTTAAACTGTGCACTGTTCTTCAGAAAAATCCTCCAGGTTCTGCAGATTCTTCGGTTTTCCGTCATCTTTTGCATATTTGAACATTTCCAGCAGTGACTGTATGATTTTGAGATCCATCTTTTAAAACTGAGGACAATTGAGGGACTCAAACACGACTATTAAAAAAGGTTCAAACATTCACTGACGCTCCAAAAGGAAACATTAAGAGCCGGGGGGTGAAAACTTTTTGAACAGGGTGAAAATTTTTCTTATTTTCTTAAAATATCTTTTTTTTTTTTTTCCCCCATTTATAAGTACTGCCCTTCGAAAGCAACAGAAGATACTTGCATGTTTCCGGGAAGACAAATTAAGTACAATTTACCTTGATCTTCAAATTCAAAAAGTTTTTACCCCCCAGCTCTTAATGGATCGTGTTTCCTTCTGGAACATTAGTGAATGTTCGAACCTTATTTAATAGTTGTGTTTAAGTCCCTCAATTGTCCTTAGTGTGAAAAGACAGATCTCAAAATCATACACAATACATACGCACTTTTACTTTTTTTCATATGTTTATGGGAACCATATTTCAAGCAACAGAACCTTGATAAATATAGTTATAGTCATGTCTAAAATGCACATATACAAACTTTTCTAAGAAACAGGCTGTATGATATTTGATAAACTTGGAGTATGACGTAAAAAGAATGTATGATGAATCAAACATTAAACACAACAAATGACAGGGAACAAAAAAAATAGTGACAGTCTTCAGAGGTCAAGTTTGTTATTGCAATGTCTCTGAGAAATTAAGTTAAACCGAATGAACCGCATATAACTAGTCTACAGGAATTTAAAAAATGTAAAGCTTTTTTTGTGTTTCGTGCTAATGAATTATAATTAATTACATTGCTTAATTAGAACAATTATTATTCTGCCACCTGTGCCTTCTAAATTGTTGAACCAATGTAGCTCAAATAACAAAATTTCCATCTTTTTGTTTTCCCGATACTTTCCAACCAGCACATCACCAGGGTGAGAATGAAAGTGTGTTAAACCAAATATAATCTCACTATATATCTTGCTCGGGTACCTGAAGATCACGCTGACATTGATGTTGTGTTTCCTCATGTACTCCTAGTTTAAAGGGTTAGTTCACCCAAAAATGAAGATTCTGTTGTTAATTACTCACCCTCATGTCGTTCTAAACCCATAAGACCTTTGTTCATCTTCGGAACACAAATTAAGATACTTTTGATGAAACCCTTCTAACCCTGCATAGATAGCAATGTCCTTACTTTGTTTCTGGGCCTGGGAATATTTCAGTTACATTGCTGTCTATGCAGGGTCAGAAAGCTCTTGAAATTCATCAAAAAAGATCTTAGGCCCTGTTAACACTAGTGCATTTAGTTTTAAAACGATCCTCATATACACTGGCATTTTCACTGCGTTTCAGAAACGATTTCAGTCCACACTACACAACCGAAAACGCATGTGACATGACCATTCATAATGATGTTATTGTTTACACAGTCATCAAGGATACGCAGAGCAAATGTGTGGGGAAGCTATGCCAGCGTTTTCAAAAGTCTCTGTTTTGGTCTGTTTCCTAAAATGTAACCGTGGAGTTTTCAAACTAAAACGGGGTCTGCAGCATTTTTAAAAGTCTCTGTTTTCAAAGGGTTGAAAATGCCAGAGTAGTGTAAACAACAGGCATAACCAGTTCAAAAGTTATGCGTTTTAAAATGAAAACTCTAGTATTATCATTACATAACATAAGCTGTGTTCTGAAGATGAATGAAGGTCTTACAGGTTTGGAACAGCATGAGGGTGAGTAATTAACGACAGAATTTTCATTTTTTGGGTAAACTATCCATTTAACTGGTAAATTAGTATCATACCTCATGGTATGGGAAACACACTCCAGGGCCCTCATTTATCAACAGCAGGTGTGCCTAATGAGTTAGAACAATTACACGCAAAATGTGGGATCTAGTATGTAGGAATATGTGTAAATATAAGCACAATCTAGTGGTAGAATGGTGATACTACAAAAAGAAAGTGCCACTGCATTTTCCTGTATCCTTTAATTGCAAATATTCAATTAATAAATTCATTTGAACTATGAAAAGCAATAAAAGACACACTGCAAAAAAGGCTGATCTTAACTGGTATTTCTAGTTAAAATATCTATAAATTCTTACATCAAGATGCATTTACTAGATAAGCAAAAAGACGTAAGTAAAATACTCTTAAAACAAGATTCTTTTTCTTACCCCATGGCACATAATTTTACTTGTTTTAAGCTAAGCTTTTCTTTTTAAATCTTTTTAAGAAAAAGATGCACATGGCAGCCACGGTGTCTCGCTATCCAGTTGTTTTGGTGTTTTTATTAGTTTTTCCAGTTTTTTCCAACACAATCAGTTTTACCAGGGATGAATTGCTGAACATTCGGCAAACACATCACAAAATCTTCTACTGGTTTTCGACTATTCGGACGTTTTGTTGAACATTGTAGTTGGCGGAGCAGCGGCACTGATCAAACGCTTTAGGAAGCGCAGACGGGTGAAGCTGCTACCACCGATCTGCACGAACTCACAGAGACAGTAACTTCATATATCAGTTTCTGTGAAGATATATGTATTCCTAGCAGGACCTATTTAACATATAACAACGATAAACCATGGTTCACTAAAAAACTCAGACAACTTCGCCAGGCCAAGGAGGATGCCTACAGGAATGGGGACAGAGTCTTGTGTAATCAGGCCAGAAACACACTGAATAAGGTGATTAGAGTGGCTAAAAAGAACTACGCTATCAGTTCTCTTCAAATGACTCTGTTTCAGTGTGGAAAGGTCTGAAAGCCATAACAAACTACAAGACACCATCCCCGAGCACTGAGGTGAATCAACGACTTGTTGAAGAGCTGAATGAGTTTTATTGTAGGTTTGAAACCCCCCACACCCATTCTGACCATCTCTTTTCACAACCTTTAACACCAATTAATTGCTATTCATGTATTGCACAAAAGCAACAAGAACAACTATATAAATCAAAAACGATTAACAGGCGTAAGCATAGGCAGAGTTTCTATTTATGTCATGTGTTTGCAGTATTGAACAATGTTGATTTCTGAAATGCAATGGACAGAGAATCCACTCACTGCTCAAAATGCCGTGCATTCTGCAACCACACGCAGCAGCCTATTGCTTTTAGTTAAAATAACAGCGGTTTGTGAATGTTGATGCTTTAACAACAAATATTTTATCAGAGCGTTTATGCTAGGATGGTAGGCAACACACAAGTTCACTATTTCACTAAATGTCGTGGATGTACAGAAAAAAAGTAACGAGTAATGTAACTAATTACTTTTGAAATAAAGTAATCAGAACAGTAATTTGATTACTTTCCAAAGGAGTAATCAGTAATAAGTAATTTAATTACATTTTCAGAGTAACTTGCCCAACACTGGCTAGGCCTACATAAATTTTGAATACAAAACTGAAAATCGGTAAACAGTGTGGAACCAAATAAATATAAGAAATGTAGAAAGTTTATTAGCAAAACGAATAAGAAAGAAATTACACAAAGTAAAAATCAGCAAACACTGTACCAAATAAATAAGAAACGAATGTTAAGAAGAAGAAAAAAAAAAAAACTTCGAAAACCATCATAAATAAACGGCAAAAGTCAACAGGCTTTTCAAAATAAAATAATAATAACATTTTTTTTTTGCCAAACTTCCACCATCGTCTTGTCAGTTTATAATAAATACTATTTGTTATATATATATATATATATATATAAACCACAACAAATTCCTCGTGTGTTTGCGCACACTTGGCGAATAAAGCTAATTCTGATTCTGATTATGAAAACGACGGTGGTGGTCGGTGCAGCGGTGGGCAAGTGACGTAACCGGTGTTGCAGAACACCGGCTATGGCAGCAAGCCTACTCTCTGCATTAGGTAACGCTATGTTTTTTTGTTTTGTTCTGTTTTGTTTTTTACTTTTTGTACAGCAGTCATTGTTAATTCTAAATGTATTTTAATGTAGAATATATTACATAAATATATGAAATATAGAACATATATAAAAAATTCTGCTGCTGGCTCGTCTGCCAGTGGGTGACCCTCCACGCATAAAAGTGAAACCACCTCTGTAAAGGTCGTTTTCACCCTTGGCTTGTTGGGTGCATTTGTTTCAGACCCTATCCCATTTCTCCCTTGAGTTTGATTCGTTTAGTAATTTATAACTGTTTTTAAACGGGTCTGTAAACCAACCCGCTCCCGCTTACTGAGGGTATTTCTCCGGGAGCAAACTCTGAGTGTCCCGACCAGATTAACTGACCCACACGCGGTCAGACTGCGCATTTGTGCATTCAGTTTATTAAAAAAAAAAATACGTGGGCGGAGGACCATTTCGCCCATGCCTAAATCCGTCACTAGCAGGAGGTGCCAGATATATGCTTGTTTGTAGATGCTCGAGGGATGTTTCGGTTGTTGGGATGTTTCGGTTTTGTTTTACCCAAATTTCGCTTAACATGTTTCCAAAGTTTTGACGCCTGAAAATAAGACTCGTGTTGAATTTTTACCATGTAAGTTTTAAGTTCTTTAAATATAAATCCAGCCTAGTTCTGTGTTAGTTTAGCTAGATTATATATATTTTTGTTTGTGGAAAATAAATAAGGTAATGATAAGAAAATAAGTCGACACATTTATGATGAATGGGTCGATTATTGTGACTATGATTGTGATGATGGTTTTAATTAGTTGATTTACTGTATAAGACCTGTTGTTTGTGTATTTTGACTAATCATGTTCAGTATTGCATAAATCCAATGATTCTGATTAGTTTGATATTTCATGTAAGATCAACACGTTAAATATTTAGAAAAAATGAAAGTGAGGTTAGTCATGTGTAAATGTGTTTGTGATGTGTAGCCTAAGTCTGTCACATAAACCAGTCCTTCTGTCCTATCATCAGGTTTTCTAGTCTTCTGCTGCTGCTTCTTTGCTTTGTCAGTCATTGTGGTCAGTATCTTTTTGTTTGTAAGTTGTAATAATTCTTGATTTTCACTGTTATGTAGAGTTGTTAGTCAATTGATTCTCTTTTGTACCAAGTGACTTTTACATAGATTGATGTCTGGCACTTGAAATCAGTGACTTGTGCAAAGCCTTCTAGTGAGTATTAATGAAGCTAAACATTTGGCTCATTAATCTTAACAGTGAGAAAGGCGAGAAGTTCATTTGGTTCTTTACTGTAGATGATTAAATATAGAAGGTGATCATGGCTTGAATCAACAACGTCAATCTTTACATTCAGTTCTAGAAACTAAGACACTATTTGAATTTTTCAGTATTGACATTTTGGATTAAATGAATTATATACTGTCTGTATTTGCAGGTAACCCCCCTGTACTTGTGACAGGGGAAGAGGGAGGCAATGTCACCCTACCATGTGAATTTGAGGCCAGACAGATTTCTGTTATTGTTTTAAGTAGGGGGTTAAAAAAGATACTTGTTTGTGGGAGTAAAGGATGTGAGAGTAAAAATAGCCGATTATTTAAAGAAGGAGCATGTGACATTGTTATCAAGGATCTGAGACTGAGTGATGCTGGGAAATACATTTTGAATGTCTATTGCAATAATGCTCAGCTGGAGCGCCAAATTAAGTATCTTCATATTCAGGGTAAAGTTAAAACTGATCAAACCATCAACATTGTGGTTTCTGGACTTCCTAATAATGTTAACAATGTAATTGCGTGCCAGGCTGCTGTAGCCAGCAAATATAGTAAATGTCACACCTCCCATTCAGTAAAGACCTTTCAGTTACATTTGGTCCCCTTTGGACTAAATATTTGCTTATGGTCTTGATTGTTTGACATCATGCCTTTCTGTTTCTTCCTAGATGAGATTTCTGTGAAAACAGGTGACCAGCTGAAGTTGCCTGTTCTGTTGGCCAATGCTGATAAAGTGGAGATAAACTCCAGTGGAAAGTGGAAGGAGGTGTGGAGGAGAGACCACGGGGTTCAGAGTGATCGAATGTCTGACATTGATGGGAACCTGATCATTAATGAGTTTGTGGACAGTGATGCAGGAACATACAGAGTTCTGGACTCTACAGGAGAAGTCTTGATCACAGTGACAGTCACAGGTGAGGGAAGATTAATAAATGTTTAGAAATATCATTTCTAATACATCATGAGTTTGGGGTTTTCTCTTTAAACTGAATCTGTATGACTAATTGTTTTCATATCTTGTTCATATTTTGTCATATATATCTGGCTCAGTGGGAAAAAATAAAGGTAAGACAGAAGAATAGCAATAGTCTGTTAGAGGCTGTTAAAAAATGAACAGTGAGTTTGAAAATCTGAAATTTGTGCTCTCTCTCCAGCTTCCCCCCATTCTGCTCCAAAACATTGGAGTTGGTTAGAGAAATTTATTTTTGGTTTTGTGTCTTTAATTTTTTTTGCGTATATGGTGATTATGTTAATTCAGTTTGTGCTTATGGCTGCTGGGATGCTCTGATGTCTGCAATGAAGATGTTACTTGTAATTTTCACAGGATACTGTCAACATATTTCTCCATACATATCCATATATATCCATATATGTTGTGTGACGAGGTCAGATATTGTGGTTTTGCTCTGTTTGTGACTGCATTAAAAGAATAATGCAAATTAGGCACTATAGCAATTTTGTAGAAGGGGAAATTAATTCAATATTTTATATACACTACAGTTGTTACATTCTCTTGTCTGCATATTTAAATGTGTAATTTAATAAACTTTCCTACTTTAAAAGTTTTGAGAAGCTTTCCTTTTATCACAGATGTTGTTAAAAGCCAAAAATGCAGTGCAAGCTTCGTGTTTTACATGACTGTTGCTTAAATAAATAATACCTTAGAAAACTGAACTTCCTCATTAGTTTTTTTAAACAAAAACATGCACACTATTCTGAAAGTTTAACATGATACTGATATGATAAAGTGATCTGTGCAAAGTTGTATGCACTAATTTTACTTTTACTTCACACTGTGTGCAGAATTATTGGGCATGTTGATAATCTGGTCATATTTTTTTTCCAAACACATTTGGAAAATGCACATTTTACCAATTCCAAACCACATCAGTCTTAATAACTACTGTTAATTTTGTATTTAATCATTTATATGTGATATATAATTGTCCATGAAGGCTGGAAGTGAAAAACTCCTTATATTCAGGTGTGCATAATTATAAGGCGTTTTCTTTTACATATAAATAAACCAAAAAAGAGATTTAACCCAGACTGAAAAGTCCAAATTATTAAATGTCCATGAGAAGAATGCAATACTAATGCATTACAAGAATTTGCAAAGTTAAGGCTTGACCATTGGACAGCGAAATGCTTGTTGAGTCTGCATGGTCAGAAAAAACAGGTGGAGAAGAAAAGACGCATGTTACCTGCATAAGAATTAGGAATTAAGGTGAAGAATTAGGTGTGACACCATCAGGAACCATTTAGTCTCCTGCACCACCATTTTCCAGAGCTGCAACCTACCTGGAGTCTTCAGAAGTTCAATGTGTCAGGTTCTCAGAGACTTTGCTTGGTAAAAAATCCTAAAAAATGCCCCTGACTTAATAAGAATAACAAGCTGACGTGTTGTGAAATACATGAATACAGTTTTTTTTTTATTTTTTTTTTAGGCTTTATAGACAGATGAGCTGTCTTCATGTATTTCACAACACGTCAGCTTGTTATTCTTATTAAGTCAGGGGCATTTTTTTAGGATTTTTTACCAAGCAAAGTCTCTGAGAACCTGACACATTGAACTTCTGAAGACTCCAGGTAGGTTGCAGTTCTGGAAAATGGTGGCGCTGGAGACTAAACGGTTCCTGATGGTGTCACACCTAATTCTTCACCTTAATTCCTAATTCTTTTGCAGTTAACATGCATCTTTTCTCCTCCACCTGTTTTTTCTGACCATGCAGACTCAACAAGCATTTCGCTTTCCAATGGTCAAGCCTTAACTTTGCAAATTCTAGTATTGCATTAGTATTGCATTTTTCTCATGGGCATTTAATAATTTTTGACTTTTCAGTCTGGGTTAAATCTCTTTTTTGGTTTATTTATATGTAAAAGAAAACGCCTAATAATTATGCACACCTGAATATAAGGAGTTTTTCACTTCCAGCCTTCATGGACAGTTATATATCACTTACAAATGATTAAATACAAAATTAACAGTAGTTATTAAGATTGTTGTGGTTTGGAATTGGTAAAATGTGCTTGGGAAAAAAATATGACCAGATTATCAACATGCCTAATAATTATGCACACAGTGTAGTGTAAACGAGGAATTGTGAAATTAATTAAATTTGTGTGGAATTTATGAAATATGGTAAAGATTTTTCTCTCCCAGAAGCTGTTCATAGAGCTTAATTTAAATTAAACAAAGTATTTATGATCATAAATTCACAAATCAAATGCACACTGTTTTGTTAGCCAAGTGTCAATGCAAGCTCATGTAGACCACATCCAGCATAAATTACACAGTGTGGCATATATACAAGCTCACTGGTTATACTGTGAATGCTTTACTAATTTTTATAATAATAATAATAATGGTTGATGGCTTTATTAGAAACAATAATTCTTAGTTCATGACTTATGATTGGTAATCTTTACATCTTTGTTTAACTAATAGCTGATAACAGTCAACAAGTGGCATGGGGTGCAGTCTAAATATAGAGTAAGTTCCAAAAAAAAAAAAAAAGAAAAACATTGAGCATAGAATGCAAATTACAAGAAACCTCCATCAGACATCGCATCTTTCATCTTTACAGAAGCAGAAGTCAGAAGAAGGGTAGAAGTGTATTTGTGTTATTTACATCCTTCCCTGTGGATGGCATTCGTGTGGTAGTGCTTGGAGACTTCAGCATACACCTAGAAAATCATCACATGCTGACTTCCCTTCTCTTCTTAACCCTCCTCCCTGTTCTTCATCAACTTTAACAGCTGACGACTTTGCTATATTCTTCATAAATAAATCAGCTATCACCGTCTTCTTAATGACAAGCACAAACTATTTGTTTTACTGTCCTTTTTTTTTGTTTGTTTTTTTTTTTTTGTTTACTCTCAACATTTATCATTGAAGATATCTATTGACCTTTTTATTAAAATCAAGCTTTAAGAGATTTACACTCACATACATATATTACATACATATTTCCTCCTGAAAACAGCTTATATTAACGCTCCTCAGATAAATATGTAACATCTGAAGGTACAGCCAGACACAGGGGCATGTTTATGTTATGGGGGGCCCTATAACAGATCAAAAATACATGCTAGATGGAAACATCGTGCATTATGATGAGTTTGTAACTTAATTCACTATATCTGAAATAGTTGAGCACTGCAGTTCAGTTGATAACAGTTCAATAGGAAATCAGTTAAAAGCATCCAGTCATCTCATACCACTGAAGTCAACGTTACATTTATCAGTATATACTGTAATAAATATTTGAGAAATTATTGTTGTATCTGATTGTAGTAGTCTATTGATTGTCAATGTAAAAACAGCAAATGGGAAAAGCAGAAGAACACAAAACAGCAGAACAACAAACTCAAAGAGGGTAAACCTAATCATTTGGCCAGTAATTGCTGGATATTGATAGGGACCTGTCCCCAGCATCCCTACTAAATTCTATGCCCTTGTATGGAAAAATTCTCCTGCCTCTTATTATTCAAGACCTTGTTACTCTTGAGGAGCAGGACCTGTATTTGGAATAGCCATGTCTTCATGGCCTTTTTTGAGCTGAACATCTCAGAGCACCGCCATTTATTTAAGAGGATATTTCCCTCTACAAATCTTCATCCCAAACTTCACTACCTGGCTTACTTACCCAAGCTAATTGGAACATTATGTTTAGACCATGCGGTTTGAGGGGAAACACAAATGTTTGTCTCACACTGGCAGTAATACCCCAAAGGATGATGGGTTTCCACTTAGCTTCTCTGTCTTTTTTCATATCACCGGTGAAAATTCAAAACCTGAAAGCTGTTGTTCTTTCATCACTTTCTCAGAAAAGCCTAGCTCAATAGAAGCTTTTACAGTTAAGGTAAAACACATCTGATACAGAACTTCTGTCATCTCACAGTAAACATCAGTGGTCAATACTTTTAAGATTCCTGACTTTTCTGTCGACATCAACAACAGACTGTGACAAGGAGACCTACTGAGTTTTGTTATGAAGGAACACCTGTTACTGTGACAGCTCCTATATCAAAGGCCTTAGACATATTTATCATGTCTATGCGTGCCAGGACCACCAGATGGCGGAAATGTTTCACGGTTTTCAATTTTGTGTAAATCAGCAAATGTTTCATTTAATTCTCCTAATAACATACTAAATGAACATGGTAGATATCTCTGAATATATTACAGTTTAGCTGTAATATCTTCCTTCATCTTCCCATATATTCAGTGATTTTTAACCCTTACTAATGTGTTCATTCAATTAGACTTGTCTAAATATAGTGATTTCTTAGCATGAGTAATGTTCTTCTAGTTTCAGTGTTATTCAATTTATTTTCACCTCATATTTTGTGGTTTTAGTTGTATGATTTTAATGCAGTCAGTCAGGAAATCATGACTGTTCATTGCGGGACATTGATGTGAAACCATTTTGTTTTTCTGAAACTGTGAGAACAGATCTGACATCACTGAATATATACACAGTTGAGTTTAAAGAGGTTAATGATCAGGGGTTTTTTTTGACAGAAGACAATAAAAGATCCTTGTGGTTTCTCGGTTTGACTTGAGCATCCATAAACAATGCAAAACATAGGCATTTTGAGTTTCTGGTAGCGATTTCTATATAGAAAAATTACCTCCTATTTATTTATTTTGGTAACTTCTTTTTTTTATTTTTTTATTTATTTATTTTTTTTTATTACTAATGTGTATGCGTTTGTGTTTGTCATTTGTTCAATTTATAACTACTGGCTATTATTTTATAGTTTTGTATGTGATAAATAGATTAAACTCCATACCGCGTTTTAGCTACAGCCTTGACTTCCACCATGCCGCTTCCTCAGATCCATTCCACTTGGCTCTTTCAGAGTCCATATAAATGTAAACTCCATTCCATGTTTTCACCGCTCGCACCTGGTGCACGAGTCCCGCGAAACGGCAAGATAAACAAAGCATCTTATCATATCTTCTGCTCAGATGAGTCTGACTGTGTTTACATACTAAGAAGTTGCTATTTAAGTGAATGTTCATCATATGTTCGCCAGTTGCTTTTAAAGGCATCACGTAGTCTCTGTTGGAATACCGTTAGGTTTTTTTTTTTTTTTTTTTTTCCTTTGTTTGTTTGTTTTTTTTCAGTATTTAAAACTTTGTTTTTTGTATACGTTTATTGTGATACATTACATTTTTTTTTTTTTTCTAATAACACTATGGAAGTAATTGGGAACTGAGGACACTAATTTTTTGAAGTTCTTGCTTGGTAAACGAACTTATGAGTCTGGGGTCTGTGTTGTTGTATTAAATTACACTAACATTAGGCTACTTTTAGCCTTACTAGAGTTGGTTCACTGCCTATGTTGAATTATCTAAAGCAGTTTCTTAGTCAGTAAAACCAGCAAGAACACACAGACCAAACTGTGCTGGATGAAATGGACAATCAACTAAATAATGTAAACACAAGTCTACATTTTGAAAGATTCAGCTGTGCCGAGTCGTGTGCATCGGCGGCCATTTATACCGGAACAGGTTTTGTGTCCACCCGCGCTGTTTTACAGAAAGCTCGAACAAACCCCAGTGATCTACAGCAGGAAGGAGGAATATTTATGTTTATTATAATAATATTTTAATTTATTTATTCATTTGTTTTCATTTTTATGCTCACTATTTGAAGATTTTGTAAGCTCTCCGTGCCTCTTATTTAACTTACTATGCCATCATCCGTGTAGTTCAGTTTTTTTACCGTTTTTTTTTACCATTCTGAGGATATTGAAAGGTTAGTTGCAAAATTTATCATGCTGAACAAACCAGCTGTGCACTTTAAAAAATAATATTTCTAAACATCCACTGAACTTTTCTCATCTGTGACTGTCACTGTGATTATGATTTCTCCATCAAAGTCCAGAACTCTGTATGTTCCTGCATCATCAGCCCTAAACTCTGTAATAGTCAAGGTCCCATCCCTGTCCTTCAGTCGATCATGTGTTACACAAACTCTTTTCTTGCTGTCTCTCTTCCACACCTCCTTCCATTCTGCGCTGGTTTTGTCTGGTTTTGCCTGTTTTCACAAAAAAATCATCTGGGGAGAAACAGAAAGACATTAATCATTGTCATAATGGTTTGTAATCATCTTTTATTAAGCTGGTCCCATTCAAAGTCTCTGCTGGTTACATGCAAAACACATGCTGATGGTGAGCACATGCTTTACCGTGAATATGAAGTTTGTACGTCCTGTTTTGTGGATCCAGAACTGACGTAGCATTAATGTAATACACATTTAAACTGTATTTCCCAGCATCTCTCAGTCTCAGATCCTTGATGACTATGTCACATGCTTCTTTTTTACATACTCGTTTCCGGCAGTATTCATTTTAAAAAACAAGGATGTTTTTTGACTGTCTGTTTAAACAAATATGAAAAATCCCTCTGTCCTCAAATTCACAGGGAAAGGTGACGTTGGCTCCCTTTTTTCCCATCACATGTATAGGGACGGTTTCTGCAAATACAGTTTAATAGTTATTCAATAAAAGCACCAATGCTGTGTGTGCATTTGACAGTTTTAACCCCAATAGGGTGAACTCATATGTGCTCATGTGTGAGAAGCAGCTTACAGAAACATGCAAACTAAAAAAAAACATAGTTGTGTCCCTGCTGATGCATATATGCGCTTATAGACTGTTATACACTATATAAGGTTATTTTGTCACTTACAGTTTTTTTATCTATTTATTATTATTATTTTTTTTTTTTTCAAATGCTTAAACACACAATCTTTACTTGGCACACAATTTCTGAAACCTGATACTCAAACACCAGAACCACACACCAAATCTGCAAAACCATACGCTAATTCTCATCCTTTGACTCATAAAACACTTTTTGCTAAACACAACACACAATTCTCTATGTAACACACAAAAATCTTACACGAAGTATCTCGATTTCCTTTTTCAAACACAACCAAAATGCCACACTAATTCATCAGTGCTTCACACTAACTTCTTACTTGTGCAAACAGTCATTGCTTTACTTAACACCAACCAATCATGGCTATACAATAGGCCTTGGAATAGTCTTTGGAATAATCACCCTTTTCAAAATTATGTTTGGTTTCTTTCCAACTACACTTAGCTGATACACTACCAGTCAAACGTTTTTGACCAGTATGATTCTTAATGTTTTTATTATTATTATTATTATTATTATTATTATTATTATTCTCGTTTGCTCACCAAGCCTGCTTTTTTGTGATCCAAAATACAGCAAAAGCAGTAAAACTAAAACTGCTTTCTAGTTGAATATATTTTAAAATGTAATATATTGTAATATATACAAAAAGCTAAATTTACAGCATCATTACTCAAGTCTTACTGTAAGTGTCACATGATCCTTCAGAAATCATTCTAGTATGCTGTTCAAGAAAAATTATATATATGTATATATATATATATATATATATATATATATATATATATATATATATATGTATATATAACTGTTAAATGCATTTTTTGAGGATTCAGATCAGCATTTGTCTGAAATAAAAAGCTTTTGTAACATCATTTTGAATGCAGTGCTTCATTTTGCATTTTGTGTGAGCAATTCTTGGATTTGTGTGTAAAGTTTAAAAAAAAAGGCAAAGTTTTGAAAATGTGTGAAAGCAGATGAAAACTGTAAAACACCCACCCTAAAAATGTCAATTAAAGCCTCCTGGCTGTGGTTCAACAAAACAATCAACTAGATTGGCGTAACTACCTGGAACTGAAAATCTAAATTCATTACATTTTATAAACAAAAATGACTATGCACTCACCACTGCATTTGAAAACCCATAACAGCAGCATGAGTTTCAACCTGATGATGAGAACAGAAGAGCTGGTCATGTGGTAGGCTACACTGCTGAGTTTTACACAAAAGAGGTTCATGTAAGAATAAATGCTTTTCTCAGATAATAATAATAATTAAAAAAAAAAACTTTCGTTTTCATTTTGCATGAATATTTAACATGGATGTTGCATGATAAAAAATGTCCAATTTAAAGGGCACCTATTATGCAAAAATCACTTTTACATGTTGTTTGAACTCAAATGCATGTTGGCAGTGTGTACACAACGACTCTATAATGATAAAAATCCACCACTTCTTTTTTTTTTAATCCCCATAAATCATATGCAGCGTCATCACACTTTACGAGTCCCACCCACGACTGTTGATGGACACAGCTGTATTATCCTAGACCCCGTCCTAAATAAGCCATGCACACACAATCCGCCATGTTTAACTTCATGCCAAAGCATTTAATAGCAGCATTTAAGTAAGAAATGTCGTCTTATTAAAGCTATAACCATTATTCAGTCAGTGCAGTGAGTGATTTACTTTTATTTTGTTGTTTGGCTCATATTAAAGGAGAAGTCCACTTCCTAAACAAAGATTCATATATAATGTACTCACCCCCTTGTCATCCAAGATGTTCATGTCTTTCGTTCTTCATTCGTAAAGAAATTGTTTTTTGTGGAAAACATTTCAGGATTTTTCTCCATATAATGGACTGATATGGTGCCCCGATTTTGAACTTCCAAAATGCAGTTTAAATGCGGCTTCAAACGACCCCAAATGCGGTTGTAAACGATCCCAGCCGAGAAAGAAGGCTCTTATCTAGCGTTACGATCGGTTATTTTTATAAAAATAATACAATTGATATACTTTTTAATGCCAAACGCTCGTCTTGCCTTATTCTGCCTGGACTGTTTTTGTTCCGGTTCATGACAGTTAGGGTATGTCGAAAAACTCCCATCTCATGTTCTCCCTCAACTTCAAAATCATCCTATATCACTGTTTCACCTTTTTTGTTAAGGGTGTTTGATCTTCTTTGCATGTTCACTTTGCAAAGACAGGGTCGGTACTTCTGCAGCGATGTAGGATGATTTTGAAATGATTTTTGAAGTTGAGGGAGAAAATACGATTGGAGTTTTTCAACATACTGTATTTTCGACACACAGGGTCCTCCATTGTTTTCAGTTGTTTCTTAATTTAATGACTTGCATGCATTTGTAAAAATAGAAATTATTTTATATAAATGTATACTTTCACTGGAGCACCTAACCCCACCCCTACCCTAAACCTACCCACTTCTGAACAATATAAAACACGCAATGGGCAAATATAAGTACAGTCACAGGTATTTATTGCAAAAACTGACCATAAACAAGCAGTATAAAAGCATTACAAACAAGTCCTTTTGCATTCCGAGTCTTCTGAAGCTGTACGATATCTTAATGTGAAAAACAGAAGGTTTTAATCGCTGAAAATGATCCCACTCTGTTAACGCGCTCACATCTCATTCAAAAAGATACTCCCGAACATTAGCGTGATGCAGTTGGTCACGAGACACACAAGAGCCAATGGCATTTCACAACCAAGGCTCGCTTCTTCTGGCGGCATTTTTTAAATTCACGCACAGACAGACTGCAGCAGCACACAGGATGGCGGATGGAGACGGCGATCGCGTCTATTCTTCTCACAAATCAATCGGAACCCTTGGAATATTAATACTTTTTGAATGAATTATAAATATGATTGTATCTGCTTGTTATATCTTGTTTTGTTGACAAATGGTTAGGTTTAGGGTCAGGGGTTGGGTTAAATGTGTAAATAGCATAATATGAAACTGTGGTGACTGTTTGCACTGAAAAAAAAAATCACACCCCAACATATATGCAATAATAGCAATATTATTACCCAGTATATAATATAATCTTTACGATAAAATTCCCAGTGCCTTTCACGTCAGCACATTGCTGCCATGGGTTTCTTATGTAAAGTACTGGAGGACCCTGCAAGAAGTGACGCCAAAGGGGTCCTGACCAAGTGTGAAGTTAGGAGTGAAAACGTGTTGATTTAATACACAGATCTAATATAAACATGCAATTTCTTTCCGGCTGTTTACCTTCACAGACGTGTGAAAGAGAACTTAGTTTAGTACTCACATGTTTAGTACTCAGTTTAGTTTAGTACTCACACTTTCTTTGAATGTGTGCACTCAGAAAACCGTATATATGAAGTTTAAACTGATATGACTTGGAAACACGTGATTTCAGCACAATAGACATGATAATCAAAACCAAACAGAAGTTTATTTGGCTGAGCATCTGACATAGGAGCTGTAAAGGCACAGCCCTGTTCTGAAAAAGGGGGTGGGGAGCAGCAGCTCATTTGCATTTAAAGAGACAAGCGCCTGAGACTTATTTTACATCTTGTAAAAAGGTGCATAATAGTTGCCCTCGAATGCTTATTAAAACCCAAACCCACAAACAACAGGTTTTGCCACCAACCAGTCCTCTCATCAGTGAAATGAATGTCATAATCTAATAGGTAACCCACAAATAAAAACCATTATCATAATCATCACTCATCATTGACACAATCATGTTCACTTGTTTCCTTAGCAGGTTTAGTTTTACACAAAACAAAGCAAAACTATGGTATAACAACACAAAATTAAATGAATTGATCTGTATTAAAAAATGAGAACTTACATGGTACTCATGCGTGTCTTTTGTTCAGATGTCAAATGTTTAACAAGAAACACACACACACACACACACACACAGAGACCTATAACGCTTCCACAGAGTGAATTTTTGCTCACTGTTGTTAAGATGGGTGAGACTGATTAACTTGACTGTTAACCTATTTGTCTCTACACATTAATTCATTAGTTCCTGGATCAAAACCTGTATTTCAGGCTGGATGAAACATAAAAAAAAAAAAAGCTGACGTAAGTTTTACAGCCTGGTTCTCATAAAAGCACCTGGAGATTCGGTGGTTCTCACACTGCACATAGTGTGGGTCATTAAATATAACTAGGCTATTAAAAAAAAATTATAGTGATATTATTGATATTATTATTATTATTATTAAAAAAATAATAAACAAAACAAAGTGTGATTAATACTATTAAAATAAAATAAAAATAAAGTGATAATATTTACTTTATATATGAATTTTCATTATTTTCAAACTTAAAATCAGCAAGCTTTTATTTTAAGTAAGTAGGCCTATATGTGCTGCCAACTGAAAAGCGTCAGTGAATGAAATGTCATAGCCTAGATTTATGCTTTCAGTTCAAATAGAAATCTTATACTGTATTACAGCTTGCCGATTTAAAGTAGAAATTGTGCATTAACGGCTTTCAACCATGTCGGTACTCAAATGAGCGGTCTGAACTTACTTACCCAGCGCATTTTTTATTTTGATTGTGCATGCGCACATGCGTACCACTTATGTGCACCCCTTTTTATTACAGATATGTGACCCTGGACAACAAAACTGGGTCGTAAGGGTCCTAACCCTAACCCGAACAATGAATAAATATGTTTTCCATTGATGTATGGTTTGTTATGATGGGAGAATATTTGGACAAGATACAATAATTTGAAAATCTGGAATCTGAGGGTGAAAAAAAAAAAAATCAAACCAAAATCAAAATATTGAGAAAATCACCTTTAAAGTTGTCCAAATTAAGTTCTTAGCAATGCATATTACTAATCAAAAATTAAGTTTTGATATATTTACGGTAGGACATTTACAAAATATCTTCATGGAACATGATCTTTACTTAATATCCTAATGATCGGAAATGAAATTCTCAAAACTACTTGTTCAACCTCCACATCAAGTCACTTGTTCACACCATAAAAAGTTTCTCATTCTTTTGATCAAGTTGCGATTGCTTTGGTACATTCATGCAACTGATTATGTACATTTGTCTGCAGTTTCCTGCATTATCAGCTGCTATTGTCATGTTGCTCAGAATGTATTATATAGTTATTTCTATAGTGCAATAGTCTTACCACTCCAAACATGAAGCCATTAGCTCATCATACAAGTAATTAAATGCAAAATTTTTGATCTAGTTGTTATAAACTGTCAATGCACATTTCTATTGGTCGTTGTAAATTTGCCATGAATTGTTCAAGTGAATCTTGACTCGATGATCAATACTGACAGTGGACTTTCTAATTTTTTTCACCTCTGTGCCCGTATTTCTTTTTCTTTTATATTTCACAATGACGTTGTTTTGTTTTTCTTTTTTCGTTTTTTTTTTTTTTTGGTCAGACCACTAGTAAAGGTGTAACTGTGAATCCTATCCAGTCTTTTTTTGTTGTTGTTGTTTGCTGTTTTGCATTGTACTATACAGTACATTAAAGTACATTAAATTAAGGAATAAAACACTTGGAAATGCATGCGATTTGCAATTGCCCCTTTTATGGATTTTTGAAAATTACCTTATGCATATCATACATTTTGTAAATATAGTTTGCAGCTGCCACTGCATCAAAAATGAAGTTAATGTCTCTCAAAAGAAAGAGTCGGCTCTGAACCACTGAAACGAGTCATTTTTAATTTGAATCCCTTTTCTATGACGTTTACACGTCACAAGATAACGTGTGTGCACAATGCCTGCCTACATTCTGTGTTGACATTCCATGATAACTTGAAGCCACTCAAAGGTTATGAAGAATCAGTGTTTAGAATTCATCGTTACTACGTTTCCACAGCAGTATAACAAAGACTATAGAATACCCAAGACTTGTCACTCGTATAGTTTTGAGTGGGGAAAGACGTAACGCTCATTATAGTCGCGAAGCCCTGCCTTTTTAATGAAAGAGCCAATCGTTGACTAGTAAAGACAGCGCGTAGCAGCAGCTGCCGTTAGAAGTCCCGTTTGGTATAGAAACAGTCAGCGTTCTGAGATGCGCGCTTAGTACTGCGCATGCGCATTGGCTGATCTCGCCTGAAAAATAAGCTTTTTTTAATGCAATTGGAGCATAAGGAACGATATTTGTGAGGCAATTTGTTGTCAGATTTCATTGGTGATTTCAAATATGAAATTTAATCGTAAGCTTGGTGAACAGTTTTGGAGAATTTGATGTTTTCCCCATTCAAATAGATAGGAGCTGCACTTGCCTTAAAGAGACTTTGAGTATTATCCCAACCTTTTGATGCGTTCCCGTCATTTCACTGACAACTGCTTTTCTAATCTCCACGAATTCAATGTGCCACTCATAAAACAATTGTCCTTGAAAGATGGGTCAGTGCTCAGCTTGGACCAGCTTGCTCTTATGAATCACAGCCTGTAAGTATGATTAATATTTGCTGTTCATGCTTCACGCAAAGAATGGGTTTGGAAAGATGAATCTTCAAACTAATTGTTTGAGAGTCATTGAAAAAAGGTGAAATTAAATGCATAATATAAGGAAATTAAAATGTTTTTTGACCCTGTATGCATGTAAACCTGTTGTTGGGACTCCCAAAACCAGATTATGAATCTTTCAAATAGCATAATAAGGGCACTTTAATGCTCTTCAAGAGCTTTGCCATGAGATCTGAACCACACTGGCGAGCCACTATCAGTGGTAACACATAAAGCAATAAATGCTGATTATTATGATAGTGAAAAATAAACCAAAAAATGTAGTCTCGGTTATTAATTATTTTTTAATCAGTCAGACCAGCACGTTTGGCTGCGGCCCATCCTTTCCGCCAACCATAATAGTGAATGATTCCTCCTGCAACAACTGTAGCCAGAAAAAAACACAAGAACAGTCAGTCCAGCTCCACCGAATATCAGCTCACGCTCCGTCAGCATCACCTTGACTGTAGAGGCTACAGACAGACAGAGAATTATTCATACACCAATTAAACATGATAAAATTGCAGTGAAATTACATCTGTAATGTACATTCTGTAATAATATGACAAGTAGTTATGTCGCTCAGTAACTATGAACAGTTATACTCTCAAAAAAAGGTTTTTAATTCACTTTGATGGATGCATGAAGAACCTTTAACGTCCATGTAATATTTCCATTGGTCAAAAGGTTCTTATATTATTAATATTTGCATAACTTATAATATATACACTAATGCACTTGATGAGTTCCTGAAATCAAATAAAATACAAGCATGATTTCCACTCTCACCTGTGATCTCAACATCCTCTGGCGGTTCTGTGACGGAATGAACTTTGTCCTCTCTGTCTGAAAATGTTTAAAATATATGATCACTTACTCAAACACAAAGAGTTTCAGTATTATTATAACAGCAAACTCCTCAACAACACCTATAATTTAATCATTCATATCTGGAGTACGAACACTGCATACAAAAAAGAAACATCCCCCAAATCTTTCCATTGCACAAAAGGTTCTTTATAGTGGAATGTAGATGAGTCAAATGTTCTTCACACTAAGAAAACAATGCTTCTTTTACTACTAATCACTAGAAGGTTCTTTGTGGAAACGAAAATGGTGATGATTGAAATATATTGAGAAACAGTCAAATAATTGTCAGGATTAAAAACATGATGAAGATTTGAGAGAAATTGAAAAGCTGTACTAACCCTCCATCACTAGTCTGATGGGTTTGCCGAAGTGCATTTCTGAATGCGTTGATGTTCCACAGAAATAAAGACCTGAATCTGACTCTGTTAGTTCATAAATAACTAGCAAGACTGTGTTGCTCTCCCTATCTCTCTCAACTCTCACACGACTGTTTTGATGGCTTACAAAGAGCGCTGATGGCAAGCCTATAGCAAATATCAGTATCGTTAGTCGTCCAGTATCAGGATTCTGGTGATACTAGGCTATTCTGAATTTGCCGGGGCATGTTGCATTTCAGACGGATGTTTTCATTCTGTTGGAATCTTAACAGAGTCACATTATGTTCTGAAACATCTGGAAAAAATCGTAAACCGATCATTTGAAATGATGTAGATAAAACATTAATTACATTTAAGGATGAAAAGGTCAATGATGTGAATTTGTAAAGGAGCATAAACTTACCACTGGAGGTGATCGGAATAATTCTGAATGAAAAAACACAAAAGAGCACAATCTTTTCCATTGTCTTTCATTTGTAACAGCACTGATCAAACTGCAGGATTCAATGCAGTGCAGAGACACTAAACCACAATGTACGTAACTTCCTGTCTTAATGCTGTAAATATCAACAAGCTATGGTATCTCACACTTTGATTTGCAATAGTTTCATTATGTTATGATTTTACTTGTGGAGGCACATGGCCAACTAATTCAAAATCCATAACCGCCATGACATATTACATAACAATAAAGTCATAACAATGATGCCAAATCATTAGCTAATGATTAATAAAGCAGACAACTGGAAGTTGAAGTACATTGCTTTGACCATTGTGGTAAAAAACATATTAATTGTTTGTGTTATAGGGAATTAACACATTATGACATATTTAACTAATAACAATTTATTGATTACTGAATCTATGAATCATATAGAATGTTCATTAGTTGCTGATACAGTAATCATTAATAAATGGTTTAGTTCTTCATGAGTTATACAATAAATTGTGATTATTAGCTAAGCATTATTATTTAATGCATATTAGTTCACCCGCATTGTAAAGTGTTACCAACATTTTTCACTTACCTTCATGGCCAATATATAACTTATAAATAATAATTAATATATATATATATATATATATATATATATATAATATATATAATATATATATATATATATATATATATATATATATATATGTGTGTGTGTGTGACCCTGGACCACAAAACCAGTCTTTATAGCATGGGTATATTTTTAGCAATAGCCAAATTGTATGGGTTAAAATGATTGATTTTTCTTTTATGCCAGAAATCATTAGGATATTAAGTAAAGATCATGTTTCATGAAGACATTTTGTAAATTTCCTACCGTAAATACATCAAAACGTGATTTTTGATTAGTAATGTGCATTGCTAACAACTTAATCTGAACAAATTTAAAGGCGATTTTCTCAATATCTTGATTTTTTTTTTTTTTTTTTTGCACCCTCAGATTCCAGATTTTCAAATAGTTGTATCTTGGCCAAATATTGTCCTATCCTAACAAACCATACATTAATGGAAAACTTGTTTATTCAACTTTCACATGACGTATAAATCTCAATTTCTCAAAATTGACACTTATGACTGGTTTTGTGGTCCAGGGTCATACATATGATCAAAATATTACTAATATTACCTAATAATTATGCACCCACTGTAAGTTTTGAGTTCTGAAACTAACAGGATGTTTTTATAGTACAATGACCACTTATAGGGCAAAACTTGAGTTGAGTTTATTTGACACATAAAAAAGTAACAATACACTGTTACTTTTTGTCAAGGATAACACAAAAAGGTTTCATTAAAGGTTTCATTGTGGTCCTTGCTTTTGCACACTTTAATTATCAGTCATTTTTAGTAGTAGTTATCAGCTATATGTATTTTTAGTAGGAGGATAGAATTGCAAAATAAATAATCGTTTATCAACCAGTAGGCCTTCTTTATACTTTTAATACTTAAGTACATTAAAAATCAAGTACTCTTGTACTTTTACCCAAATAAAATTCAAATGGAGTACTTCATACTTTTACAGAAGTACTATTATATTAGGGTATCTGCAGTGTTGGGAAGGTTACTTTGGAAATGCAATAGGTTACAGATTACAAGTTACTCTATTTAAAATGTAATAAGTAGTGTAACTTTTGATTACTTTTCTAAATTTCTAATATTTTCAACTGTTAATCATTTTGAAACATTTAAACCAGGCAGAGTTAACCTTACAGTAGCTCTCAACACTGATTACTGTCAGACTTTCAAAATCCTTTATCACTTGAATTAAGATTATAATGAGTAAGGGATAATATACATCTTTATTTTGCGATAACAACTGGCTGGATGTACATTATCCCACTTATTACACAGCTGCTTGCCACAAAAGTAAATATTAGAAACGCGAAGCGCTGATCTGAGTTGAAATGTTTGAACACAAAGCTTCCATGAAGAAATCAGTTGGCAAGTTCAAACTAGACATACATTTAGGGGATACAGTGCAGTCATACCACTTTTTCACCACATAAATAATTAGTTTGTTAGTTATCTTATAATCCATTACAGTGTACAACAAAATAGCAGTAGCAGAGTTTGTATGAAACAATAGAGCGAATCCACGATACCAGGATGACAGAATTAAGAAATTGTACACATAATATTCAATTTAGTTTTAATACTTTATTAGCTAACCAAACGCAAACTTCCACCAAGAAAAACTATCAAGCGTATAGCGACTTAAGTTGCCCAGATGAGTCTTTGTTATTAGCTTTTACCAGTTGTTATCGGGGGAATAACATGCCTTGGAATGTCACGACTGACCAATCAGAATCAAGCATTCCACAGAGCCATGTGATAATTTAATTTAAAGCACAGCCACCACAAGTTCAGATTTAACATCTCTTATTTACTTTGAGATCATTCTGAGGTTAAATACAGATTTAAAATCATAACAAGAAATGGTTTAATAGCTATGATACTTTTTTTGAAATCAAATGTTTGCATAGTTATGACAGGAAACACTGAAATCTAACAATGCTTTGAAAAAAAAAAAAAAAAAAAAAAAAAAATTAATCTTAAAAAATAAAGTATATGCATAAACCCAAAACAGAAATAAACCAGTTATCCAATAAGCATGTGTCCTATTCTGTGTTTTTAGACTCCTGAAACATTGGTGTCTCATTTTAGAGCAGTCAATGCAATTTATGAAAAGTCAATTAAACCTGTATGTGGGTGTGTGTGTGAAAAAAAAAAAAAAAAAAAAAAAAAAAAATCAGATGTAACTCATTCCCCGCACAACACCCGGCGTGACAAACAGATGGGTAAGTAACCCAGCTGCCTTAAAATTTTAAGTTTATTCAACTCAAATATCTAAGTTGTCACTTAGTATAATTTAACATTTCAAGTTGAATAAACTTTGTTTTGAGTTGACTGAGCTTAAAATTTTAAGGCAGCCAGGTTACAAATTATTTTAAGTTGACTCAACGAATTGTTTTTTACAGTGACACGCTAACCACGAGGCTGTCTGTGCCGACGTGAGCGAATACTTTTCATTCATTTGCACATTTCATTTGAATCGTGACAGCCATAATACATTGTTTAAATGTGCAGGGACCATTTTTGTCTCTTTATCATTTTTGCTCATTTTTGTGTCATTTTTCCCACAAGCCCTCGTTAATAAACAGGTTGAAAATAGAAACCTTAGATGCACTCCAGGGCTCAACCTAAAAGGTCTTCAGCCCGTGATGGGTAATGCTTTTCTATTGTCAATAACAATAACAATTTATTTTCACCTCATATTTTTGTGGATTAGCTGTATGATCTTATTGCAGTCAGCAGGAGATCACGATTGTTCATTGTGCGACACTGATGTGAAACCATTTTTTGTTTTTCTTAAATCTGACATGATTGCATATATACAGTAATGTATAAAGAGGTTTAGCATTGCTAATGATCAGGTTTTCTGTCAGAAAATGCACAACACGTATAATTTATTAGTTTTACTGCTGTTTATTTGATTATAAATCTTAACATTACATTGAACACTGAAAACATTTTATTTGAACAAGCTTTATGTGTCATAGCATTTGTTTTCTCTTGAACTCATCTTATATGTACATATCAAAATTGCCCCTTTTGCGGATTTTTGAAAATTACCTTTCATGCATATCATACATTTTGTATGCAAAAGTCTGCAAAGTTCGCAGCTGAAAGTGCATCATAAAGTAAGTTAATGTCTCTTGAAAGAAAGAGTCGACTCCATAGTGCTGAAACAAGTCATTTTAAAATCAAATTCTGTGAAGTCCACACATCAAAAGGTAACATTTTTCCAAAATGATACTTTGAACGAATTCTTTGAGAGCCGTTGAAAAATGAAATTAAACACGTATGCATGTAACCTGTTGTTGGGACTCCCAAAACTAGATTCTGAACCGTTCAAATAGCATAATAGGGGCACTTTAATGCTCCTCAAGGGCTTTGCCACATGAGATCTGAACCACATCAGTGGTAACATATATGCTGCTTATTCCAGCACACAAATTTAGTGTCATTTAGTTTTTTTTTTTTGTTTGTTTTGTTTTTTTTAATCAGTCAGACCAGCACGTTTGGCTGCGGCCCATCCTTTCCGCCAACCATAAGAGTGAATGATTCCTCCTGCAACAGCTGTAGCCAGAAATAACAGAAGCACAGACAGACCAGCACCACCGAATATCAGCTCACGCTCCGTCAGCGTCACCTTGACTGTAGAAGCTACAGACAGACAGAGAATTATTCATAAACCAATTAAACAACATGATAAAATTGCACTGAAATTACATCTGTGATGTACATTCTGTAATAATGTGACAAGTAGTTATATTGCTCAGTGACTATGAACAGTTTTAATTCGCTGTGATGGATGCATGAAGAACCTATAAACTCCATGTAATATTTCCATTGGACAAAAGATTGTTAGACTATTAAAATTTGCATAACCTATAACATATGCACTAATGCACTTGAAGAGTTCCTGAAATTAAATAAATCAGGGCTTGCTTGTTTGTTTTAAATTGAAAAAGTTCGTTTTTAGGAAATTTAAAAGCCCTTTCACACCAAAAAGTGAAATGAATCAGCCTAAAGCTGCCTTTCCACTGCACACGATATTCGGACACGACAGTCAGATTTCTCCCCCCAGTGGCAGCCGCACAGAACTTTCAAACTGGTCGTGCGGCAACCGTTACCTTGGCATATTCACCTTGGTAAAATTAATTATTTGAATAAATATAATCAATGTATAAATGTATCGTCACAAAACAAATGCTAATCAACGTAAATTATGCTTTAATAATTCTAAAACAATTATTTTATTCTAATTATTCTAAAGCAACATTTTACAGAAATATTGTTTAAATAACAATGTCAAAGTAAAAAATATTGGTATTTCTAACCTTACGCTCATCGTTTTTAATATAATACATCACATCCGGTCGGGCAGTCACATACGGTCTAGCCGCAGAAGTTCAAATATTTTAACGGATCCGCAGCTCAAATCGGATCCGAAATTTCTGCATACGCATATGATCGGAACTCCTCGCAGCTCCTGCACTACTCTCTATTGGAATTGAATGACTTCCGGTCTGTCGCTTGTCGTTCGTCTGAGAAAGGCGGCTTAAGGCTGAAGGAAAAGTAAATTCACCTCTGTACAGTAGAACTGCAGGAGAAGGAAGTTCAACACTCTTCAGCAATGAGAAAATGAAGCACATTTTAATCAAAATAAGTTTTGCTTATTAGTATGGTTGAATTGCATCAACAAAGACCAGCAGCAAAGACATTGGTTATTATATATATAAGTAATCTGATTACGTAACTTGCGTTACTTGTAATGTGTTACCCCCAACACTGAAGAACACACATAATTTGAGGAATCATTCGCATAAAAAACAAACCCTCGAACATCCATAAAATCTTTCCACTGCAAGGTTCTTTACAGTGGAAAATGGTTCTACAGATGATTAAAATGTTTTCACACTAAGAAAATAACGCTTCTTTTATGAACTAATCACTAGAAGGTTCTTTGTGGAAACAAAAATTGTTCTTCTACAGTATTGCAGTAAAAAAAGAATTTTTGGGGATTTTTATAGACTTTATGGAAGGTTTATTTGTAACAGTGTACTACTAGTGATGATTGAAGCAGTAAAATAATTCTTAGCATTAAAAACATGATGAAGATTTGAGAGAAATTGAAAATCTACTAACCTTCCATCACTAGTCTGATGGGTTTGCTGAACTGCATTCTATCATGTGTCAATATTCCACAGAAATAAAGACCTAAATCTGTCTCCTTTAGTTTATAAATAAATAGCGAGACTGTGTTGGTTCCTGTTTTTCTAGCTATCAGGTGACGTCTTTGAGACCTTGTATATGGCATTGCTGTGTCCAGTAGTGTTAGTCGTCCAGTATCAGGATTCTGGTGATACCAGGCCGTTCTGAATTCGCTGGTGCTGCAGTTTAGTTGGATGTTTTCATTCAGCTGGAATCTTAACGGAGTCACATCATGATCTGAAACATCTGGAAAAATCATAAATGGATCATTTGAAATGATGTAGATAAAACATTAATTATATTTAAGGATGAAAAAGTCAATGATGTGAAATTGTAAGGTAGAATAAATTTACCGCTGGAGGTGATCTGAATAATCTTCAATGAAAAAACACAAAAGAGCATGATCTTCTCCATTGTCTTTTGTTCATAACAGCATTGATCAAACTGGAGGATTCGATGCAGTGCAGAGACACTAAACCACAATGTGTGTAACTTCCTGTCTTAATGCTGTAAAAATCAACAAGCTGTGGTATCTTAAACTGTTTAAGGAAACTAATTGCCTTAAGTTTTAAAACCAATAAATGTGAGTACTGTAAACTCATATAAATAGTTAAATTCACTTGTATTTTTCATTGTTGTTTAGTCAGTTATAAGTTTACTCCACTTAGTTTGAATTCAGGTCACAAATCTGAGTCTTAGCAGCTACTGAAATGGTTTGAGGAAATTGATGGCCTTAAAAAGTTGATCAAACTCAAAGTAATCACTGACAAGCTACGCAAAATCGCGCTCATAATTAAATGCGATTCATCTGCGATCATGAACGCGATTTTGTGTGGCTTGTCAGTGATTTACGCACTTGATGGAGATTTACTACTAATCAAAGTACCGGCTTTACTGACTAAATGTGCCTGACAATCGCATGTGATTTATCGTGCAGCCCTAGTCCAACGCAATAATGATAGAACAGGAAGGTATTCTTATTAAGGTGGCTTGAGAAAGCCAAACTACTGATCTGCTTTTTAAGCTCTCACTAGCCAAGCCAAATAGAATCATGCTAGTAACTTGCTAATCATACTAGAAATATGCTAGAAACATGCTAATCAATCTAGTGACATGCTAATAACATGCTAATCATGCTAGTAACTTGTTAATCATGCTAGCAACATGCTAGTAACTTGCTGGTCATGCTAGCAACATGTTAAACATGCTAGAAAAATAGTTAGAAACATGCTTAACTACATGCTAGCAACAAACTAATCATATATAATCTATCTATATAAAGTTTAAAACTTCAAGCTGTTACAGCTGCTTTAAATTTCCAGGCGAAGCTTTGGCAAGCCAACTTAAAATTTAAAAAAAAAAACACTTTTTTTATGTAGTGTATTTATTGAAATACAATGTTTACATAAATGCATAAATCAGTGGGCTGCATAATCAATATAACATTTAAAAAATATTTTTCACCAAATAAGTAAAGACAGAAAATGAAAATTCTGTCATTTTATTGCTCAACCCATTTTTTACACACTACTTTATTTTATTTAATATTTAATTGTATTTTATTTTCTTTTTATTTTTTTTTTTGTTTGTTTTTTTTTTTTTTTTTTTGTACAACACTTTGGTCAGTGTTAGCTGAAATTAAATGTGCTCCATAAATAGATCTTACTTGCTGATATTTACCCACATGTTTCAAACCCCTAAGACTTTCATTCATCTTCGAACACAGTTGAAGATATTTAAAATGAAATGTGAGCAGTTTCTGTCCCTCCATTGACAGCCTAAGCAACTTTAACTTTGAAGGCCCAGAAAGGTAGTAAAAACATCACAGCCACTTTTCCACCATCAGGCCAGTGTGAGCCAGTGCTTTCAACAGGCCAGGCGGAGCTAATATGCTCAGACCTATAGCCCAAAAAATTTCGTTTGAGCCATTAGAGTCCGCGTCGGAAACGCTTCTGACTCTTAAGACGATCCTTTTGATGGCTCTATTTTCTCTCTCTGTCAGCTCTATCAGTCCTTCCCATTGAAACTTAATTTGTCCGCTCTACTCCTGAGCTGTTGCTAATTTGTGAACGAGTAATCCAGTATGAGTTGTGTTTTTACATTTTTGTGTATGTTGTATGTTGAATACCCTGATGAATGCTCCTAGGCTAAATGGTGTTGATTCTTTTAAAGTATTAATGTCCCCTTGTGCTGGATTCTTTTTTTTCCTCCTCCTTCTTCTTTTTTTTTTTACATTTTTGTACACAGTTAGTTTCCATGCACCTTCTGAAATGGAAAGGTTGCTCGAGATCCCGTCTCACTATCATCAGTTTATTTTCACCTCACAAGTCAGTCAGTCAGGAAATCATGACTGTTTATTGTGCGTCATTGATGTGAAACCATTTTTTGTTTTTCCTAAACTGTGGGAACTAATCTGACATCATTGAATATGTACAGTGGTGTTTGAAGAGGTTTAGCATTGCTAATGATCAGCTTTCTTAGTTTTGATTTGATCAGAACTCTCAACAACACATTTAACATTGAAGACATTTTATCTGAACCAGTTTTGAGCCGTAAAACAGACAGCATTTATATTTTCTCTTGAACTCAGCTTATATATACATATTATGCTCCTCTAGAGCTTTGCTACAACATAATTCACGTCACAAAAATCCTGTTTACAGCGACAGAGTGAAAAATAAAGCACACAAATGTGTCATTTAGAGTCAGACATGCAGGCCAGCATGTTCGGCTGCAGTCCATCCTTTCCGCCAACTGCGATAGTAAATGTTTCTTCCTGCAACAACTATAGCCAGAAAACACACAAGCACAGCCAGTCCAAAACCACCGAATGTCAGCACACGCTCCGTCACCGTCAGCCCATCTACAGACAAACAGTACAAACTAATTAAACAGCAGAATGAAGTAAGATCATTTAGACACTAATTTTGTTTGGTTGTGCTGGGTTTGAAACTGAGAAAAAAAAAATTCACTTGAAGACTTTCTGAAATAAAATGAGACACAAACAAGAATGATTTCCACTCTCACTTGTGATCTCAACATCAGAATGAGCTTTGAGCTTGTCTGAAACTATTTAAAACATATGATCACTTTAAATATATGATCACTCCTCAACAACACACATGATTTCAGGAATCTGGAGTACAAACGCAGCATTAGAAAAGGGCTTTTAACATCCACAGAATCTTTCCATTGCTCAAAAGATTCTTTAGCATGGACAATTGTTCTACAGATGATTAAAATGTTCTTCTTTCAAGAACTGATTACTAGAAGGTTCTTGGTGGAAACAAAAATGGTTCTCTTTGTGGCATTGCTGTAAACTTTATTTTTGGAAAAACTTTTTGGAAACTTTATTTTTATGAGTGTAGTACTAGTGATAACAGTGAAACAGTCAAATAATTCTCAGCATTAAAAACAGTATGAAAATTTGAGAGAAATTGAAAGATCAGCAGTACTAACCCTCGATCTGTAGTCTGATGGGGTTTTCAAAGTGCCAAACTGAATTCCGTGATTTTATTCCACAGAAATAAAGACCCGAATCTGACTCCATTAGTCCAGAAATAACTAGCGAGGCTGTGTTGCTCGCTTTGTCTACATTAACTCTCATGCGACTCATGTTTTGATCATCTTCATGTGGCCATGTTCCGTATATGTAGCCATATATCAGTAGCATTGGTCGTCCAGAATCAGGATTTTGGTGATACCAGGCTATTTCAGATTTGCCGTTAATGTTGCAGTTCAGAGTGATGTTTTCATTCAGCTGGCGTCTTAATGGAGTCACATTATGTTCTGAAACATCAAGAAAAAAAAAAATCATAAACATATCCTTCAAAATGATTAAAACATTAATTATATTTAAGAATAAAAAGGTCAATAATGTAAAATAGTAAAGCAGAATAAATTTACCGCTAGAAATGATCTGAACAATCCTGTACGAAAAAACACACAAGAACACGATCTTCTTCATTGTCTTTCGTTTGTGACAGCATTGATCAAGCTGCAGGTTTCAATGCAGTGCAGAGACACTAAACCACACAGTGTTTCCTCTTTCTTTCTTAAAGAAAGCTTATGCATCTTCTACTTAATCTTAAGTACTTTCTTTTTTAAAGCTGTAGTTTATTACCTTCACTGTTTGATGTGTAATGACATAATTATACATAACATAAAAATGCTGTGAGATCCATTGAGAATGCATTGAGAGTGTTCACTATTGTGTTTTTGCATTACTGACACACTATTTTCCTGTTTTTTGACTGTAAAGCTGCTTTGACACAATCTGTATTATTAAAAGCACTATATAAAAGTGACTTGACATTATTAATTTCAGGGTTTTCAATGACTTTCAACTATTTCCAGCACTTTAAAGCTCTAAAAATGATCAAATTTAAATATTATTATTAATGGGATGACCAAAATATATCTTGTGGTGAACAAACACCTATTTAAAATGAAAAGCGACACCAAAATTTCCACTATAACCAGTTGATGACAGCAGAGGAGCACTTATTTAGCTTATTAGTCATTCATTTCATCTTTTCTTCTTTTTTTTTTTTTTTTTTTTTTTTTTTTTACATTTTTGTACACAGTTTGTTTACATGCACCTTCTGAAATGGTAAAGTTGCTCGAGATCCCATCTCACTATCATCAGTGACAATTGATTTATCTTCAGTCAGTCAGGAAATGACTGTTCATTGTGCGTCATTGATGTGAAACAATTTTTTGTTTTTCCTAAACTGTGGGAACAGATCTGACATCATTGAATATGTACAGTGGTGTGTGAAGAGGTTTTGCTAATGATCAGCTTTCTTAGTTTTGATTTGATCAGAACTCTCAACAACACATTCAACATTGAAGACATTTTATTTAAACAAGTTTTGAGCCATAAAACAGACAGCATTTATATTTTCTCTTGAACTCAGCTTATATATACATATTATGCTCCTCTAGAGCTTTGCTAAAACATAATGCACATTACAAAAATCCTGTTTACTGCGATAGAGTGAAAAATAAAGCACACAAATGTGTCATTTAGAGTCAGACATGCAGACCAGCATGTTCGGCTGCAGTCCATCCTTTTTGCCAACTGCGATAGTAAATGTTTCTTCCTGCAACAACTATAGCCAGAAAACACACAAGCACAGCCAGTCCAACACCACCGAATGTCAGCACACGCTCCGTCACCGTCAGCCCATCTACAGACAATTAAACAACAGAATAAAGTAAGATCATTTAGACAGTAATTCTGATTGGTTGTGCTGGGTTTGAAACTGAAAAAAAAAATTGTACTTGAAGAGTTTCTGAAATAAAATGAGACACAAACAAGAATGATTTCCACTCTCACCTGTGATCTCAACATCAGAATGAGCTTCATCCTCACTCACAGTCAGCTTGTCTGAAATTATTTTAAACATATGATCACTTTAGATATATGATCACTCCTCAACAACACACATGATTTCAGGAATCTGGAGTACGAATGCAGCTAAAAAAGGACCTTTAACATCCACAGAATTTTTCTATAGCACAAAAGATTCTTTAGCATGGAAAATTGTTCTACAGATGATTAAAATGTTCTTCTTTTGAGAACTGATCACTAGAAGGTTCTTTGTGGAAACAAAAATGGTTCTTCTGAGGCATTGCTGTAAAAAAACTTTATGAGTGTAGTACTAGTGATTATTGAACTAATTTGAGAAACAGTCAAATAATTCTCAGCATTAAAAACAGTATGAAAATTTGAGAGAAATTGAAAGATCAGCAGTACTAACCCTCGATCTGTAGTCTGATGGGGTTTTCAAAGTGCCAAACTGAATTCCGTGATTTTGTTCCACAGAAATAAAGACCCGAATCTGACTCCATTAGTCCAGAAATAACTAGCGAGGCTGTGTTGCTCGCTTTGTCTATGTTAACTCTCATGCGACTGTATTGATCACCTTCATATGACTGGTAAATATCAGCATGTGTTCTGTAGGTTATGTAGGCATATATCAGTAGCATTGGTCGTCCAGAATCAGGTTTTGATACCAGGCTATTTCAAATTTGCCGTTAATGTTGCAGTTCAGAGTGATGTTTTCATTCAGCTGGCGTCTTAATGGAGTCACTTTATGTTCTGAAACATCAAGAAAAAAATCATAAACTTATCGTTTGAAATGATTAAAACATTAATTATATTTAAGAATAAAAAGGTCAATGATGTGAAATTGTAAAGCAGAATAAATTTACCATTAGAAGTTATCTGATACTTTACTACACAGTGCTGCGAGATCCATTGAGAATGCATTGCGAGTGTTCACTACTGTGTTTTTGCATTACTGACACACTACTTTCCTGTTTTTTGACTGTAAAGCTGCTTTGAAACAATCTGTATTATTAAAAGCGCTATGTAAATAAAAGTGACTTGACTTTAATTTCAGGGGTTTCAATGACTTTCAGGCATTTTACACAACTATTTCCAGCACTTTAAAGCTCTAAAAATGATCCAATTTAAATGTTATTTTTAATGAAATGATGAACAAACACCTATTTAAAATGAAAAAAAGGACGTCGGCGCCAATAACCTTGCGGTTAGTGCTCCGACATACAGTACAATTGCGCTCACGGCGACCCGAGTTCGAAACCCAGCTCATGGTCCTTTGCCGATCCCACTCCCCTCTCTCTTCACCCAGTGCTTTCATATCTTATCTGCACTGTCCTGTCCAAATAAAGGCATAAAAAACCCCAAAAACAAATCTTTAAAAAAAAATGAAAAAGGACACCAAAATGTCCACTATAACATTTACATTCAGTCATTTAGCAGAAGCTTTTATCCAAAGCGACTTACAAATTAACTTTAACCTACTATAACCAGTAGATGGCAGCAGAGGAGCACTTATTTGGCTTGTTAGTCATTAATTTCCACTTCTTTTGCTTTATATTTTACATTTATAAAATCACTATTGTGAAATATAAATTCATTAAGAAATCAAATTTTGTTAAAGTTTTTGGTTTTCTTTTTTTGGTGTATGAAGTAAGAAAAGACAAAATCACAGAAGTTCAATATTAGAAGAATAATGATATTTTCCATGTAAAATAGATTTTACACATTACTGTTGTTAATAAAAAATGCATTTTGCATGCTTCCCAACTTTTAGCCCAATACGTTTGTTATTATTTGTTGTTTGCAGCACAGAAATAGCAATAGTGCTTTTCAAAACATCTCCGGTTACGTATGTAACCTCGGCTCCCTAAAGGGAGGGAATGAGACACTGCGTAGCTTACACTTGGGGTTATCCCCTCCTCCCAAATACTAAAGCCTGATTGCATCGCGCCAGTAAACTTTACCGGCCAATGACTCTCGAGCGCTCGAGCTAGGGGCGGAGCCATCCATTATATATGTCGAGCTGAGCGTCATTATCTCAGAATCTTTCGACTGTTCGAACAGGTACAAGACTCTGATTACAACACAGCCGTGCGTGCAGTGTCTCGTTCCCTACTTTCAGGGAACAGAGGTAACATACGTAACCGGAGACGTTCCCTATCAAGTTCAGTCTCTCGACACTGCGTAGCTTACGCTTGAGGAACACGTATAGTCCCGCTGTGTTGTGTTCCCCATACCTGGTGAGAAGAGTCTAATGAGCCAGACCCAACAGAGTCGAACACGTTAACTGCTTCATAGAACACTCAGGGAAAAATAACACCCTCCAGCTCTAGCCGAGCGGGACTAACCACAGTAATAGAGCATAACAGTACACATGGACTGGCTGCAGCACTATATACAGTTTATACCCCTCAATACCTAAGAAAAACAGCGCACTTACGCTGTCAAACAGCTCGAACGCATGTATAGATCGCTGACTACAGTTTCCCATTATAGGCACGTCCTGGGTCTATCAGACCTAGTGGAAACCGCCCTGGTCGTCCGGGGCAGGGGGCATGGCCAGGTGTGGGCAACAGCCAATTACCAAACTGTAGATGCATCACTGCACAGACAGAACGAGCGGTGCACATGACGAAATCTCCAGGTTGTAAAATCTGGCAAAAGTGTCTTGTGAAGACCATCCTGCTGCCAGACAAATATCCTGAATCGAGATACCTTTTGCCCAAGCCCACGACAAAGCCATTGTTCTCGTGGAGTGGGCGTGCACTCCCCACGGACAGGCCTCATTCTTAGAAGCATACACCAATGCAATCGCTTCCACAATCCAATTTGACAGCCGCTGTTTTGACACTAGCAGTCCTTTGGTACAGCCACCAAAACATATAAACAGCTGTTCCACCGGTCTGAAATGACTAGTCCTCTCCAGATAAACTCACAGGGCATGGACTGGGCATAGTGGGTGCGCCACTGGCTCTGAATCCTGAGGAGCAAATGCCTGAAGCATGATGACCTGCACTTTAAACGATGTAGAAAGCACTTTAGGCACATTCCCCTGCCTAGGCTGCAGTCTAACCATCAGTGTTGGGGAGTAACTAGTTACATGTAACGGAATTACGTAATTTAATTACAAAATAAATGTAATTGTAATTAGTTACAGTTACTGAGAAAAAATGTGTAATTAAATTACAGTTACTTTTGAAAAATGCCAGTGATTACAAAGGGGATTACATCTAATTTTTTTCACACACACCACCCCAAATTACAGATTTAATTGACTTCTTTCATAAATTGCATTGACTGCTCTTAAATGAGATACCAATGTTTCATGAGTTTAGGACACAGAATAGGACACATGCTTATTCGATAACTGTTCTATTTCCTATTTGGGTTTATGCAAATAGAAAATATTTTTAAAATTGTTTTTTACCAAGGTACTGTTAGATGCTAGTGTTTTCTATCATAACTATGCAAACATTTGATTTCAAACCCAGTATCATAGCTATTAAACACTTTCTTGTTATGATGTTATTTACGTTATGATCTTGTTATGACATATAGTGCGGTGACCCGAGTTCGATTCCCATCTCGAGGTCCTTTGCCGATCCCGCTTCCCTCTCTCCACCCAGCTCTTTCCTGTTATCTCTCTACTATCCTATCACAATAAAAGGCACAAAAAGGCCAAAAAAAAAAAGGTAAAATAAACAAACAAACAAAAAAAAGTCTGAATTTTTGGTGGCTGTGCTTTAAATTAAATTATTACACAGCTCAGATTCATTCGGGGCAACATAAGTCAGTGCTATATGCTTGATAATTTTTCTTAGCGGAAGCTTTGTGCTTGGTTAGCTAATAAAATATAAAAGTGTAATTCAATATTATGTGGACAATTTCTTAATTCTGTCATCCTGGTATCGTGGACTTGCTCTATTGTTTCATACAAACGCAGCTGCTACCATTTTATTTTTATTTTTTTTGTACACTGTAATGGATTATAAGAGAACTAACAAACTAGTACTACTACTTAATTATTTATGTGGTGAAATGTTGTGTAAGAAAACTGGTATGACTGCACTGTATCCCTAAAATGTCTAGTTTGCCGTTTGCTAGCAACTGATTTCTTCGTGGAAGCTTTGCATTCAAATATTTCAACTCAGATCAATGTTTCATGTCTAATAATTTTGCCACGAAACATCTAAATAATCTATGAAGCAGCTGTGTAATAAGTGAGATAATGTACATTCAGCCAGTTGTTATCGCAAAATAAAGATGTATGTTATCCCTTTCTTATTATGATCTTAATTCGAGTCATAAAGGATTTTGAAAATCTGACAGTAATCAGTGTTGAGAGCTACTGTAAGGTTAACTCTGCCTGGTTTAAATGTTTCAAAATGATTAACAGTTGAAAATATCAGAAATTTAGAAAAGTAATCAAAAAGTAATTAAAAGTAATAAGTTACATTACTTTAATAAAGTAATTGAAAAGTTACACTACTTATTACATTTTAAATCAAGTAACTTGTAATCTGTAATCTATAACATTTCCAAAGTAACCTTCCCAACACTGCTAACCATACAGTCATCCCTACCGAACTCCATACACGCAGTGTTCGTAGACAGTGCATTTAAGTCACCCACCCTCTTGCCACATGCCAAAGCGACCAAGAGTGCTGTCTTGAATGAGAGCACCTTTAATTCTACCGAAAGCAGCAGCTCAAAGGGTGGCTCGGCGAGTGCACTACAACTTAGGACAGACCCCAAACTGGTACCATATAAGTGACTTTCGTAATACACCATGAAGAGAAAACTTTCCATTTCAGACTGTACAGACGTCTGGTAGATGGAGCTCTCACTTCCGCAATTGTATCCAAGACTCGCTGAGATACATTTAGCGTCTGCCCTCTGCGCTGACCTGCCAAACATGCAGGTGTCATAGCCGAGCCCTTTGCCTGAGATAAGAGATCTCTCTGTAACAGAATCGGCCATGGGGGAGCCGTTAGGAGCTCTACCAACTCTGCGCGCCACAGCTGATTGGGCCAGCTTGGTGTGACCAGAAACACAGCCCCATTTTCCTCTCTGATTTTCTGCAGTACTAGCGGCATAATCTTCACTGGGGGAAAAGCATATTTGCGCTTCTTGGGCAGGCAACTCGGGAGAGCATCCCCCTGCAGAGGCGCATTCGTCAGTGAGAAGAACAGCTAACAATGCGCGTTTTACTCTGAGTCAAACAAGCCGATCTTCGCCTCTCTGAACAGGTTCCAAATCATCTGAATGGTTTGTGGGTGCAGCCTCCACTCTTCATGAACTGGACCCCCTCTGGACAGTGTGTCCATGGCACAGTTCTGACTGCTGGGAACATGAACTGCTCGAACTGACAGAAGGTTTCTGTCCGCCCAAAAGGAAGAAGCGCTCGGCCAGGCTTTAAAGCGAGCGTGAACGAATGTCAAAATTGTGTTGTCAAATTGCACTGAAATTACATCTGTGATGTACATTCTGTAATAATGTTACAAGTAGTTATGTTGCTCAGTGACTATGAACAGTTTTAATTCGCTTTGATGGATGCATGAAGAACCTTTAACCTCCATGTAATATTTCTATTGAGATCAAGAGTTTCAATATTATTATAACAGCAAACTCCTCAACAACACCAGTGCTGGGGAAAGTTACTTTTAAAACTAATGCATTACAATATTGCGTTACTCCCTAAAAAAGTAACTAATTACGTTAGTGTAATGAATCCTGTTTGGTTTGCCCACCACCAGAGGTCACCTGTGCATTCCACTAACATTTCACACTACACAGACTGTTGCATCACACCCCAGACTACCTTTCCCATCACCCATCGCACTGATTGTGCGAACACCTGTATCCAATCAGGCGCTCTATATAAGCCTCAGACTTTCCCCCGTTACTCACCAAGCATTGTGGTGTTTTGGATTGTTGTTGCTTATTGAGTTCCCTAGTTCCCAGTGTATAGGTCTCTTGCCTGGTCTTCTCGTTTTGTCTGTGTCGCCGCCTGCCTTGTGGAAATCTCGCTCGTTTATCGGAATACCCTTTTTCCTTGCCCCCTGGATTACGTTCGCTGTTCATCGACCCTCGCCTGCCTCACGAACTACTCTCACGTCTTGCCTTCACTGCACCTGTCTGCTATTATTCAACCTTGCCTGTCTGTGACCATGTCTATGTCTCTGTCCGAATCTAATAAAAGCTCCCTCGCTATGTTACAGTTACTTAAATCTGGGCAGGGCTTGCTTGTTTGTTTTAAATTTAAAAAGTTAAATTTTTAGCACATGTAAAAGCCCTTTCACACCAAAAAGTAAAATAAATAAGCCTAAGACTTTTTTTTAAAAAAAGTAACTTTTAAGAAAGCTGATCATTTCTTTTTTGAGAAAGTAACCTTTTCTTGTAAATTTAAATCTGATTATGTAACTTGCGTTACTTGTAATGTGTTACCCCCAACACTGAACAACACACATAATTTGAGGAATCATTCACAGCATAAAAAAAAAAAAAACTCGAACATCCACAAAATCTTAAAGTGGAGTTATGGACTTTATGGAAAGTTTATTTGTAACAGTGTACTACTAGTGATGATTGAAACAGTAAAATAATTCTTAGCATTAAAAACATGATAAAGATTTGAGAGAAATTCAAAAGCTGTACTAACCCTCCATCACTAGTCTGATGGGTTGCCGAACTGCATTACTGAATGCATTGATGTTCCACAAAGGCCTGAATCTGACTCTGTTAGTTCAGAAATAAATAGCGAGGCTGAGTTGGTTCCTGTTTTTCTAGCTATCAGGCGATGTCTTTGAGAGCTTGTATATAGCATTACTGTGTCCAATAGCGTTAGTCGTCCAGTATCAGGATTCTGGTGATACCAGGACGTTCTGAATTCGCTGGTGCTGCAGTTTAGTTGGATGTTTTCATTCAGCTGGAATCTTAACAGAGTCACATCATGATCTGAAACATCTGGAAAAATCATAAATGGATCATCTGAAATGATGTGGATAAAATATTAATTATATTTAAGGATGAAAAAGTCAATGATGTGAAATTGTAAGTTAGAATAAATTTACCGCTGGAGGTGATCTGAATAATCTTCAATGAAAAAACACAAAAGAGCATGATCTTCTCCATTGTCTTTTGTTCATAACAGCATTGATCAAACTGCAGGATTCAATGCAGTGCAGAGACACTAAACCACAATGTGTGTAACTTCCTGTCTTAATGCGTTAAAAATCAACAAGCTGTGGTATCTTAAACTGTTTGAGGAAACTGCCTTAAGTTTTAAAAACAATAAATGTGAGTACTGTAAACTCATATAGCTACTGAAATGGTTTGAGGAAACTGATGGCCTTAGAAAATTAATCAAAATCAAAGTTAAATAAAGTTACATAAGACTAATCAAAAACGAACAATGGTCAAAAGCAATAACAACAGAATAGGAACTACTGGTCTGCTTTTTAAGCTCTCACTAGCCAAGTGTAGCAACTCATGCTAGTAACTTGCTAATCATACTAGAAACATGCTAGAAACATACCAAAGTCCCTTTAAGGCAAGTCATTTCACTCAGTGGCCATCCTTGAAACACCTTTTGGGCAGGCAAGTGCAGCTCCTATCTCTTTGAATGAAGAAACATTCCAAATTCTCCAAAACTGTTCACCAAGCTTATGATTAAATTTCATATTTTAAATCACCATTGAAATCTGATGAGAACTGCCTCATAAATATTGTTCCTTATGCTCCAATAGCGTTAAAAAAAGCTTATTTTTTTCAGGCTAGATCAGCCAGTACTTAGTGCTTGTCTCAGAACGCTGACTGTTTCCATAGCAACCGGGACTTCTAACAGCAGCTGCAGTGACCCGCTGACTTTACCAATCAACGATTGGCTCTTCCATTAAGAAGGCGAGGCTTCGTGGCCATAAGGAGCGTTGCATCTTTCCCCAAAACTATGAGTGACAAGTCTTGGGTATTCTATAGTCTTTGAACATGCTAATAATGCTAGAAACATAATAGCATCATGCTAGTAACATGTTAATCATGCTAGTAACATGTTAATCATGTTAATCATGCTAGAAACATAATAGCAACATGCTAGTAACATATTAATAATGCTAGAAACATGTCAGCAACATGCTAGTGACTTGCAAATTATGATAGAAACATACTAGTAAGATGCTAGTAACATGCTAATCATGCTAACAACATGCTAATCATGTTAGAAACAGATTAGCAACATGCTAGTAACTTGCTAATCATGCTAAAAATGTTAAAAACATGTTAATCATGCTAGAAACATGCTAGTAACTTTCTAGTCATGCCAGAAACACATTACTTACATGCTAATCATGCTAGTGACATGTTCATCATGCTGGCAACATGTTAATCATTTTAGAAACAGACTAACAACATGCTAGCAACTTGGTAATCCTGCCAATTGTGTTATCAACATGCTAATCATGCTAGTAACATGTGAATCATGCTAGAAACAAGCTAGCAACATGCTAATCATGCTAGTAACTTGCTAGTCATGATAAAAAATGCTAGCAACATGTTAATTGTGTCAATAACATGTTAATCATGCTAGCAACATGCTAGTAACTTGCTACTCACGCTAGTAACATGTTAAACATGTTAAAACATGCTAACTACATGCTAATCATTGAAATATAATGTTTACAAAATGTTTTAAAGCATAAATCAGTGGGATGCATAGTCAATATAACATTTTAAAAATTTCACCAAATAAGTAAAGACTGTACAAACAAGGAACTGTTTAAAGGGACAAAAAAAAAATAAAAATTCTGGCATTTAATTCCATTTTTTTTTTTAAATTCTACACTATTTTATTTAGTATTTTATTGTATATTATAATTATTTTTGTACAACACTTTGGTCAGTGTTAACTGAAATTAAATGTGCTCCATAAATAGATCTTAATTGCTAATATTTACCCTCATGTTTCAAACCCTTAAGACTTTCATTCATCTTCGAACACAGTTGAAGATATTTAAAATGAAATGTGAGCGGTTTCTGTCCCTCCATTGACAGCCTAAGCAACTTTAACTTTGAAGGCCCAGAAAGGTAGTAAAAACATCACAGCCACTTTTCCACCATCAGGCCAGTGTGAGCCAGTGCTTTCAACAGGCCAGGCAGAGCTAATATGCTCAGACATATAGCCCAAAAAATTTCGTTTGAGCCATTAGAGCCCACGTCGGAAACGCTTCTGACTCTTAAGACGATCCTTTTGGTGGCTCTATTTTCTCTCTCTGTCAGCTCTATCAGTCCTTCCCATTGAAACTAAATTTGTCCGCTCTACTCCTGAGCTGTTGCTAATTTGTGAACGAGTAATCCAGTATGAGTTGTGTTTTTACATTTCTGTGTATGGTGTATGTTAAATACCCTGATGAATGCTCCTAGGCTAAATGGTGTTGATTCTTTTAAAGTATTAATGTGCCCTTGTGCTGGATTCTTTTACTCTTCTTCTCCTTTTTTTTTTTTACATTTTTGTACACAGTTTGTTTCCATGCACCTTCTGAAATGGTAAAGTTGCTCGAGATCCCATCTCACTATCATCAGTGACAGTCGGTTTATTTTCACCTCGTATTTTTTGAAGTCAATCAGTCAGGAAATCATGAATGTTCATTGTGTCATTGATGTGAAACCATTTTTTGTTTTTCTTAAAACGTGGGAACAGATCTGACATCATTGAATATGTACAGTGGTGTTTGAAGAGGTTTTGCTAATGATCAGCTTTCTTAGTTTTGATTTGATCAGAACTCTCAACAACACATTTAACATTGAAGACATTTTATTTGAACAAGATTTGTGCCATAAAACAGACAGCATTTATATTTTCTCTTGAACTCAGCTTATATATACATATTATGCTCCTCTAGAGCTTTGCTAAAACATAATGCACATTACAAAAATCCTGTTTACTGTGATAATAAAAGCACACAAATGTGTCATTTAGGGTTTTTGTGATCAGTCAGGCCAGCATGTTCGGCTGCAGTCCATCCTTTCCGCCAACTGTGATAGTAAATGTTTCTTCCTGCAACAACTATAGCCAGAAAACACACAAGCACAGCCAGTCCAAAACCACCGAATGTCAGCACACGCTCCGTCACCGTCAGCCCATCTACAGACAAACAGTACAAACTAATTAAACAACAGAATAAAGTGAGATCATTTAGACAGTAATTCTGATTGGTTGTGCTGGGTTTGAAACTAAGAAAAAATTGCACTTGAAGAGTTTCTGAAATAAAATGAGACACAAACAAGAATGATTTCCACTCTCACCTGTGATCTCAACATCAGAATGAGCTTCATCCTCACTGACAGTCAGCTTGTCTGAAACTATTTAAAACATATGATCACTTTAGATATATGTATCACTCCTCAACAACACACATGATTTCAGGAATCTGGAGTACGAATGCAGCTAAAAAAAGGACCTTTAACATCCACAGAATCTTTCCATTGCACAAAAGATTCTTTAGCATGGACAATTGTTCTACATATGATTAAAATGTTCTTCTTTTGAGAACTGATCACTAGAAGGTTCTTTGTGGAAACAAAAATGGTTCTTCTGAGGCATTGCTGTAAAAAAACTTTATGAGTGTAGTACTAGTGATTATTGAACTAATTTGAGAAACAGTCAAATAATTCTCAGCATTAAAAACAGTATGAAAATTTGAGAGAAATTGAAAGATCAGCAGTACTAACCCTCGATCTGTAGTCTGATGGGGTTTTCAAAGTGCCAAACTGAATTCCCTGATTTTGTTCCACAGAAATAAAGACCCGAATCTGACTCCATTAGTCCAGAAATAACTAGCGAGGCTGTGTTGCTCGCTTTGTCTACGTTAACTGTCAGGCGACTGTTTTGATGGTCTGCATGTGGCCATACTCTGTAGAATGTGTAGCCATATATCAGTAGCATTGGTCGTCCAAAATCAGGATTTTGGTGATACCAGGCTATTTCAAATTTAATGCCGTTAATGTTGCAGTTCAGAGTGATGTTTTCATTCAGCTGGCGTCTGAACAGAGTCACATTATGTTCTGAAACATCTGGGAAAAAAATCATAAACTAATCCTTCGAAATGATTAAAACATTAATTATATTTAAGAATAAAAAGGTCAATGATGTGAAATTGTAAAGCAGAGTAAATTTACCGCTAGAAGTGATCTGAACAATCCTGTATGAAAAAACGCACAAGAACACGATCTTCTCCATTGTCTTTTGTTTGTAACAGCATTGATCAAGCTGCAGGTTTCAATGCAGTGCAGAGACACTAAACCACACTGTGTTTCCTCTTTCTTTCTTAAAGAAAGCTTATGCATCTTCTACTTAATCTGAAGTACTTTCTTTTTTTAAAAGCTAGTTTATTACCTTTAATGTTTAATGTGTAGTGACATAATTATACATAACATAAAAACAGGGGTGGGCGATATGGCAAAAATATCATATTGCAATTTTTTTTTTTTTTTAGCCAAACTAATTTTCTATTTTAAAAACAAAGCCTTATACACTGTACAAAAATAATTTGTTGAGTCAACTTAAAATAATTTGTTACCCGGCTGCCTTAAAATTTTAAGTTCAGTCAACTCAAAAACAGTTTATTCAACTTGAAACAAACACAAATATCTAAGTTGTCACTCAGACATTTACACTCTTAAAAATAAAGGTGCTTTAAAAGGTTCTTCATAGCGATGCCATAACCGTTTTTGGTTCCACAAAAAAAAAAAAGAAAAAAGAAAAGAAAAACCTTCAGTCAAAGGTTCTTTAAAGAACCATCTCTTTCTTACCTTTTTATAATCTGAAGAACCTTCTTTCTCTTATGTGAAACAGAAACGTTCTTCAGATGTTAAAGTTTCTTTATGGAACCTTTTAGACAAAAAAGGTTCTTCTGTGGCATCGTGAAGAACCTTTATTTTTAAGAGTTTAGGCCAAAGTGGGTGAAGATAAAAATCGTTGTCATAATTTTATCTGTTATTAAAAACAAAGAACTAAAATACTAATTCTTCCACAGACTATGCAATACTCACTGGGACAGACAGTAATGTATGGCAGTAAAATCTGTAGTTTGGCCCTCAGGAGAACAGAAAAGGGCTGATTATGTGGTGTCACTTTAAATAAACTGATCATTTTTCATAGAATTCCAAACATAATGCACTAAGCAACAATCCCAATATTATTTGATTATTTATTGTCGTCAATATTATTTATTAGCAATTATTTATTGCCAAAAAAATGGAACCAACATTGATCCGGTGATACTTTACTACACAGTGCTGCGAGATCCATTGAGAATGCATTGTGAGTGTTCATTACTGTGTTTTTGCATTTGCATCTGACACACTATTTTCCTGTGTTTTGACTGTAAAGCTGCTTTGACACAATCTGTATTATTAAAAGCACTATATAAATAAAAGTGACTTGACTTTAATTTTAGGGCTTTAAATGACTTTCAAGCATTTCACACAACTATTTCCAGCACTTTAAAGCTCTAAAAATGATCCAATTTAAATGTTATTTTTCATGACCAAAATAGATGTTGTGGTAAACAAACACCTATTTAAAATGAAAAAGGACACCAAAATTTGCACTATAACCAGTAGATGGCAGCAGAGGAGCACTTATTGGCTTATTAGTCATTCATTTCCACTTTTTGCTTTATATTTTGAATTTATAAAATCACAATTTTAAAATATCAATTCATTAAGAAATTGAATTTTGTCAAAGTTTTGCTCTTTTTGTGGTGTATGAAGGAAGAAAAGACAAAATGCCTTGAAAAACACAATCACTGAAGTTCAATATTAGAAGAATAATGATATTTTCCATATAAAATAGATTTTGCACGTTACTGTTGTTAATAAAAAATAAATGTTGCATGCTTCCCAACTTAAGCTCAGTGCTTGTCAAATGTGCATTACCAAGAAATAAATATTGTAGTGTATTATTACTACACTAATTAATGCAAGACACTGAGCGGTCTTGAAAAAAAAAAAAATCTGAGTCTATTACAAATATTTGATCATGTAAATTAATTTACTATGTAAAAAATCGTTCGAAATAATTAATTAAGACTTGTTTCCTCCGAGTTTTTTAAACCAATCTTATCAGTTTCATTCTAACAGTCAATTATCGCCACCTACTGTTTAATAGTAACAGTGCAAATCTTTATTTGAAGCGTAACATTAGTTTCAAATGTCATTTACTCATTTTGATCGCAAATGCTGTAAGATTATAAACTTTTAGCCCAGTACGTTTGTTATTATTTGATGTCTGCAGCACAGAAATAGCAATAGTGTGGTTGAAAACACTGTTTGTGAAGCTTTTTCAAACAAGCTGAGCTCTACTCTCTCTGCTTTAGTGGCAATATAGTCAATAATATAACAATATTAGTTTTATTATGGCAATAATAATAATAATAGATTAAGAATACCAGATATAATATGTAATAATAAGTGTTAAATAATACAGAATAAAATACACAATAATAAAAAATTATATATCAAATAATAGTCAATGGAAAATATCATTAAACTAACAGAAAATCAATGGAAGACCATATCCTAATATAGCGAAACAAACGTGCGGGACATATGCAACATTGATGTGAAAGCTTTTTTTTTTTGCTTTTTTTTTCTTTTTTTTTTTAACTGTGAGAACAGATCTGACATCATTAGCTATATACAGTTGTGTTTGAAGAAGGTTAGCATGCCAGAAAATGCACAAACACATAAATTCTTGGATTTACTGCTGTTTATTTGATCACTATTTTTAACAAACACATTTAACATTGAAAACATTATTTCATCAAGCTTTACGTGCCATAAAACAGATAGCATCTATGTTTTCTCTTGAACTCATCTTATATGCTCCTCCAGAAATAGGTTCGATAAGGCCAACAGAACTACATCTGAACCACACTGGTAAACCACCATTTGTGGTAACCTACAAAAATGCTTATTAATGTAAAGATTATAAAAGAAATTACCAAATATGTCATTTAAGTGATTTGTGATGAATCCGAGATGAGTGTTTGGCTGCGGCCCATCCTTTCTGCCAACCGCAAGAGTGAATGATTCCTCCTGCAATGAATGTAGCCACAAAAAACACAAGCACAGCCAGACTAACACCTCCAAACATCAGCACACGCTCCGTCAGTGTCACCCCGTCTACAGACAGACAGAGAATTAATCAAACTACTTGAACAACTAAGGGCTTAAGGCACACATTAAGAAAAAATGTGCTGTTCACTGCGCCTAAAATGTATAATAGCAGACAAAAACACATACATTTGTATTAAACAGATTTTGTGTGACAATAAATCATACAACTTGTTTATTTTCATCTAAAATTTTATAAATGTATAAGGTGGACACACACTGGGTAAAAGGCACACAGTATTGGTGCAAATACTTTAGCTAAAATAATGTCTGTTTGTGTTTTAATGATGTTTAAGTAATACTTGTTCAAAACAATAACTTTGGCAAAGTTTGTACTATTTTCTGATTATTTTGAAAAATCAAAGAATTAATGTTTTGTTCAATAAATATATATTCATTAAAAAATGTTAATATAAAAAGTATTTTTAAAATACAGAAACAAAATCATTTCAAGAAGTAAAGATTCCGAAAGCATTGAGGGAGATCCCATAATAATTAGATTTACAGTAGTAACAACAAATTATATTTTATTATATAATATGATTGATATCGTTTTTTTTTTTTTTTTTTAAATATTATGGTTTCATTAACTGGCTGTAGCTTTGTTTTTGGAGAAAATGTGAACTTAGCATGTTTTTAAAATATCTGCAAATGCATTATGGTTTTTTATGCTTTAGTAAACTGTTCACTTTTCCCTGGGAAACCAAAAATGCTTTTTGTTTTGTATTTTTTTTTTTTTTTTATTGAATCTCTGCAAAACTCTCTTTTGGATCTTTTATTTGTACTTTTATAATTAATATTATAATTATTGTTAAGATACAGCCAGACCATTGAATTTATACGCTAATGCATTTGACTGAAGAATGATTTCTGCTCTCACCTGTGATCTCACCATCCTCTGGCATTTCTGTGACAGAATGAACTTTGTCCTCTCTGTCTGGTGGCTTGTCTAAAATATTTGAAATATATGATCACTTTATCAAACATAGAATTTCAATATTATTATAGCAGTAAACCTCTCATCAACAACACACATGATTTCAGAAATCATTCATATCTCGCGCACAAACACTGTCTTATGATTTCACAGAACCTTTCCAATCCACAAAAGATTATTTATAGTGGAAAAGGTTTTGTAGATGATTAAAATGTTCTTCACACTAAGGAAACAACGGTCTTTATAAGAACTGTGCACTGGAAGGTTCTTTGTGGAAACAAAATATGGCATTGCTGGAAAATAAAACTTTTGGAACCTTACGATGATTGAAATAAACTGAGCAACAGTACAATGATGTACTAAAAATATCTGTATTGAAATCCTTATGAAGATTTGAAAGAAAGTGACAAGTCAGCAGTACTAACCTGCAATCTGTAGTCTGATGGGTTTGTTGAAGTGCATTTCTGAAGTCACTGATTTTGTTCCACAATAATAAAGACCCGAATCTGACTCTGTTAGTCCAGAAATATCTAGTGAGACTGTGTTGATCTCCACATCTGCATTAACTTTCAGACGACTCCAATTTTGATTGTATCTAACTAGCAGTTTTCTTCCCGCCACACTGCTGGTCTTGGCTGCCATCAGTAGTGTTAGTTGTCCAGAATTAAGATTCTGGTGATACCATGAGATTTCATATTTATTGGTCATGCTGCAGTTCAGACGGATGTTTTCATTCAGCTGGACTTGTAAAATACTCACATGTTCTGAAACATCTGGGAAAAAAATCATCAACTGATCATTGGAAATGATTTAGATAAAATCATCTATGTAATGTTAAAATGTCAGTTATGTGAAATCATAGAAAAGTAGAATAAATTTACCACTGGAAGTGATCTGAACTATTCTGTATGAAAAAACACAGATGAACATGACCTTCTCCATTGTGTCATTCGTAAAGGTGTTGATCAGACTACAGGTTTCAGTGCAAAGCACAGACGCTTCAACCGCAACATGTTTCCATTTCCTTTAAGTAAAGCTTACGCAGCTTCTACATAATTTGAAGAGCTTTTTTTCTTACAGCTGTGGTTTAAGTTACACCGTTTCATGTGCAATGCTATAATTATTCATAATATAAAAATATACTTGTTTGTATGTTTTATTGGGTGTGGTCTACATCAGCTTTAATGTAACTTCATGTGTGCACAGGCTCTGAAACTAATATTTTGACACATCTGCCACTGGCCAGTGATGTAAGAGAATTTACCAGCCATAATGAAACTGGATGTGCACTGTTGCATTAAAACAGGCGAAACAAACATCCAGTCTAACTGTATGTATGTATTTATTTATCTCCCATCAAATAATAATAATTACCATTTTAACAATAATTAAAAATTAAATCAATGAATATCTGTATAATAGTGAACTGTAACCCCTTTTATAATGCTAATAATGTTCCAGTAAAAGTGTTGCATTACTGGTGTATAATTTACAGCTTCTTCTGCATTTTCTTTTCATAAAGAAAAAAAAAAAGAATCTGTGAAGACAACATTAAAATCTATAAATATTTATTATAAAATGTATAATAAATACATGAATAAACATGAATAAATTTTTAACACAGATCAACTGTGGAATAAATTTATAAATTGTATATAAAGGTTAGTATAAAGTGATATACAAATAGCACATCTGATATAAAAGCATGTACTTTACAGCAATAGTGTAGGAAGAATAACTGTCTATTTAAGGCACATTTAGTCACATAAGCCTCTTGAAAAGTTGTTTTTTTTTTTTTTTAAATGCAGTATGTGTATTTAAGACAAGAAAAGAAAAGCAGCATATGATCTGGCAAATGGTTAATTAATGACATAAAAATAGGAATCTATAAAAACATGCATTTAACAGCAGACTGGCCTATAAAAACAATCGTTCCTTTAATGGGTGTTTTATCATAGAGGCATCCTGGTCTGAAAAAGTCCATTATTTTGTAACATAAAGGCCTAAAATGGTAGTTTGAGGTGTTGTAATACTGTATGTGCAGGAAGACATTTCACAGATGGTAAAGAGGAGTGTTGCCGTGTCTATATGCGCCATTATCTTGGTCCCTCAAGGTGGAACATGAGCCAAGAGCCAAAAGCTGAAGGCCAGCAGGATCAGGAGCTGGTTAGACAGTTTCCTGTCTGCATTGTTTGGATCTGAAAAAATAACCAGAATTTGCATGAATTCCTGCACCAAATTAATCACTAACATTTACTATGTTACATGTGCACCTATAATGCCATCATTTCAGTTGATTCATTACTGTGTACTTCGATTTGTTCACAGTTTCTTTGAACTTTTTTTTAATACAAAATAATGGTTGTTTACTTACTTTTCCTGTCTGACATGCCCTCTGGACCACAGACTGTGGAAAATTTGAGAAAGTGAGCCAATCAAAAACTCATTATGTATATAGAAAGACATTTATAAGTAACCTAATGAACAGTTCACTCAAATGATTTATTCAGCTTCTTGTTTCTCAGAATAAAGAAAACATCAGAACATAATGAGGATGGGTAAGCAAAGCACTGACAAAATATTCAGTTGTGGGTGAACTAGTTGTTTAAGCATGGGTTAGATGGTTTGTGTCCTTACCAGGCAGTAAATTGGTTTTGTCGACAAATATTTCAGGCACTGGATTATTATCATAGGCATATATTTTCAGGGCATATGATGTGCCGCTCTGGAAAAAGCCTGGGACTGAACAATGTTCTCCATCATACAAACTGGAGACATTGTATATTTTATCAGGATATTTTTGTAAAGAAGAGACTATAGAAATGATGACATGCTCATGTTTCTTCAGCTGAGATGCTCCATCGCAAGGCAGAGAACACTGGCCATTTCTGAATGTCTTCTGAGGAGGAGCAGAACCTATGAGGATATAAACAATAGATTTTTTTTTTTTTCTTTAAAAACTGATCTGTGTTTTCAATAAATAAAAAACACATGACATTTAAAATACTGCAGACATAAAATACTCACAGAAACTGATGTATGAAAAAAAAAAAAAACACTGGTTGGGCCCTGAGGAAAACAGAAAAGGGCTGATTATGTGGTTGATCAGCACTGCATGATCACTTAATTAAGAAATCATTTTCAACAGAGGTACACAATCCAGAACTCTAAACGTAACTCTCTTCACAAGCATGCAAAAACTGGTTTACAATAGACTTTTTACTGATTGTTTGAATATTGAATAGAGGTTATAATACGGAGTTGCCTAACTAATAGATATCATCACTGTCACGTACGTCGTCGTGTGCGGGAATGAACAGGTAGGGATGGGTAGATCGACACCTAGTGTCGACACACGTTTCGAGTTTTCGACACACTAGTGTTCCGATATGGCAAGCCGTTTTAACATTTAATCTAAAAGCCGTACTAGTATCTATTTTCATGCTACTAGTACTTATTTTTTAGATACTAGTATCTTTTCCATTAAGTACTAGTACTTATTTATTAGCTACTAGTGCTTATTCTTTAGCTACTAGTGCTTGTTGTTTAGCAACTAGTACCTTTTTAAAAGATACTAGTACTTATTCATTAGATACTAGTTTTTATTTATTAGAAACCAGTACTCATTCATTAGATACTAGTACTTATTATATAGACACTAATACTTATTTATTAGATACTAGTACTTATTCATTAGATACTAGTACTTATTTAATAGATACTAGTACTTATTTCAATAGTGTCTAGTAACTATTCTGTTGTTACTAGTAACAAATTTTACATTTTACCATTGATTTCTATGTGATCTGTCACTGAGATATCAACCTTTCCGTTTTGACTAGTATGTATTCAAGTTGTGACTAGTACATCATTTTTATGTACTGGTAGTTAAACATCAGGTACTAGTAGTTATTTTTTAGATACTGGTACCTATTATTAGATACTAGTACTTAATCATTAGATACTCTAACCTATTAAATAGATACTAGTTCTTAATTATTATGTACTAGTATTTATTCATTATATACTAGTTCTTATTTATTTGATACTAGTACTTATTTAATAGGTACTAGTACCTTGTAATTAGATACTAGTTCTTATTTGTTACATACTAGTACTTATTGATTAGCAAGAAGTATTTATTCAAAATATACTAGTACAAATTTATTAGATACTAGTACTTATTTGAAATGTTACTAGTAAGATTTTTTATTTCACTAGTAAAATGTTTAATTGAACTCTACTGTGGCCATTCAGACTAGTCATAACTTAAGACGAGTAAAAAAGCAGATCTGACTAGTAAGATAAAAATTGTTACTAGTAATAATTGTGAAAGATACTAGTGTCTAATAAATAAGTTCTAGTACCTAATGAATAACTACTAGTATATATTAATTAGTTACCAGAATCTATTCAATAAGTACTAGTATCTAATGAATGCTTACTAGTAATATTTAAATAGATACCAGTCACTATTGCAGTAATTACTAGTCAGAAATGAAAAGATGATATCAAAAACAAAATAACTACCTTTCCCTGTTCATTTGGAGATATCTTTAACCTCATAAAGAACTAGTAAGAATGTATTTGGAGATATCTTCTTTTAAAAAGATCATTACATAAACATGAGTACATCTCCACCGTCCAATCAGAGTCCACATGGTAATACAATACATTAATATGCTGAATTAATTTGATTAAGTAGGGCTAAATGGCTTTGTATGTTAGCCTACCTTGCTAAATGGTTACCATGAAAACGCAAGGAAAGATTACAAACCTGTTGTCCAACAAAAGTATAATGATATGTTTAGTCCAAATACACTTCACAACACCAGCTGAGTCTTTGAAATAACGTATGTTTGTGATCTGACATGGTTTTATTAAACAGAGGCAGAAATCATGCTACTTTATACTATTCTAAATGGTGATAAAGGCTATAGGTTAGCATTGCGTTTTAAATTTACTTTATTTTTATAAAAAATACCCGAGATGGCTTGAAGAACACAGATAAAAGCCATATATTGTCACAATAATTGTTTATTTTATTCATGTTTCATCAGTAAAACGTCTATCTACAGCAAAAGCTGAATGCCTTTGTCCATAGAAGGGATTTCCTGGAACGTCATCAGTGAGTCTCAATTGTGGAGGGCGCCCTCCGGCGACGAGTATGAATGAAAAAGAAATTACATTAACTGAGTACTCATTATTGCTCACAAAACCCTGATTTGGGTAAAAAATAGCAAAGATAATTAAGAACTTTGAGGTAAACATTTGCAAATCCTTAAGTTTTCCTCAGTGTAGAGAAGTGTACTTTTTATTTTTCTTGCAGCTATGTTTATTATTATATTTATTCTTAAATGCTCAGTTTTTTATATTATAGTGAAATAGTGTTATCACAAAAGTAATATTCCTTATTTTGTTTAATGTTTCTATATAAAACTAATAACCATAATCTGGATGCTCATTTTAACCGGTTAACCATTAACCGACAGAAAGAATTTTGACCGATTAATACAATCAGGTAAACGGTTTAAAAGGTCTTTTTTTCAGTAATTCAGTAATCAAAATATTTTAAAACGTTTTCTGGATGGTTGAAATAAAATGAAATAGCATTTTTGAGAGAAAAAAGATAAATCGCTTAGGCCTATAACGTTAAGTCGCATTTTATTATTACATTCAGAAAGACCTGGTGTCGACGCGAAATATTTACAATACACTATAAACATAGGCTAGGCTATTTTAGTTCCCCTCACTCCACAAAAAATCCTTTCATTTTAACAGTATTTAGAAAAGAACAAGAATGAAAAATATAAGAAGCTCGGCGACAAGCCAAAACCAAACCATTTAGGCTAAAGCGAAACAGAAACTAACATTGGGTCTCATACGACACAAATCCAAATGTCTCCGTATTCAAGATGTATTTGAATGCTAAAATATTATTTGTTATGTAAACCTGGTTTTGTACTTCTCGCATTACAATATCCACATAAAAAAAAATGTTTGGCATAATATCACGACAGTACGTTGATAACGATTAAGCAGTGTGATTTTTTTTCCCCCATATGTTTGGCTGATTGTGTGTGCGTGCGGCGCCGGCGCAATCACTTGATTTTCCTTGAGGGGAAACGACTCTTTACAGATGATCGAAACTGTAAACTGTTTGCTGTTTGTAAAATAAAGAAAAATAGGATGCCGCTTTCAGCAGTCTTCCTTTCACGCAGCACAAAAATGAACCAAAACTCTGCACACTAGCTACTTGTTGCACTTTTGTTTGTTTGTTTTATTAAGTAAAAAGATTTATCTTATAGGCCTATTCATTCATTATATATATATAGCCTAGCTTTATGATGTTTTTCTCCATTCGCAGAAGCTGCAGGTGATGCGACGTGTCCATGTGAATCCTCATGTTCTGTTGTTTGCTGCTTTTGCGCATGTAAAATTAATCCCGGAAAACAAATGTTGGTATTTTAACGGGTCACAGACAATTATCCTTTCTAAAATAATTAAATTCTAATTTAAAATAATCTTGTCGGTTAACGGTTAATAATCGGTTAACAAGCGTCGGCTGTCGGTTAGGAAAAATAACCGAAATTAACATCCCTACCATAATCATTATTAGTCATATTGATATATAAAAACAACATTTTTGGCCAAACTGTGCAGCCCTAGAAGTACAGCACACCTTTTTGTTTTATTTTATTAATAATATTTTTTGTCCTTTTTTCCAAATAAAGAAAATGCTTGTCCGAAAACCATAAGGGTTTGGAATCGGTATGCCCTGTACAGAACATTTATGTAAAAAACATTCAATGTCTGTAGCAGTGCTATATGCAAAAAAAGTTAACATACAACCCTGATATGATATTCATTGTTTTTACTGGAGGAAAAAAAGAGGAAATTAATACATAATACAATTTATGTCATTTCTCCATTCTGCCACCAGAGGGCACCCGATGACCAACCAAACACACACTTTAGGCTACTATGTTTACGAAATTACAGCGTCTACAAAACTGGCAAAAAAAAAAAAATGTTTTCTATGTGCTTGAGTACAAATGATTGTTTTTTTTTTTTCTATGTGGTTTTATCAAAAAAAAAAAAAAAAAGTACATTGGTCACCTTGTTTCCGTTTCCTCTCTAATCTCTCTCGTATGTGGCTGGTTCATTAATATTCAACATACGATTACCATACTGGCAGAAATGCAAATTCAAAAAGTACTAGTATCTATTAAGTTCAGGATATCTCTGGTCTAAAAAGTTACTAGTAACTAAAAAATAAGTACTAGTTCTATTTTTTCTTAACAGAGAGATTGCAATTAAATACTAGTCACTATTGGAATAAGTACTAGTATCTAAAACATAAGTACTAGTATCTAATGAATAAGTACTAGTATCTAATGAATAAGTACTAGTAACTTTACAAAAGGCACTAGTAGCTAAAGAATAAGCACTAGTAGCTAATGAATAAGTACTAGTACTTAATGGAAAAGATACTAGTATCTAAAAAAATAAGTACTGGTAGCATGAAAATAGATACTAGTACGGCTTTTAGATTAAATGTTAAAACGGCTTGCCATATCACGCTAGGCTAAAATACAAAGCGTATCGACTGCGCTATCCCATACCCGTTAGTCATTTAGTGCAGTGTTATAACTTTATCGGTCATCATGCATTTGTATGTAGTTTTTTTTTTTTTTGGTGTATCGTTGTTACTTAAAGTACTACTATTAAAAAACAATGACGTGTGATTGAATGTCTATTGTCTGAATGAAAATTAAAAAAATAAAAGGACAAAAGTCCTTCCTCAACCACAAACATATATATATATATATAATTGCATTTGTATTTGTGCATTTTTTAACAATGTGCATGTTGTCTGTGTTCTATCGTAAAGAAGACACAAAAATGGTGCAATGAAAAATTGCGTTAGTTTAATCTATTGGCGTATTAAACACTATTTTTTAGGTGAAAAGACAGAAGTTTGATGCAAGTAAAAAATAAAGAACATAAAGCCTTTGTCATTGTATTGTGCAAAATACAATACATTTTGGAAACTCTATCGCTGCACACACACGCCACCTTGCTAATGACATATATGCTTATAAAATTCACAAATAAACCTTACAATAACACCCCAATGAACAAAACATCTAAATGACACATTTTGTGTAAGAATTTTTATTGACCAGCAGATGGCGTAGTAGAGAAGTGTATCAAAAGCTTCGAAGCATCAACGCACTTTGTTGTAAAAGCCTCACTGCTTCAAAAGCCTCGTTTGGCACATCCCTATGAACAGGAGGAGAGCGGAAGTCCGATAAATGCAGGTTTATAAAAACAATCCAAAAACCATATAAAACGAAGAAACAAGCAGGGAACAGCAACCACGACGAAACACACAGTGTAACAATACAATCACGGACAAGGACCCCGGGGGACAACCAACTTAAATACACAGAAACAGGGGCGTGGCTACAAACGAGCAAAAGAGGGGAAGTACAAATATGGGCAAGACTAAACCAAACTAATACAAAACCAAAGGGGGAAACAAGGACTAAACCAAATGTACTAGAAACGGAGGGGGAAAAAACACTAGGAAAACAAGACAGAACACAACACAATCCTGACAATCACACTTCCCCCATTTAACTGATTGTAAATTATGCTATATTAATAACATTCTGTCATATTATCTGTTATTTTTTATCCTATTCACCTCTGCCGTCTCACTTTAGGAGATTTAAATATCTAATTATTTTACTCTTTAAGGAGTCCTCAAAATGCATTAATGTAAATTCTGTGAGTGAATTCAGGATTTTTCTCTGGTGATTTGTGTTTGTTGTTGCTGTGTGCACCTGAGTGTATCCCAAATAAATGAAAAGAAAGAATGACTTGAATTTCTGTAATTTACTATAGCAGCTAAAAACTGGCTATAAACTTGTTTTTGTTTATTGTACTTATTTTATTATGTTCTTTTCTTCGCCATTCTTTATTTCTTTGGCTTGTTTTTATAATGTGTGTCTGTTGTACGACAAACAAATGCTCACTATTGTACCAAGCCAGTTATTTTGGTTAACAGACTGTTTAATAAAGCTCTTTCATTAAAAAATGTAAGAAAAACACCACTACCCAGAATGCATTGCGCCTTTAAAGAGATGCCTAAAGGTTTTGTTGGCTAGTTAGCTAATTAATGTTTTGTCTAAACAGAAACAAACATACTGCCAAAATGAGAAACACACAACCTGTGGCCTGTAGCATGAAGCCGGTTTTGTTTTTTACGCAGGTAAGTTTGTGTTTAGTTTGAGCAAACTCTAAGTTTTCAGGCTCAAGAAGGTAGATTGGTTTTCAGCAGGTTTCGTCACCATGGTAACTTACACTACACAGCTACCCTGCTCCGGAGCAGGTTTTTTCTGGGTTAGAAAACCCCAGCCCAAACTAGACCAATCAGCTGTGAGCAAAGTGACATATATCTGATGCAATGAAGCCACTCCCCTGTATCTCTAGCTCCAAATTAAAGCAGTTTACAGTCAAAGAATTTTAGAAATAAAATTGCCTGATTTTTTTTATTTATATTATATTAATTGTAATTCATATTGTAATTCATATGACATATTCATATACACTGCTGCTCAAAAGTTTGGGATCAGTAAGACTTGTAATGTTTTTTAAAGCAGTATCTTATGCTCATCAAGGCTGCATTTATTTGATCAAAAGTACAGAAAAAAAACAGTAATATTGCTAAATGTTATTACAATATAATTATTTTATATATATATATATTCTTTAAAATATAATTTATTTATGTGATGAAAAGCTGAATTATCATCAGCTGTTACTCTAGTCTTAAGTTTTTTGGAACCTGTGAATCTTTTTTTCCGGAATATTTGATAAATAAGTTAAAAAGAACAGCATTTATACAAAATATAAATCTTTTCTATTCAAATGTAATTTATGCTATCACTCTTTATCCTTGGTAAATAAAAGGATTTAATTTCTTTCAAAAAAAAAAAAAGAAAGAAAGAATAAAAATGTACTGACCCCAAACTTTTGAACAGTCGTCTATATTGTTAGAAAACCTTTCTAATTTAAATAAATGCTGTTCTTTTTTATCGAACAAATAAACCAGAAAAAAGTATCACAGGTTCCAAAACATTATTAAGCAACGTGCTACAGACCACTGGATTTTGGCCATATTTACAATAGTCTTTATTTATTTATTTATTTTTTACTATTTATTTAAAACATACTTACCGCATCTTAGCGGTGCGCATAAATGTGGAAGGTTTCCGAGTCTAGCTATATTCACACTGGCTTTCGATTCAGGAAATGGCAAAACGAAGCTAGCATGCCAGAAAATGTAATCCCGACGTCAAGGTCAAATAACTGTCGACCCTCAGCACGTGCGTGCGTAAAGATACGGTAGTGTCCGGTCTCGTGATCACATGCTGACGTTCTCCTTCCTTATCTTCTTGTAATAAATGCCTGTTCGCATTGAATCAACCCACACACAGTATGTTGTAACCTATATCCTATTGTCTATATCAAACATCATGTAATGTAGACAGCGAAATGAAACGCGAGTTTAGTAGATTTACTACCGGAAGAAAATGAATGAACTGGGTCCGTCCTCTCGTGACGTCATGCGGAACTGATTTGCACGGGTCAAATGATTATGTAAAGCTACAGCTACAGCAACAGCAATAGAAATGACACTTCTTCATTCCGCATTTATAGTTCATATAGCGTTCATAGTTTAAAACATGTCGACGTGTGAGGTGAATGTTATATTTTCTGTGCTGTTTGTTGTGTTTGGCGCTGCGCTTTGATTCCTGGGAAATGGAGATACATTTCGACGGAAGGTAACAATGTATCATTGAGATACAAAACAATGAAACAAACTTCATTCCGGTGCAACAACAAATAACATTTACGAAGCTGCAAATACTTCCATCATAGACACAGTTTAGAAGAAGAATTACTTTTACGCTTCGTTGTTTAATCCAGTCTTTGGACGTGATGTTTATTTTAGATGAGTTCATGTGTACATTGAGGCTCATACCTTACAAAAGTGTTTTACAGTGGTTCAGTGATGGATAATACCATAGTAATGTTTGATTACCATAATTATTTACCTCCAGAGTACCATGGTACATATCCAAAACAACCACAGGACTACTGTGGTATTTGTTTTCGAAAACACTATACCATTGCACATTATGGCTGATGTCAGGTTCCTCTTTATGTATTTTGAAAGGTCTGAACTTAACTAGATAAGATTTCAGTAGATTTAGTGACATTCAAAAGTTTGGAATCAGTAAGATTTTTATTGTTTTATTTTTAAGTAAGCTTTTTTCTGCTCACCAAGGCTGCATTTCTCTTATTAAAATACAGGGGAAAACAGTAATATTATGAAATATTATTTCAGTTTAAAATACTGGTTTTCTATTTTGATATACTTTAAAATGTAATTTATTTCTGTGATCAAAGCTAAATTTTCAGCATCATTACTCCAGTCTAGTGTCACATGATCCCTCAGAAATCATTCTAATATGCTGATGTATTATCAGTGTTGAAAAGTTTTTGCTTCTTTATATTTTTTGGAACATGTGATACTTTTTTCAGGATTTATTGATGAATAAAAAGTTAAAGAGAACAGCATTTATCCAAAATAGATTTTTTTATATAAATATAAGTATTCATTTCTTATTAAAAAAAGAAAGAAAAAAAAAAATACTGACACCAAACTAGTGTATATTGTTAACGATATGTTTTATTGATCAAAGTATCCTGAAAAAGGTATCATAGGTTCCAAAAGATATTAAGCAGCATAGCTGTTTCTAACATTTTAAAGTGTATTCAAATAGAAAACCATTATTTTAAATTGCAATAATATTTCATAATATTACATTTTTTTTCTATATTTTCGATCAAATATATGCAGTCTTGATGAGCAGAAGAAACTTCTTTAATAAACAAAAATCGTGCTAATCCCAAAATTTTGAATGGCACTGTCCATTTATGTTATTATTTATTAGTTATTATTTATGTGTACTGATGTTTCATACTTTTAAAACCCATAACCTGCATCATATTTTATAATTCTGTTTATTATAATTTAAAATAATATATAATGACGGATCATTCATTTGAATTGTTTCAATGATTCATGCAAACTGATTCACAAATAATTTAGTCACATCATTCTAGACAGTTGACAAGCTATACATAAACTTTAATTGAAATGTGAGAAACTATAATGAGAAATTATTATTTAGCTAGGTCGGGGCTCAAATATAAGGGTTTTCTTTCTGGTGGCAGTAGTTCTGATTGCTCTTCCCGCATTTTCTCTTTATTAACTCTTTGTAAATATGGTAACTATAAATTCATAAAAACATATGCAATAAAATATTACCATATGGAGCAAAACATTTGTGTTTTTGCCATTTAAAATGTCAACAAAACTTCATCTATTTCTGTAATTCAGATTATGGTATAACGGTTTGTCCGTGGTCAGTCTAATATAATATCTGGTCTTCTTTCATGGTCTCAGGTGTCTGTAGAGCTGAATCCTGGTCTGAAGCCTCCATCGGTTCTTTATGAATAAGTGCTACATGCACCATGTTGTCATTGTCACATGATTAGTGGTGTCACATCACTGCTATTCATAAATCCTCACCCATGGGATAGTAAAAGTGTCTCATTTTATGCAAACTTCAGAATCACACCAGAAATAGTAGGTCATCTGGGTACGTTAGCCTCCTCTTTTATGAGTACTGTAAATTTGGACATGCAACTTTTGTCACATACTGTTTTTCGCCTACTGTATAGTAGGGAAGTATGTGATTTCAGATGCACCCACACTCAATATTACATCAATAAATAAATAAATTGTTTTTATATCTTATAATAACTTGTAGTAGTAATAATAATAATAATGCTAAATACTAAAAATTTCACAAGTATACTAAATTGTTTATTATAAGCATAATCTCTTCTATTTAATTTATGAATGTGCTGTCTTATAGTAACTTGTAGTAATACTAAATTATAATAGTAATCTTCAGTATAATTAATAATAATAATTATTATTATTATTATTATTAGCATTCACAAGCTATTTTATTTGATTTATAAATGTGCTGTTTTATAATAACTTGTAGTATGAAATAATAACTGTTATTAATGCTACTACTAATAATACTAACAATAAAATAATAAAAAAATATTTTGTTCACAATTGTTTATTACGAGCATAATCTCTTTATTTAATTTATGAATGTGCTGTCTTATAATAACTTGTAATAATACTAAATAATACTAGTAACATTTATTATAATTAATAATAATAATAATAATAATAGTAATTATTATTATTATTATTATTATTATTATTAATATTATTGTAAACATTTACAAGTGCACTATTTTTATTATAAGCCTAAACTATTTGATTTGATTTATAAATGTGCTGTTTTATAATAACTTGTAGTAGTATGAAATAATAACAACTGTTATTAATACTACTACTACTACTACTACTAATAAGACTTAAACATTTTTATAAAATTATATATATATATATATATATATATATTTACAATTGTTTATTTAATTTATGAACGCACTGTCTTATAATAACTTAGAGTAATACTAAATAATAACAGTAACATTTATTATAATTAATAATAACCATAATAGTAATTGTTATTATTATAAACATTCAAAAGTATTTTAATTACAAGCCTTTTTAAACTTTTTTTAAAATTTGATTTATAAATGTTGTTTTATAATAACTTGTAGTAATATGAAATAATAACAATTGATATTATCATTATTCATAATAATAATAACAGTTGATTACAGTTCACAAATACACTTAATTGTTATAATAATAACATGTGTTAATGATGATGATGATGATGATCATGATTTAAGAGTTGACAAGTACACTAAATAGTTTATTACACTCCTAATCATTTTTTTTATTTACAAATGTGCTGTTTTATAATAACTTACACAGCAGTGTATGAAATTACAACTGTTATCATTAATAATAATAATAATAATTATTATTATTATTATTATTATTTCACAAATACACAAAATTGTTTACTACAAGCCTAATCTCTTTTAATTTGATAGTAATCAATTTTTTTTATTTGTAGTAATTCTATATAAAAATAATTACATTTTTGATGATAATTATCATTATTGGGGTTCACAAATGCACTAAATTGTTATAATAATAACATGTATTAATAAAAATAAAGATGATGATTATTTAAGAGTTCACAAGTACATTAAATAGTTTATTACAAGCCTCACCTTTTTTTATTTGATTCATAAATGTGCTGTCTTATAATAACTTGTAGTAATACTAAATAAAAATAAAATGTTTTATTTTTCATAATAATAACAATAATAATAAAATGTGTTATTGTTAACAATAGTTTTAATTATCAAAATTATACATTATTATTATTAATTATACACAACACGTGTGATTTTCTTAGTTTTACTGCTGTTTATTTAATCAAAACTCTCAAAACATTTAATTTAATCAACCTTTATGTGCCATAAATCTGATGGCATTTCAGCTTATATGTACAAAATAATGCTTATTTGGATAAATGTGTAAAGATACAGCTAGACATGTACATTTCTCACATGCAAATCGTACATATACAAAAATACATAGCAACAATCAATATCAACAAAAATGTTACTTGCGAAAGTGGTTCAGTTTGTTTCGTTTTTCACAGTACATGCTCTTTCGAAGCAGATTCACAAAGAATAACACAAATCCCTGATTAAGCAAGCAACAGTAGAAATGATGATGATGATGAAGACACTTCATCATGTCATTGTAAATATTTCATATTTAAACATGTTAACACTTCCAGTTTTGTCAGTATACATACTACAAAACCCTGGACTTCTCTCTAAAAAAAATACTTTTTTTTTTTTTTTTTTTTTTTTTTTAATAAAGTGCTACATTACGCTGTTCCTGGTCATCAAGTATAAAAAAGCAATAAATAAATAAGTCATATTTACAATACAATACAATACAATAGCAGTGCATGAAAAAGTTTGGATACTGATTATAGCTTGTTATATAAGAACATACTTTTTTCTGCAGTCATACACTATGTCTGTAGAGAAAAGTTGTGTCCTAAATATATAGACATATGCCTACAGCTTTAGATAACAGATGTTTTCACATGAGTGTTTTTTCTGATCGTAAGCGTAATCAGAGTCAGAACCAGCAGAAGCGCATACGTAATCAGTCCAGCGCTCATGATCCAATACATTACAGCTGGAAAAGGGAAAGATGGAAAGAGTGCACAGTTTGTTCAAATGTTTTTAAACTCACTGCATAAATATTTTATAAAGCTCTCAATGCATCCTGTTTTACTTACGAACTTGCTTCGTATCACCAGTTTTGTCTTTATCTGTGCTGTCCAGTTTTTTCTTTGATTCTGTATTAGATTCTGTAGAGGATATTGAAAGGTTAGTCACACAATTTTGCTTCAATTTGCTGTTCAAATTATGATGAATAAAACTCAGCAGTCCACTTTATTTTCCACAAATCCATTGAACTTCTCTCACCTGTGACTGTCACTGTGATCAAGATGTTCCTTCATCATTGGCTGTAAATGCACTGATGATCAGGTTCCCATCACTGATTGTCATTCTTTTATTCTGAACTCCATCGGTTGTGCCCCAATCCTCCACCCACTCTGTGCCTCTTGTGCTCTGATGCTGCACTTTATCAGCATTTGGCAACAGAACATCCAGCTTCAGCTCCTCACCAGTTTTCACAGCAATCTCATCTGAGGAGAAACACAAAGACATGAATTATTATTATAATAGTGTCAAGGCCATAAGCACATTAATCTGAAAATTAAGCTTGTCCTATTTAGAGTCTCTGCTGGTTACATGTAGTACCACACAGTTACTTAAGAAAGACTAGAAAACTCATGTTGATAGTTTGATCGGTGTTGACTTTACCATGAATATGAAGTTGGTATTCCCTGATTTTCTGCTTCAGCTCTGGCTGATCATTGTGGTAAAAGACTCTCAAAATGAACTTTCCAGCATCAGTGAAGATCAGATCGTTGATGACGATGTCACAGCTGCCTTGTTTAAATACTCTGCCACTACATTCTTCAGTCTGACAGACAGGGATGGTTTTTGACCGACTGTTCAAACTAATTCGAAAAATCTCTTTGGCCTCAAATTCACATGGTAGTGTGACGCTGCCTCCCTTTTTTCCTGTCACAGATACAGTGGTGGATCCTGCAAATACAGATTAATTCAATACAAAGTATTAGTACTCCAAAAATATATGTACATGTGGTATCTTTATTTATTCTCTGTAATCAATGCTACATAAATTATTCTAGTAGAGTTCATTTATCTTTTGCTCAAGATGTTTCACTGCGCATTCAGCTGGATTTCCCAATATTTATCATTAGAAATGCCTGTAAAGATTAAAGTTTAAGGGCTATGATCTATTGTTTGTGAAAATTAAATTATGCAATTTGCACAAATATTACAGTAAGAGATGGTGTGCCTGAATCCCATCTGATTATTCTCACTTTTGTCAGAGTTTAGAACTGTTCATCTTATGAGACAGTTTTGTGTCTTGTTGGTCTTTCTGAACTCACAAACAAGGCTCATTCATCATGACAATACAGCGCTAGAGCAGATAGTAGTGAATTCCTTAACATCCCTGACCAAACAATGTTTATTAATATATGAATGGCAAAGTCAGTGATGTCATAGCGTGTGATGTAATCATTACCGCGGGAAGTAGGGGTGCTGAGGGTGCTGCAGCACCCCCTGGTTCGGAGCCAAAGAAAAAAATGAGGGTGCTGGGGGGTGCGGTGTTAAAAATAAATGAATGTAAATTTATTCATTTGAATATTCATTAAAATTAATCGGAAAAAAACACAATGACAATAGACCAACTTCGAGTAGACGTCACAATGACGTCAGCTGCAGCTGCGCGCGCATAGTGGTTGCAGAAAAACACTGGTAGGAAGTTGAGGTAAACAGGTAAACTAATATAAAATAATTTTTATACAATACTGTCGTCAAAGACGCCATTTGAAGCTAAACGCAGACGTTTAAACGGACATACTATGGATGAAAACTGCTATGATTACTCTACTTCTAAAGCATAAATTTGATTTAAACAACAGGTCTACATAATATTCACATATGCTGTTCATAGGGGATGTACTGTATTAGCCCTACAGTTACAGCATGAAATATTATTTAAACCTATTACTATTAAAATTTGTACATATATATATATATATATATATATATATTTATTTATTTATTTATTATTATTATTATTATTATTATTTTATCTCACAATTCTGATTTTTGTTTCTCAAAAATGCAAGTTTATATCTCCTAATTCAGACTTTATAACTCGATTTAACAAAACTAGTGAGTTTGTTCATTCTGAGGGAAAAAAGCAGTGGTGTGGGATATAAACTCTGAGCTGAGGGGGAAAAGAGAGAATGACGAGTTGTTTTTCCTCTAAAGTTTAGGGATATAATCTCGGAATTGCGAAAATAAAGTCAGAATTTTGAAATATAAAATCAAATTTTTTATTCTTTTATTCCATGGCTTCATAGACTGCCACTTGAACCGCCCATAAAAACGTCATCCCTGTTTCGGGTCTGTAAGACTATCCCACTATGTAACGTCAATTTCGTTGAATAACATGGCTTATGGCTGGGTGACAAGCTGTTGTAATATGCGAATAACATTTTGAAAATGACATCTAATCAATATAATCTATACTATTTTTAAATCTAAGTATTTTGTGCCGTATCCTTGTAATTGTCTAGCTGTAAAGGCGATCTCTCCGGGTTTTCTGCTGCGCGCGCATCCCTAATGTTTACAAACAGATAATTGGTCTATAAGCAATTATCGCGTGACGTCACCACGTCCGCATCCGTCATTGAAGATTAAAAATACACCAGTCAACCTGTCCAAAAACGCATTTCTGATTTTTTCACTGAACGAAGCGCCGCGCATGCAGCGCTCACAGACTGGGGACAGTTCTGCGCTTGTTCGCAATGCAAGGGTAAATAAATAACTGATGTTTGATTAAATACAGCGTTTTCTTTACTCAAGCACTATGCCTGTAAAGTGTGTGTGTGTGTGTGTGTGTGTGTGTGTGTGTGTGTGTGTGTTTGAAGAGCGGAGAAGAGTCTTAACTTTTGCCGTCTAGTTGTAGCCAATATACTTTTGTAGGCTACGTTTTAAATTTCCTGTGAATATAGAGCTTCATCGCTATATCATGAGGTTTTGGCCAAGCGTATTAAACGACAAGATATAAGCGCCCATATAACTACAATAAAATTTATAACCTGTACGTTGATGAAAGCACATAATACGATGCACTTGCTGCCTCAGATACAGCTGTTCTTATGACAGACAAAACACAGATCGTCATTCACTGGTCAAAAAACAGTTAACTCAGTTTGAGCTTGATTTTCATAAAATGTTAAGCGCAGTCTGGTAAAGCCATGGTACTTTTTTTTTCCAATTTTATGTGCCACTGTATAGGCCCACAATAAAATAGTACCACTAAGATATTCACATGAAACTGTAGTTTTAATAACAAAATGACAATTTTGTAAAGCAAATAATGGATTTCCCCTTCAGAAACGATCGTAGTTTGTGGTTCATTATTATTACAGATCAGTCATAAAGTAGTACAATGGAAAATTTGCATTTATTAAACATCTGACTCTTATTAACATATTAACAAAATGAAGAAGACGAAGCCTAGCCTATACTTGCATTGTAACCCAAATAAATAAGGTTTCCCTTATTTAAAACAAATGCTTAATTTGTGGTTTATCCTTATTTTTTAATTAAAGTAAGTCAGTTATTTTAAATGAAGAAATTAAACGTTTATTAACTATAGCTATCATGCGCTTTTGGATCCGCCACCATTTCGCATCATTCTCGTCACGTGACTCTTGCGCACGCAAACTTTTTAGAAACATAAATGATACTGACCACTGGCAAAGCTCAACAGCACCAGCAGATTCGACCAGATAAACCTGATGAGAATACAGACAGCTGTTATGTGACAGATTAATTCACAACACAAAGATATTAAATACTTTGCTGAGTGATGCAATAATACATAACTGACAGTCAACTCTGAACGTTCGCTTTAACACATGTACAGTTGCAATCAAAATTATTCAACCCCCTTGACCTGCAAGACATTTTGATCCAGAGAACAAAATTTAGTGAAAACAATTCAACAAAGGCATCAGTACACTATTGGAGAAAGTTTGTCATTACACATTTGAATAATTCTGAGAACGCAAGTAAGTAAGTAACGTAAGAAAAAAATAAAAAATTAAATTGGCTCTAAATGTTCATGTTCAAAATTATTCAACCCCCAAAAGTAAAATTTGGTGCAGAATCTTTTATTCTTTAAAACCACCAATAATCGCTGCTTGAAAGTGCTTGGAAGCTTCTGTCACCTCTCTACTGCAATCTTGGCCCATTTCTTGCCTGAAAAAGCTTTCAGATCACTGATAATCTTTGGTTTTCACATTGCCACTGCTTTAATCAAATTCAAGCAATTATTTTCAATGAGAATTAAATCTGGAGACTGAACAGGCCACTCAAGAACATTCTATGACTGACTCCTGAACCAAGCATAAGTAGATTTTGATGTATACTTCAGGATGATTGTCCTGCAGGAAAGTCCATTGATCATCAGCTTCAGTCATTGCACCATAAGCATCACAATTCTTACCAAAATGGCCTGATACTTCAAAGAACACATGATATCCTTCATACTGTCATGTTTTCCACTTCCTGCTACAGTAAAACAACCCCATAACAGGACTGATCCACCTCCATGTTTGACGATGGAGATGGTGTTCTTCTGCTTATAAGTTTTGTCTTTTTTTTGCTCCAGACATACCGCTGATCCACAGGTCCAAACAGTTCTAGTTTGGTCACATCACTCCATAAAACATTCTTTTATTCCATTTCAGAACTCCACAGGTCTATCCAAATGAATTTTAGCATGTTCAGGTCGGCCTTTTTGTTCTTTTTGGTCAAGAGTGGTATTCGGCAAGATGCCCCAACATGAAGGCCATACTTGTCTAGTGTTCTTTTCATACACTGCTTTAAAATGTTTTTCCTCATTTCATCGGGTCGTATTGCAAGTCTTTGGCTGTACATTACAGGTTTTTCTTAGTTGCTCTGATCAAACATTTTATGATATTGTGCTTTTTTTGTTCAACTCCCTAAAAGGTTTTCTGGTACAACACACTTCAAACAAAGGAATAAGGCTGCCAGCTGCATCTCTAGGAACTTTTAATGTCTTGGAAATCTTAATGTAGCCTTAGACTTTCTAATAAAATAAGACAATTTCTTCTCTATAGTTTTTGTGAGAGCTCTGTTGACTGTGTCATATTAGCGACTCAACTTCAGCACACGCCTGGGCTAATCGTATGTATGTGTCACACCCCAAGCTAATTCTATTTTTTAATAAAGTTTATAAAGGCTTAATTGTGATTTAAGACAATTTTGTTCCCTACCATAAAAAATAAGTGACTTAAAACAGCAATGTTGAACAGGGGTTGAATAATTGTGAAATAGCTGTGATATTAAAAAATCCTATAACTCAAAAACATTACATTCTATATTGACATTATAACTTTTAATATGCCATTAAACTGTTGTAGATGCGATTTTTATAAAGTCCTGGATCTTCAGAAAAGCTTGTATTTGTAAAGTACTGCAGTCTCTGGGGGGTTGAATAATTTTGATTGCAACTGTAGATCTTAAACATGATAAAAGAATAAGAAATATTAATCTGAATATTTGGTTTAATAACTTAGCTAATAATACTCAAACAATGATCTTTCAAACTCGGCCAAATGGACACAAATTGAAAGTTTATAAAATTCTTTTTCCTGCTACAAACTAATCGTTTCGTCGGAGTAATGTAGAACAGTCTAATAATTATATTAATAACCGCACTACCGTTAACGTATAAGTCATTGTTTATCATGAACCACTTCCGCAACAAAACACTCGATAACAACAATAATACTCAGGCTGGATTAATATTTAAAAACAAACACTTACATGGTAGAAGTTCTGCATAGGTCTTGTTCTGGCGTTAAAACGTCGAAAAAACTGCAGGGTTTAAGCGAAAACTTTGTATTAAGTTAACGTTACTATAAACTTTCTGCGTATGATATTACCTCAGTAAGGCTTTGGTTTATTTCCGCCCCCTTTTACACTGGCTGTTTAGGTTGTCAGTCAACATGACATATCGCCCTTTAAACTTTCTTTCTCTTTCCACAAACAAAACATTTGTACATTGTAATCGTAACTCCTCGTTTTACTTCCATTAAAGATTTAGCAAACACATAACCATATTCTTTTTAACTGCAGTAAATTAATTTTTAAACATTTTAAACGCTTGACACAGTTTCTCTGTTCTCTGTCTTTAAAGTGTACTTGAACCTCTTTTTCGTCGTGTCTCAGTCTGCATTAGCGTACTTTCACACTGTTTTAGGAAGCCAGTTAGAATATCATGTATAATAAGCTAATTAGGTGAATTCACGTCGATTGGGACACTTTTCCCAAGCCATTTTAATGACAAAAAGCGTCCCAATCAACCTGAATTCACCCACTTTATACTAACATTATTAGTCGCAGCTGTAGTAGTATCCCTAATAATCCCAAATATCATAGAACTGCACTGTAAAATAGCCTAACTGTAAATGGAAAATGTATATTTTATAACAAGTATGTCCATTGTTTTACAATAGGAAAGTTATAATATTTTTGTCTTAACTTCTTCAATCCTCGAGCTGTTAGGCAAAAACCTGCCGTTTCAGTGAAAATTATGCGCAACTGGCCGCTATCAATATGCGGGGTAGCCTACTGACATCGTTTTTCGCTCTGGCTGATCACTTTTGTGATGATATCAATTGATTGTGCCTGTTACTCTAGGAAGCCACTAGAGGGCAGTGTGTTCAGTGTTATGTGTTGAATACGAAGGAATAAAAGATACAAGAAAAAGAGTACAGATGGAGAAGTAAAGAAATAAAAAGACAGACATCCTAAGACTGCACTGAGAGTTATTTTATTAAAGAACATGAACAAAACAACTTTCACTTTCGATTTGACGATCATGCCAAAAAGATCCTGTGTAAAGGAGCACGTCTTACAAGATCTGATATTTGTTAAGGATTGAAAAAGAAAGATGAGTAGGAAAGGAGAGATTTTTAAATAAATTAAAGATTAAATTGTGGGAGACAGTAATAATAATTTCAATAAAAAGAGAAAACAAAACCTTTGGATGATAGAAGTAAAGTTCTCTCACTTAAATAGTGTTTTTACAGTTAGCGGTAAACCGGTAACTTACCTGAATATTCGTAGATTTGTGTTGGATGTTATCGTTGGAATGTAAATATTATTTTATTTGTAAACGTTATACTTACTTCGCTTATTTCAGTTCATAGAACTAGCGAGCTAAGCCAGTGGAAGTACTGACAGGACATAGGAATAGACAAACCGAATGAATTGAGTGAGTCATTTACGCTGAAACCGCTCCGATTGATTCAAACTCGTGAGTTTGATCATTGAGTTCAAGCGATTCACTAGCAAAAACCAGCAGATCAAATGAAAAGAACCATTCATTTTCGAAATTCAACATCACTTGTAATGATTTTAAAAAGCATGTGATGGCTGAAACAGAGCTTTTCAAAACTAAGAATCACTATTAACTGCTTTCAAGCGTTGCAGTCGGATCCAGTATCAGAATTTGGAGTGTTCGCAAATCTTTTGAATCAAATTGGGACTTCGGAGCGTGTATCATGTATCTTTTGATTCAGTTCAGGACTTCGGAGATGGCTCGCTTTTTTCCTCATTTCTTTTTATTAAACAGTAGAAAACAAAAACATTAAGGCAGTGCAGTTATACAAAGAATTTTTTTTTATAGATAGTATAGGCCTTCACAAACACAAATCAAGAAAATTAACCATGGTTTTCGAATAAAAAGTTCTTATTTCACTATTGTTTGTCAAATAGGTGTTTTTCTGTTCGTTTAGGACATTATTGTTCTTCTGATGTTCATCTTGAGTGTGGTGTTCCGCAAGGTTCAATCCTTGGCCCTGTGTTGTTTTCTATGTACTTGCTCCCTCTGGCTTCTATTTTTGAAAAATATGGCATCTCTTTTCATCTATATGCTGACGATACCCAGCTTTATCTTCTTCTACAGCGTAATAATAAGAATTCTCTTCAGCCATTGTTAGATTGCCTAAATGAGCTTAAGTTATGGCTTTCAAGCAATTTCTTACATCTGAACGAAATCAAATCAGAAATTATTTAGTTTGGTCCTAAGGAAAATGTTGTTTTTAATTTGATCTTGGCTTCCTCACTCCATGTAATACACAGTGTGCCAGGAACTTGGGCGTTCTATTTGACTCTAGTTTAAAGTTTGATAAACAGATTTCAGCTGTAGTCAAGTCATGTTTTTACCAACTTCGCCTTCTCGGTAAAGTTAAACCTCCAATTTTAATGTCCCTACACTGGCTCCCTGTTAAGTATAGAATTGATTTTAAAATCTTATTATTTGTTTACGAAGCTCTCAATAACCTGGTGCCTCAATACTTAACCGTATACCCAGGCTAGAACCTTGAGATCTTGTGACCTTGGCCTGCTCATAGTTCAGAGAGTTAAACTTAAAAATTGTGGTGATCATGCTTTCACTGCTGCGGGACTGAAACTTTGGAATAGCCTTCCTCCTCTTATCAGACGTGCCCCCTCTGTTCGTATTTTTAAATCCTATCGTAAGACATTTATTTACCCTAGCTTATAACACTTCTTAGTACGTTTCCTGTCTGTTGACTCTCTGGTTTTCCTTTTATTTTATTTGTGTTTTATTCTTTGTGAAGCACTTTGGTCAACCTTGGTTGTGTTTAAACGTTGTTATTGTTGTAAAAAGTGTAGTAACCGTGTTTCTTGTATAACCACAGTTTTACTATGGTTAAACTGTGGTTAGAGTAGCAAAACCATGGTTAATTTGTGTTTACCATGGTTTAACTACAGTAACCATGTTTTTATTATTTATTTATTTATTTTTAATTAATTCTTTTTCTTTTTTTTTTGCAGGTTAACCAAAAATGGAATAAATGTACACCTTAGAGAATATAGAATGATTATAGAGATACAGTTGTTGTTGTTGTTTAAACAGAGCTTTAGATAGTTTCTGTCATGAATCAGGCCTCTGTGGCTCCCTCCGATCGCCACCGGAGGGCACCTTCTCTGGAGTACTAACTTTCTCGAACTCCATTTCCCACTTTCCCCCGTACCTGGGCCTGATCACCTGCTCAGGTGCCGCTCATTCCCCAGCCTTTAAAAGCCACTTCCGGACTCTCACTCTTTGCGAAGTCTTGTTTGCGTTAGCTGCATTTCTGAGCGTTTATCTTGTATCTTTGGATTATCTGTGTTTGACCTGGACTGTTTACTACCCTCTGATTGTCTGCCGCCTGCCTTTTGATTTCTCGCTTTGTTACACGGACTATTGTTATTCTGCCTGCCGCCTGCCCCGACCATTGCTCGCTCACGGATTACTCTCTGGATTGTCTCTGTTGTGCCTCACGCTGTCTCTGACCCCTGCCTGTCGGACCGTGATTACTCTTATAATAAAACGCTGCAAATGGATCCTCATGCCTCCGACCCTTCATTACAGTTTCAATGTACTTTGTCTGTAGATCAACACTGAATAAAGAGCCACATTTTTATCTATGTGAAATTAAGCTAGCAGGAAACACAAATTAAGTAAGTTATACTTTTCTGTATTCTCTCAAGTACTAAGTACTCAAACAATCCAAATAAAACATCTTTAAAATAGAAAGAAAAGTCACTTACAAAATAAAAATTAGCAACTACTAAATTATACCTATAATTTATCAAACAATTAAATGTCTCTTCTCTGCCGTTATGTCCCCACCAATGCCAAAATCAAACGTACACTGTTGTTTTTTTAATGTATACAAATGTATTTAAATTGGTATCATAGCAGTTGCTGCCAGAATAATGGTTTATTTTAAATATTGTGCTTTATTTCTCTTTTTCTTTTTGTTTTTAAAGTTGACATCATTGCACACTTTGCATGTGCTGCACATGCGCTGCTGTTTTGTTATATTAGTATATGTTTATTTATCTTTTTATCTTTTTTAGAGTTTTAAAGATAAGACACAGATGATAAGTGAGGTCTTTGTTTGAAGTCAAAGAAGAAATAAAAAATAAAAAATGTTACGTAAGTGCTGTTTTGTTACAGCTGTACTGTTTTATCTTGTGTGCTTCAAAGCTTTGTGTAGTTACATAATGCAAATACACATTTTATTGTTATATTATATGTGTGTTGTAGTCAAAAATGACGCATTAATGGCAAAGCAAAATTACTTTTCAGCTTCAGCAAATGTAAATGATAGGAAAGTCTCTACTCAAAACATCTTTCATATTTGGCTTTTATGAACTTGAATATTTGAAATCCCAGTATAAACATACAAAACATTTAATACTTTAACATTCATCACATTAATAGAGTTTGCATCACAGTTCAAGTTATTATTACAGTACAATAATGCATAGTTTAAGAAAGAAAAGAAAATATAAAGCAATGTGGCAAGGCCACTGAGCTTAATACTGTAGATAGATACCTAATGATTTAGGTTGATTTTGTGCATAAAAAGGAAAGCCCATAATTTCACATTCAGAAAATTTCTTCAGAAAAGTCATGCTATAGCAGTGCAAAAAGCGAAGTGGTAGTGCAATATGAGCATAAAGAAAAAGATATAAAAATAATTTGGAATAAAAATATATGGGTGTTTTCACACTTGGTTCGATTGCTTGGTCCAAAAAAGAGTTTGCTCCCTCTCCCATCGCTAAAAACATAATACTGTATTTATTAGGTCAGAACCACTGTATTTATTTATTTATTTATTTATTTTTTTGCTTAATATGTTAAGTTTTTGATTTATATAATTAACAATGTTTTAATATTTTATGTTTTGATATTATTGCAAAAAATGTAAATGTATATATTAATATGAAATAAAATGTTAAATAAATTTAAATAAAAATAATTTAAAAAATATGGTAATATATAACTATTCTTTGGCTGAAATGTAAAATGAAAATAATCATCAGAATCAGGAGTGTGTTGGAGGAGTTCCTGTCAGCACCACCTGGAGATTGAAATAAACACAGGGAGGAAAAAAAAACAAACAAACAAACATCATTGTGTGAATTAATGAATTAAAATCCCTCTTCTCAAAGTTGGGAGAAAACATTTGTTAATAAATATAAACTTATGATGGGATTAGATCAAGAATTGAGCCTTCTTTAGTCCACTTACTTCGCTCTTCTGGTGGTTTCTCTGTTTCGCACTCTGTGGAAAATTTGAGAGCCACAATAATTTATTCAATATGATAACAGAATTACTTTTTAAAAATAATGATTTAAAGGAATAGTTCACCCCAAAAAAATGAAAATTATGTAATTATTCAGTATTAAAACTTTTTAAAATGCCATCACTGGCTCTCACACATCACAAAACTTTTAAGAATGTTACTGCAAATGTGATTTGAAAGCAATTAACTACTCCTTGCATTAACTGCTTTTAATGATACATTGTCTTGTTTATTAGCATTTAAAAAACACAGGCATCCTCTTTAACTGTATAGAAAATCTGCTTAAGCACTGCTATATTGCTGCTTCTTTTCTGTCACAGAGGAAAGATCATGTGACTTTATTTGAATGGAATGCGGATAAATGATGACAAAATTTTCATTTTTGACTAATTCTTTAAAATATCACTTAGATCAGTTTCGAACTTACCCGACTTTAAATCCGCTTTTTTGTAGAGTAGATCAGGTACTGGCTTTTTATTGTCAAATATTGTTAATGTGAACTGTGTGCCCCACTGTAAACAATCCTGCACGACCACAGAACAGCGTCCCTTTTCATACAAACTGGATACAGTATATATGCCATCATGAACTGTTTCTGAATGATGCTCTATTTGAACATGAACGCTATCATGTTTCATCAGCTCAGGTGCTTCATCACAAGACAGAGAACACCAGCAATCTCCTGACCTTTTCTGTAGAAGAGCAGGACCTGAGGAACCTGAGGAAAATGAAATATTAATATACGTTTTCTTAAAAAAAAAAAAATCCTCACATTAAAAAAAATTGCAGGGATATAGTACTCACTTCCAAACACAGACATCTTCATCACCGTGAAAACCACGATTAGAATCATGATTAGTCCACCTGATGCGAAATACAAAAAAACCTCATCACGTGGCTGTTCAGAAATCATTTTCATGCTTTTTTCATGTGTTTGTGCATGTAAACAATCTGCAAAGTTACAAAGCACAAAGTCCATGCTATTTTATATATAATGTTTCTATAATAAAATCCCGATGAGTGTTTTCATGTGTGGAAAACCATTATTTGCTTTTCATAAAAAAAAAAAAAAAAATCCCAAATAAAAATATCACTATTTATAATCCAGCTTTTACTGTAATAATTACTGCAATGTTGTAACGCCAAGTCAAGCCCGAGCCAAGTCAAGCCGCAGCTGACCTTCATGAGCCAAGTCAAGCCACAGCTGACCTTCACGAGCCAAGTCAAGTCACAGCTGTTCTTCACGAGTCGAGTCAAGTCAAGTCAAGTCACGGCAGGCCTCCCTGAGTCAAGTCAAATCACAGCAGACCTCCCTGAGTCGAGTCAAGTCACAGCAGACCTCCCTGAATCAAGTCAAGAAACTGCTGTCCCGCCAGAACCTAACCAGGTCCCCTCTGACCTTCTAAAATCACATCACATCTCAGCTGATCCTCTAGAGCCTCCTCACGTCACAGCTGACCACCAAGAACCTCATCACTGATCAGCTGATCCTCTAGAGCCTCATCATGTATCAACTGACCCAAGCCACGCAGAGCCCACATTCCCAAGCCACAAGGCCAACAGACATCCCATTATCTACTGTGCTGCCGGTAATGGCCGTTGCCATTTTCAGTGTGTGGGCTGCACACTGTGCTCCAGAGGCCTCGTCTGTCCACGAGTCTGCTCCAGAGGCCTCGCCTGACTGTGAGTCTGCCCCAGAGGCCTCCAATGACCACAAGTCTGCTCCTGAGGCTTCATCTGTCCACGAGTTCACGCCCATACCTCCTGAGGTGTCAGCTCACGCTGTAGAACCTCCTAAGGAGGTGGCGTCCATTTATGAACTCACTGCCACGTCTGCCCAAGAATCTGCGAGGTGTCAGCATATGCTGTGGATCCTCCAATGGGGGCAGCGTCCTCCCATGAAATCTCTGCCTGTCATGTCACAGCCACGAAGGCCTCCCATGAACTCTCTGCCCGCCCTGTCACGATCAAGAAGGCCAAGAACGAACTCTCTGCCCATCATGCCACGGCCCAGGGGGCCTATCATGAACTCTCTGCCTGTCATACCACGGCCAAGGAAATTGTCCGTGAGCACACTGCTCTGATTTGGATGTCACTAGCTCCTATGTGGATATCTCTGCTCCTGTCTGCTCTGCCTGCCCCGCAATGGCTCCCTGCTCTACCGGCTCTCCCTGCTCCACCATGGCTCCAGGCTCCTCCGAATCAAGCATGGTGGACTTCTGCTCCAGTGTACCACTGCCTGCCACAGTTCCATGGCCCAGGTCCTCCAAGGTTCCATTGTCTGCCACTGCTCCATGGCCCAGGCCCTCCAGTGTTTCACGGTCTGCTACTGCTCCACGGCCCAGGTCCTCCAAGGTTCCACTGTCTGCCATTGCTCCACGGCCCAGGTCTTCCAAGGTCATACTGTCTACCATTGCTTCACGGCCCAGGTCCTCCGAGGTTCCACTGCCTGCCACAGCTCCACGGTCCAGGTCCTCCAGTGCTTCACTGTCTGTCCCTGCTCCACGATCCAGGCCCACCTCCTCTACATGGACCTGGCCCTCCGTCCCACCCCGTTTTGCCTCTGTTCCCCCACCCTCCTGGACTGTTGTTTGAGCGCCAGGGGTCGCTCCTAGGGTGGGGGATTCTGTAACGGCAAGCCAGCAGAGGGAGCCCTTACCCATGAACTGACTGTTGCTGCTCCCTCTGCTGCCTCGTTGGTTACTTCCTGTTTGGCGGCCATAAAGGGAGGCCATTTCCAAACAGACTTCAAAGTATTGTTTTGCTGTGCAGACTCTACTAAGCATTTTCTCTTGTTTCATTGCCTTGTTTTTGCCACGGTTTTGTTTCTTGTCATTGTTTTGCCATTGTTTAGTTCTGTTTTTTTTTGCCATAGTTTTGCCTAGTTTCATAGCCTTGTTCATTTGTTACTTTGGACTGCTCTCTCTGGTATTTTTGACCCATTGCCTGTTTTATTGGATTTACGCTCTCGCCTTGCCCAGGATATTACTGTTTGTTTGGTTATCTACCCTGCCTGTCTTGACTACGCTGTGTTCAAATAAAGCTTGCACTTGGATCTTATATGCTTCCCACGAGTCTTGTTACAAATGTCTTCAAATCCAAATATATTGTTTTAAATTATGAGTCAAAGCAGAAACATTAACACATTTAATATTTTTTTCCCAGAATATTAATAATATTAAGCCTATAAAGCCTGCGTCGATTCAGGCTTCTACATAGTCTGTATCTTATACACACCATTTATAAATAATATTTTCTTCAGAATAGATTTTCTTCATCGAATTTAAAGCCTCAGTAGACACAAATGGAAGGTTTTTATAAATTAAATAAATACATTTTAAAAATGAAACTACTGCTCTCACTGCAGTAAAGATTCATGCTAATGTAAATATACAGTCAAAAGCCTGTGGACAAACTGAAAATGTTATATCAGAAAATTACCATTTCCTTTAACCCTAAACACACAGTCATATAATTAAATGTGACCCTGGACCACAAAACCAGTCATAATTTGAAATAAATAAATAAGCTTTCCATTGATGTATGTTTTTTTAGGATAGGACAATATTTGGTCGAGATACAACTATTTGAAAATCTGGAATCTGATTGTGCGAAACAATCTAAATATTGAGAAAATCACCTTTAAAGTTGTCCAAATGAAGTTCTTGGCAATGAATATTACTAATCAAAAAATATGTTTTGATATATTTACGGTAAGAAATTTACAAAATAGCTTCATGGAACATGATCTTTACTTAATTTCCTAATGATTTGTGGCATAAAAGAAAATTCTATAATTTTGACCCATGCAATGTATTTTTGGCTATTGCTACAAATATACCCATGCTACTTAAGACTGGTTTTGTGGTCCAGGGTCACAAATGAGTAATTTAAAATACAGGTTCAACACCTGTAAATAAAAAATATGAATATTTAATTCCTTCATATTAAAACAGTGCATAGTTGGCAGTATTTTCAGAGTGTACCAACAAAACATTCAGACCAATAGGTAAATTCAGGGGAGCAAAAATGCTGAGATAAACTTGCTCTTAACCATTAGCAATTTCATTAACAATTTGACATTTTGTTGCTAAGCAGAAATGTATTGCATGTAGGCCTAACTGAACACAACCTTACTGTGAACTATTTATAAATAAGGACTTACATATTTTACAAGCTTTTGTAAATGATGGCATGCCGACTGCGTTGCACGTGTGATGAAACATGCAGCGCAGTTTCCTGTTTGTTTCTGATTGTTCTTCTTTGCTGCTTTTTATCAAACCAACTTGTGGTACATTACTGCCATCAGCTGGAATGTGAAGCGCTGAACAGAAAAAAAACCCACAAATTATTATTTTAATTTGTCCATGCATACATGAAATACTTCAACCCTTCCGTAAACCTGTTTCTTTAAGATATTTAAATCTTATACTACTTAAAGTATCTTAAATCTTATACATCTTAAATCTCATACTTGTTGTTTTTATGCTTACAGTGTAATAGACCTTGCAGTTTGGATCTGTGACCTTTCACCCAGAATAAAACCTGTTCCAGCAGCAGGTTAGCTTTGTAGTGTAAGTTACCATGGTGACCAAACATGTTAAAAACCAATCCACCTTCTTGAGCCCGAAAAAACAGAGTTTGCTAAAACTAAACTCAAACTTACCTGGGTAGAAACTGCCACTGGCTTCATTCAACAGGCCACAGGAGCTGGAGCATGAAGCTGATTTAGGTGGCTAGCCTAAACCTGTTTCAGGTTATGTTCTGGGTTAGTTAATTTTAACCAATCAGCTTTGAGCAAAGTGACACCAGTTTCTCTTGCTGCAAATTAAAGGTCACTCCATAGTAAAAGATTTTAAATACAACATCGTCTGGCTTTTAGTGATGGTTATTTATATATAAATAATATATACATCATGTAAAATATTTATTATATTATTTATATTTAAACATTCAGTTTAAATGAACAAAATTCTATTAGGCCTATAGATAATATGGTATATAAACATGAGTTGGAATCAGTAGATAAAGCTTTAGAAATCACTATAAATGTGAGCTTACATATACAGTATTATTGTAATGGTACGTTGTTGGAGGGAAGGACGCGGGAGACGTAGAAATAAATTTACATAGAATTTAGCAAAGAAACACAAAAAAATAAAAAAAATAAAAAAACACAGGAGCAGGCAAAACACACGTATGAAACTTGTAGGCCAGACGAGGGAGAACTAAACAGGAAGGAACTAAAATACACAGGATAATTAGGAACAGGTGGAGTAATCAATTAACCGAACAAGAACTTGCTGTTTGCTAGAAACTGATTTATTCATGGAAGCTTTGCGTTCAAATATTTGAACTCAGATCAGTGTTTCGTGTCTAACAATCTAAATAATCTATCAAGCAGCTGTGTAATAAATGGGATAATCTACATCCAGCCAGTTGTTATCGCAAAATAAAGATGTATATTATCCCTTACTTATTATAATCTTAATTCAAGTGATGAAGGATTTTGAAAGTCTGACAGTAATCAGTGTTGAGAGCTACTGTAAGGTTAACTCTGGTTTAAATGTTTCAAAATGATTAACAGTTGAAAATATTAGAAATTTAGAAAAGTAATCAAAAAGTAAGTAAAAGTAATATGTTACTTTACTTTTATAAAGTAGTTGAAAAGTTACACTACTTATTACATTTTAAATAGAGTAACTTGTAATCTGTAACCTATTACATTTCCAAAGTAACCTTCCCAACACTGGTCACTGAACACCGTTGCAATAATACCAATCTTCAGCTCAATCTGCTTTGAAAGAATAAACAGTAGAGAAAAACAAAATTACCAGTGTCTGGAAACTCACCTGTGTCTGTGACATTCTTTTAGTTTTGTTTTTACTGAAATGCCACACCTCATTTAACATGCTATGATTTATGAAGATGCCCAGAACACTCCCGCTGATTTTTTACCATGTAAGTTTTTCTAAATTTTACTATTATTATTATTATTATTATTATTATTATTATTATATTTTATTCGTATAAATCCATCCTGTGTTTTTGTGTTACTATACCAGCTGTTGTGTTTCTATTTCTGGGAAACTAAACCTGCTAGTGATACCAACATCTTAATGCAGTATGTGGCAATATAACAATTATTATGATGATGGTTTTCATTTGAGGAGTTGTTAATATTTATTTATTTATATTATAATATTAATATATTAGTTATTTATAGTTATTAATATTAGATTATTACTGAATTTCTTTTAGGACTTTTAGTTTGAGTGATCATTTTGACACAAGAATAATTTACAATCTCAGGAAAAAAGGTACAAGAGCTGTCATTGGAGTGGTACCCTTATTATCTAGCTTATTTACACCCTATTACTTTTCAAAAGGGTGCCACCCCAGTGACAGCTTTTGTACTTTTGTTTTCTGAGAATTATAGTCTGATGTTTCTTACTGGGGATTTTTAACATGACAAAATGAAAGTTGTTTGTTTATATATTAATGTCTTTGTGACATATCTGTGACATCACGGCTCTTCTGTTTTTTCATCAGGTTTAAATGCTTGAATCTCCTGCTGCTGCTGTGCCTTTTCAATTACAGTGGTGAGTATACAGTAATTTTAATTGTATCAACTCTTGATTTTCATTGTCAGGTAGAGTTATTCTAGTTGATTGTTTATCTGCTGAGTTCATTTATTGATTCAGGAATTCCGTACAACTGACACATCTGACACAATTTTGTACATTTGTCATCAACATTTGAAATGTTAAAATGTGGCACAGCTAATATTGTTGGATCCTTAATGCTTTCATTTAGATATTTTTATATTATATTATTATTATTATCCAGTTTACTAAATTAAGTCTGCTTTCTAATACAGAAAACAGAGAGAAACACCACATTTATTTTTCAGTATTGAGAATATAATGTCTATATTTGCAGGAACCACCACTATATCTGTGAAAGGAAAAAAGGGAGGCAACATCACATTCCCATGCGAATTTGAGGCCAAAGATGTTTATTATACTAATTTAAGCAGGTTAAAAAGCATCCTTTCTTGTCAGAATGAAGAATGTGAGAGTGAAAGTGAAAGTGAGAGTCAAAATGGGCGAGTGTTTAAAAACAGATCATGTGACATGATTTTCAAGAATCTGAAACTGAGTGACGCTGAGAAATACATTTTGAGAGTCCATTACACTAATACTCAGGGAGAAGTGACGCGTCAAATCAGGACGTACCGACTTCATTTTCAGGGTAAAGTCAAAACCGATCAAACCATCAACATGGGCTTTCTGATTTTCCTTTAATAATTGTGCTGGTATTGCATGAGGGCCTGTAATCGGCACTAAATGTGACACTAATATTCAGATTAGTCGTCTCAAATATATGCTTTACAATGCAGATTTTTAAATTATTACATTTGGTCCCAGTCCCAAACATGTGCTTATAACCTTGATTTAATAACACGATTATAATAATGATTATTGTCTTGTTTTACCTCAGATGAGATTTCAGTGAAGAAAGGTGAGGAGCTGAAGTTGGACGTTTTGTTGTCCAATGCTTATAAAGTAGTGCACTGGACCAAAAGAAGCACAGGACGGAGAGAGGATTGGAATAGAAGCCATGGGGTCAGGAGTGATCGAATGACCATCAGAGATGGAAACTTGATCATCAATAATTTTACAGCCACTGACGCTGGAACATACGAGGTTCTGGACTCTGAAGGAGAAATCTTGATCATGGTGACAGTCACAGGTGAGAGATGCTCAGTGGATGTCTAGAAATATTATTTTAAAACATTTAAACAGGTGAGGTTTCATCATGATTTGAACATCAGATCGATGCTAAACTGAATGACTAAACTTTCAATATCATCTACAGAATTAAAGGAGAAAATAAACAACATGAATGATGACACACAACAACATAGTAAGTGAAACAAGAGGCATTGAGAGCTTTACTAAATCTTTAAACATTTGAGTATAAATTTAATTGATGAATTAATTAATGTGCTCTTTTCCCAGTTTCCCCCCTTCCACCTGAAGCATATTTGATTGTCCCAGTTGAACTGGCAGTGGTTTTGGTGTTTCTGGTTGCTTTAAAAAGAAAAAGGATGCACAGATGAAAAAAAAATGGATGCACAAAAAAAAAAAAAAAAAAAAAAAATAGAATAAAATAAAATAATTTTAAAAAATAAAATAAAATAAATTATAATATATTAACAATGAAATAAATAAATGCATTTGTATTGTTTTCATTGTTTTGAACCATGTAACATTGTATTCTAATTAATAAGCCACCAAAATGTTTATTTCAATTTTTATTTTTATTCCAATTTTGATACGGCACCAAAAATTGCAAGCCAAAAATTGCAAAACATTATTAAAAACAAGTAAACAGTCAGTAATAAAATAAGAACAAATAAACAAATTACAATCAACAGCACAAATAAATACAACAGAACAAAGATGAAACATGAAATAAACAGTGTTTTAAGATTTTCTGGCAGGTCTAACAGCATAGAAGCTTATTTCTGCCACAGAATTAAAAACTAAAAATAAGAAAAAAGGTAACTGTGACTTTTTTTTCACAGAACTATAATATAAAAAAATATACAAAATATAAACTCGCTTGTAAGTTATAAAGTCAGAATTGTATGATATAAAATCACAATTATCTTTCAATTTTTTATTTTGTGGCGGAAACAAGCTTCCTTAGAATTTCAAGTGTTCTTCACTCTATAAATGAATAAATAAATTCATAGAGCTACAAAAGTTATTCCATAAAGAGCAGTAATGATTTTATTTTGTTTTTTGTTGTTTGATTAACAGCAATGATAGACGGCAGCAGGTTTATTGGGCTGCTGTTGCTTTAAGAACAAATGCACAGAACCAATATGGGACAGTTTCTGAGGCAGTCATGACCTAATGGTTAGAGAGTTGAACTTGTAACCGAATGGTTATGGGTTCGAGTCTCAGTACAGGCAGAGATTGTAGGTAGGGGGAGTAAATGACCAGCATTCTCTTCTACCTTCAATACTATGACTGAGGTGAGACTGAACAAAAAAGGCCATAGCAAAAATGTCTGCCCACTGTTTAAGACATAAGCACAGAGAAGACAATCGCAACCGAATTGACGTCTCTTCACAGTCCTTATTATCAAACCCTGAAAAGTATATATAATCCTTTAATTTTAGCATACTCTGTTACACAGCCAAATATGCAGCTTACCAGTTGAACACTGTGAGTGTGTGTTAGAAATCAGGAATGGTTAGAGAACATTTTGCTTGGTACATTTTTCATCTTCAGACCAAATCTTGTCTGGCTAGAACGTTTCCATAATGTTTACATGTTAGGTCAGTAAGTGGAGAGTAGGTGGTCTTTTGCAGCTGTTTAAACGCATTCAACGACATGAGCATCTACACTACGAAAGCAATCCGGTCGGATGTGTTTTTAACTACCTCTGGGAGTGGCAGAAAGTGAACAAGTGCAAAACGTTTTAGACCCCATTTACACCTGTATTTAGCATCATCCACTTGTGATCAGACTGATAAAATGTTTCTACGTTGTGCTTGTAGGTGCACTTTACCTTCTCAGGCAATCTTCCTGCTTCTATTAGGAAGAGTTTAATTAATTTAAACAGCACTTTACATAAAGACTTTAAGTAATACAGCACTTTACATAAAAGAGAAATAAGTTTAGAATATAATAATACACGTTGAAAGCATTAGCTCTTACAACGTTGTTGCCTCCTTCACCACGACTTCATATGATAAAATACAATTTTGAGCTAATTTTAAAAAGCCAATTAAAAGATAAATGAAAATTGTTTATTTTCATAATTTTCTAACAAATAATCTTTTGATTATTTATAAAATCTTCTTAAAGAAACTTTTCAAAGAATGATTTTGCCACACTGGCTCCACACGGAAGGGGGCGCCATTGTGCCAATGCATATACTGCATTCCCCATTTTTGCGGCCTTTCATTTTTTATTTTTTATTTTTTTTTGGTTTGGTTTTAAAGGAACTAGCTGCTTTATAAATGTCATATCCACTTTCGATACAGTAATATATATATATATATTTTTTAATGATGTATTTTGAAATGAAATTTAGTAATATTGTAGTTTTGTTACTTTGTGTTATTTAACTTAAAATGTAGAAGCAGTACAATGGTTTGTGTAATTTACACTCTTATTGTTCTTTAAATTAATTATTACACATTTAGGATAAAACAAAATCCAATATCTTTTTTTTTATTACCTCACTGTGACTGTGAAGCTTCTGATCATCAGATATGTTGTGAATGTGAGTAATCATGTTGTGTGATGAGATCAAATATTGTAGTTTTATGAATGTATTGAAGGAATATTGCAAATTAAGCACTATAGCATCTGTGTAAGAGGGGAAATTAATTTAATATTTTATATACACTACAGTTGTTGCATTCTCTTGTCTGTATATTTAAATGTGTAACTTAATAAATAACTTTTCCTGCTTTAAAGCTTTTGAGAAGATTTCCTTTTATCACGGAGGGTGTTCAAAGCCAAAGATTCTGAGTAAGCCTTCTGGCATGACTGTTGTTTAAATAGTGCCTTAGAAAAATGGAAGTTTAACATGAGACTGATATGATAAAGTGATCTGTGTAAAGTTACAGTATACACTCTTTTTCCATTTACTTTATGACATGTAAACGAGGAATAGGCATGATTTGTATTTGTATAGAATTTATGAAATATGGTAAAGATTCCTCATTAATCAAAAGCATCTCCCAGAAGCTGTTCATAGAGCTGAAATATTTGTGATCATGAAATTACAAATAAAACACACACTGTTTTAAGTGTCAATGCAAGCTCATGTAGACACATCAAGTATAAAATCATGAACTAGCTTTCAGTTTGGCATATATTTTTTTTTTTATAAATTAACACTTTCCAAAACATCCACTTTTCAACATACACGATTATTAACATGATCCCGGGCTGCAGTGCAAATCTATTCTGTGCTTGCTTGATCTAATATTTGTCGTTTTTAAAAATGTTGTAGATTTAATGTTACGGAAGCAGACGGACAACTGAGGTAAGTGAAGGTAAAGGTATTTATTTACAGCAGAGCCACAGATGAAGGATGACGTGCAGAAAAAGGTGAGTATAACAGTTCAGAGTTTCAATGTTCTTGATTGGATGTCTACGAGCTGATTGAAGTTTGTTTCCTCTGCAGGAACGACGGGAGTTGCACTTCAAAGCAGATGATGCACACACAGTTTGCTGACAGCTGACAGACTTACGGCACACACACCACTGACTGGATGCGGCTTGACTGGACAGACTGGAATGAAGCAGAGACAAAGGTATAATCAGGTAGGTAGAATGTTGTGAACTCGGAGAGAGCGTCACAAAGAGTCCGCTTCAGCTTAACGAGCCCAGACAATGACTGGTGAGTGGTGCGTGCTTATATGTGTGTGTGGTAATTGAATACAGGTGATGGTGATCAGAACTCAGGGGATTGTGAACGCTGCGTGTGAGTGGCTGCAGAACCTGACCAATCCGTGACATTTAAGTAGCTTTAATGATTTTTAGTTTTAAGATAAAGCAGCAGTTTTTAAATAATGAAAGAATATGTAAAAGTGTGGTATTTGGGGTAAAAAGCGTCCCTGCTCTTGGGGATAAAAGGCACAATAATTAACATGATAATTAATAGAAGGCTAAACTTTTCCATTTGTTGACATGACATTGTTGGATTCAGATAGTTAATATCATATATTATGTTTGGTGTCCATCCTAGAGATAATCACCATGTTTAGAATGAAACCATCATATTTAAAAACATGATATTGATCATATCACATAATAAAATATAATTTTTGCTGCTGTAAATCTATATTACATTGCCATGGGATCTTCTTAAATGCTTTCAGAATCTTTACATTTTAAAATGATTTTGTTTCTTTATTTTAAAATATGTTTTATATTAACATATACAATTTAATGACAGAATATTTATTGAAAAATACAGTACATCAATACTGTGTACCTTTTACCCCGTGTCATCACACGATTTGTATGATTTATTTTCACACAAACTCTGTTGCTCCATAAATGTTCAATACAAACAACTATTTTTCTGCAATCATACACTTCGGGAGTAGTGAACAGCACGTTTTTTCTTAGGGTGTGCCTTTACCCCGTTGTACCCTACTATAAATGTTTAGCTAAACGTTTAAATAGCGTATTTAGATAAATCTTATAAAATGTATTTGTTTTTGTAGTTAAATCTCTTAAATCGTTTACTGAGGGTATTTCTCCGGACGCAAACTCTGAGTGTCCCGACCAGATTAACTGACCCACACGGTGCCCGATTGCACACTCGTGCATTCAGTTTATTTTTTTTATTTTTTTTTTTTTTCGTGGGCGCCCTCCTGTCAAGCTGCCGCGCTGGGCGGTGGTTCATGTCGCCCGTGCCTAAATCCGTCACTGGTAGGAGGCGCCAAATATTGTTTGTTTTAAGAAGCTCGAGCTCACCTGTGGGATGTTTCGGTTTTGTTTTACCCAAATTTCGCTTAACATGTTTACAAAGTTTTACCGCCTAGAATAAGACTCGTGTCGAATTTTTACCATGTAAGTTTTCCGTTTTTTAAATATAAATCTAGCCTGTAGTTCTGTGTTATTATGATGAATGTTTATGATGAATGGGTTGATTGATTATGACTATGATTATGATGGTTTTAATTGGTTGGTTTACTAATATAATTTGTAGACTGACATTGTATAAGGCGTGTTGTTTGTGTATTTTATATGTTCAGTATTGCATAAATCCAATAATTCAGATTAGTTTGATGTTTCATGTAAGGTCCACACGTTAAAAAATTAGACAAAATGAAAGTGAGGTTAGTAATGTTTTTATCCATGTACAAATGTGTTTGTGATGTGTAGCCTGAGTCTGTCACATAAACCAGCCCTTCTGTCTTATCATCAGGTTTTATAGTCTTCTGCTGCTGCTGTTGCTTTGCTTTGTCAGTCATTGTGGTCAGTATCATTTTGTTTTAAAGTTTTTCAAGTTGTTCTAGTCAATTGTTTCTCTTTTGCACCAAGTGGCTTTTACATAGATTGATGTCACACTTAAAATCGCTGACTTGTGCAAAGCCTTCTAGTGAATATGAGTATGAGTATTGTTGAAGCTGAACAGTTTGTATCTATGAAGAAAGCAAGAAATTAATTTGGTTGTTTATTTTAAATGACTGAATGTAGAAGGTGATCATGGCTTGAATCAACAACCTTAATCCTTACGTTCACTTCAATTTTTCAGTACTGATATTTTGTATTGAATGAATTTTATACTGTCTGTATTTGCAGGTAACTCCCCTGTACTTGTGACAGGGGAAGAGGGAGGCAATGCCATCCTACCATGTAAATTTGAGGCCAGACAGATTTCTGTTATTGTTTTAAGCAAGGGATCAAAAAAGATATCTGTCTGTGGGATTGAAGGATGTGAGAGTGAACATAGCCGAGCATTTAAAGAAGGAGCATGTGACATTGTTATCAAGGATCTGAGACTGAGTGATGCTGGGGAATACATTTTGAATGTCTATCACAATAATGATCAGCTGGAGCGCCAAAAGAAGTATCTTCATATTCAGGGTAAAGTTAAAACTGATCAAAGCATCAACATTTTGCTTTCTGGGTTTCCTAATAACGTTAACAATGTAACTGCATGCCGGGCTGCTGTAGCCAGCAAATATAGTAAATGTCACACCTCCCAAGTGGCTGACTTTAAAATGATTACATTTGGTTTGATTGTTTGACATCATTATAACAACAATTATTGCCTTTATGTTTCTAGATGAGATTTCTGTGAAAACAGGTGACCAGCTGAAGTTGCCTGTTCTGCTGGCCAATGCTGATAAAGTAGAGACAAACTCCAGTGGAGAGTGGAAAGAGATGTGGAGGAGAGGCCATGGGGTTCAGAGTGATCGAATGAATGACACTGATGGGAACCTGACCATTAATGAGTTTATGGACAGTGATGCAGGAAAATACAGAGTTCTGGACTCTGCAGGAGAAGTCTTGATCACAGTGACAGTCACAGGTGAGGGAAGATTAATAAATGCTTAGAAATATCATTTCTAACATCATGAGCTTGGGGTTTTCTCTTTAAACTGAATCTGTATGACCCTTTTTTTTTCCATATCTTGTTCATATTTTGTCATATTTATATGGCTCAGTGCGAGAACTACTATTAGAGGCTGTTAAAAATGAACAGTGAGTTTAAAAATCTGAAATTTGTGCTCTCTCTCCAGCTTCCCCCCATTCTGCTCAAGAACACTGGAGTTGGTTAGAGAAATTTCTTTTTGGTTTTGTGACTTCAGTTTTTTGTGTGTATATAGTGATTATGTTAATTCAGTTTGTGCTTATGGCTTCTGGGAATATCTGATGTCTGCATGACAGATGTTACTTGTAATTTTCACATAATTCTGTCAACATGTTTCTCCATACATATCCATATATAACAATTTGTTGAGTCAACTTAAAATAATTTGTTACCCGGCTGCCTTAAAATGTTAAGTTCAGTAAGCTCATAAAAAAAAAAGCTTAATCAATTTGAAATAAGTTGTACTAATTGACATCTTAGATATCTGAGTCAACTTAGTTTTTTTAAAAAACTTTGGGTAACAAGCCCAGCTTTTAAGTTTAACAAACCATTTTTTTTGTTATTTTACTCTTATTGGTCATATACTAAATGATTTCTTACACATTTAGGAAAGAACAGTATCCAATATCTTTTTCATTACCTCACTGTGACTGTGAAGCTTCTGATCATCAGATATTTTGTGAATGTGAGTAATCATGATGAGATCGTGATGAGATCAAATATTGTGGTTTTGCACTGTTCGTGACTACACTAAAAGAATATTGCAAATTAAGCACTATGTATATACACTATACAGCTGTTACATTCTCTTGTCTGTATATGTAAATGTGTAATGACAAAGTCTGTGTAAAGTTATATATACACTTTTTTTACTTTTATTTTATGACATGTAAACGGGCAATAGGCATGATTTGTATTTGTGTGGAATTCATGAAATATGGTAAAGATTCTTCATTAATGAAAGCAGTCAAGCTGTTCATAGAGCTTAATTTATATGAAACCTGAAATATTTATGATCATGAACTCACTAATCACACTGTTCTGTTACCCAAGTCTCAATGCAAGCCAATGTAGTCCACATCCAGTTTAAAATACACTGAAATCGTGAACTGTCTTTCACAGTCTGGCATGTAAACAAGCTCACTGATTATACTGTGAATGTTTTTATGTTAGTAATAACAGCTGATGGCTTTACGAGAAACAATAAGTCCAAGTTCATGAATTATGATTGGTAGTCTTTACATATTTATCTAGGTAACTTTATCTAAATGCTTATACGGTATGGGGTGCAGTATAAATAAAAAAATAGTGCCACATTCTCTACCCAAACACTTTAGTAGGGACTGATTCTCACTATTATTTAGTTGTTTATTGCCTATTATTAATGTATTGGTTTATTGGTACTTTTAAAGCATTTATTCTGCATGACCATATTCTACATTCCTATTCCTACCCAATACCTAAACTTAACAACTACCTTACTAACTATTAATAAGCTGCAAATTAGGAGTTTTTATTGAGGCCAAAGTTGTAGTTAATGGTTTGTTAATAGCGAGAATTGGACCTTAAAATAAAGTGCAACCATTTGCATTAAGAACATAGAAGTCACAATTCAGAAACAAACAGAAACAGAAAAAAAAAAATCATATTATTAATAATTGTCACTCTGGACATTAATGAGATTCATCATGGTTTCAACCACTATGTGATGAGATTCTTCATACCGTATGTTTGTCTACAAAACCCATTTTAAAAATTTAAGTAGAAGCCATTAGAATTGGTATAATGTCCAAAAATAATAATACAAAAATATAATGTCCAACGATCGAAAAATGTACTCTGACATATATATGGAGAGAGAGAGAGAGAGAGAGAGAGAGAGAGAGAGAGAGAGAGAGAGAGAGAGAGATTCCGATCTAAACCAAATAATTTGTGAACAAGTTCCTAAGTTCCGATCTCAATAATAATGATTCGCGAACCATTACAGTTCAGGACAGTAAATTCGCGAAATAATTCGCGAACCTTTTCCGAAGTTACGATCTAAATCAAATGATTGCAGTCAGTTTCCCAAAAGCATCGTTAGCTAACTATGGTCGTTAGTTCCATTGAACTCTATTGGTAACGACGGAACTTGCGACCATAGTTGGTTTTGGGAAACGCACCGAATGATGATTCGCGGACCATCACTTCAGATGAGGACTCGAAGCGCGGATTGCGAATCATTCAATGAAATAATTTGCAAACCTGTTCCGAAGTTCCGATCTAAATAATCATGATTGTCGAACCATCACAGTTCAGGACTCGGACTAAACTGAACTGTTCCGATCTAAATCAAACGATTTGCAGCCCGCACTTTGAAGTCCCAATCTGAATAATGATTCGCGATGCGAATGCGGATCGTGAATCATTCAATTCGCAAAAATGATTGCTCCGATGATCGCAAAAATGATTGCTCCGATCTAAATCAAATGATTCACGATAGGCGATCCAGTTAGGACACTTTGAAACAGTAAATCATTTTGCGACATTACAAGGGTAAAATTGATGTCCAAATGATTGGCTTTTTGCTAGTGAATCGCTTGAACTTAATGTTCGAAGTCATGAGTTTGAATCATTCGGAGCGGTTCCAGCGTAAATGACTCACTCAATTAAATCGGTTTGTCTGTTGGTCCGCTTTTTGAGTCTTCAGCCATGTTAACTTTACACTGTCAGCACTACTACTGGCTTAGCTCGCTAGTTTTATGACATTAACTGACATAAGCGAAAAAAGTATGATGTTTACATCAGTATGCCCATTCCAAAAATGAAATCCAACACAAATCCACAGACATATTGAGGTGAGGTAACCGGTTTACTGCTAACTAGTGAAAACGCACCATTAATATGACGAGCTGCAGCTCAAAATACATATTAGATAGAAACATTGCATTATGATGGAGTTTGTAGCTCAATTCACTGTATTTGAAATAGTTTGAGCACTGCAGTTCAGTTGGTGACAGTTCAATAGAAAATCAGTTGAAAGCATCCAGTCATCTTATACCATTTAAGTGAATGTTCAGTTTATCAGTATATATTGTAATAAATATTTGAGAATTTATTGTTGTATCTGATTGCATAAGTCTGTATAGAAGGATAAAGAGAGTTTGCAAACTCTTGTTTATGTCTCAATTTTGAAGATGTTGCAATGTTAAACAATGAAGACAATGGATATTGAAATTCTCGTTTTTTCATTAAAGAAGAGTTCCGCATTGCACTTTGCTTGTACATCGATGTCTTTGAAGTGTCAAATCCCCTAGAAACATTTTTAAAAAGATGTGTGGCATTTACTAGTCTCCATCCAAAGTATTGTTTGTCTCTCCTTTCGACACAGCTTGCCATTCTTTGTAAGACCAGTATGGTAAAGGAGCATGGTTATGGAAAAATTCTCCTGCCTCTCATTCAAGACCTTGTTACTCTTGAGGAGTAGGACCTGTATTTGGAATAGCCATGTCTTTAAGATTTTCAGAAGACAGACTGGCCTTTTTTGAGCTGAACATCTCAGAGCACCACCAATTATTTAAGAGGATATTTCCCTCTACAAAACTTCAGCCCAAACTTCACTACCTGGCTTACTTACCCAAGCTAATTGGAACATTATGTTTAGACCATGCGGTTTGAGGGGAAACACAAATGTTTGTCTCACACTGGCAGTAATACCCCAAAGGATGATGGGTTTCCACTTAGCTTCTCTGTCTTTTTTCATATCACCGGTGAAAATTCAAAACCTGAAAGCTGTTGTTCTTTCATCACTTTCTCAGAAAAGCCTAGCTCAATAGAAGCTTTTACAGTTAAGGTAAAACACATCTGATACAGAACTTCTGTCATCTCACAGTAAACATCAGTGGTCAATACTTTTAAGATTCCTGACTTTTCTGTCGACATCAACAACAGACTGTGACAAGGAGACCTACTGAGTTTTGTTATAAAGGAACACCTGTTACTGTGACAGCTCCTGTATCAAAGGCCTTAGACATATTTATCATGTCTATGCGTGCCAGGACCACCAGATGGCGGAAATGTTTCACGGTTTTCAATTTTGTGTAAATCAGCAAATGTTTCATTTAATTCTCCTAATAACATACTAAATGAACATGGTAGATATCTCTGAATATATTACAGTTTAGCTGTAATATCTTCCTTCATCTTCCCATATATTAGGGATTTTTAACCCTTACTAATGTGTTCATTCTATTAGACTAGTCTAAATATAGTGATTTCTTAGCATGAGTAATGCTCTTCTAGTTTCAGTTTTATTCAATTTATTTTCACCTCATATTTTTTAGTTGTATGATTTTAAAGCAGAAATTTTAATGTTAAACTTTTAATGTTTTTCTGAAACTGTGAGAACAGATCTGACATCACTGAATGTATACAGTTGTATTTAAAGAGGTTAATGATCAGGGTCTTATTGACAGAAGGCAAAAACAGTAGCATTACGAGACTTTCCCCTTATGAACAAATTTTTGTACACCATAAAAGCTCCTTGTGGTTTCTGGGTTTGACTTGAGCATCCATAAACAATGCAAAACATAGGCATTTAGAGTTTCTGGTAGCGATTCCTATATAGAATAATTACCTCCTGCCCTCCAGCTACATTTCGCGCCACAGCAATGACGTTATGTGCAAACAACCTATGCCCTAATAAATTAAACTCCATAAAATCTCTTCATTTTATACAGAATATAAAACCCTAAGATTCCTGATATATTTTACAGAGGTGTTTAAAGAAAATACGTGTATTTAGATGCCTTATGTGCGCTTGTTTGAATATCTTTGTAATGTCATTAACATTGTGGTGTTTTTATTTGTAATTCTTTATTTTATTTATTTATTTATTTTGGTGTCATTTTTTTTATTTTATTACTAATGTGTAAGGGTTTGTGTTTGTTATTTGTTTAATTTATAACTACTGGTTATTATTTTATAGTTTTGTATGTGATAAATAGATTAAACTCCATACCGCGTTTTAGCTACAGCCTTGACTTCCACCATGCCGCTTCCTCAGATCCATTCCACTTGGCTCATTCAGAGTCCATATAAATGTAAACTCCATTCCATGTTTTCACCACTCGCACCTGCGACACGAGTCCCGCGAAACGGCAAGGTAAACAAAGCATCTTATCATATATTCTGCTCAGATGAGTCTGACTGTGCTTACATACTAAGAAGTTGCTATTTAAGTGAATGTTCATCATATGTTCGCCAGTTGCTTTTAAAGGCATCACGTAGCCTTTGTTGAAATACCATTAGGTTGTTGTTGTTGTTTTTTTCAGTGTTTAAAGTGATAAACTTTGTTTTTTTGTATACGTTCATTGTGATACATTTTTTACTAACAACACTAAGGAAGTAATTTGGAGCTGAGGACACTAATTTTTTGAAGTTCTTGCTTGGTAAACGAACTTTAGTCTGGGAGTCTGGGATCTGCGTTCTATTTTTTGCTTTATAATGCAGCACACATTGTCAATAAGAGACAGGTCTGGACTGCAGCCAGGCCAGTTTAGTACCTGAACTATTTTACTATGAAGCCACACTGTTGTAACACGTGCAGAATGAATCTTGCTGAAATAAACTGGGACGTCTCTGAAAACGTTTTTTATGCTTTCCACAAGTTTCTGGGGAGCGCTACTGTAAAAAAGAACGTGGGTACAACTTCCGGTGAGGCGGCGGACTTAGTATACCAATGGTATTTTTTGTGCTAATTAGCGAAGAGGCTAAGTGTTTTTTAGACCATTGCTTATTTTAAGATGCACACCTTTATGAGAGATGTCATTACGTTCTTATGGACAACATATGCTTTTCGAATTTGTGTTCCCACATTATTAGCAAGTTTGGATCGCTAAATCTTGAGTGACTGTCAACTAGTGAAATGACATTTCAACCGAGACATCAGCGCTTGTGTTAAAGGGCATGCCAGATGAAGCCTCGATTCGAGGCTTGTTAACGTAGAAATCCCTTTCGTAGAAGCCTCACTTTCTGTCCAGTTATGTGCGCGACCCGCAGATCCTACTTTGCGAGTACATTTTCATTGGGACCTTTTTAATAATTACGTTTTTAAATACCCAGATATACAAGTAATATTAAGAATACAAATTATTTCAGGAAAATTAAATATATGCCATATGCAATTAATATATGTGTACATTATTCTTCTATTACATCATATTGGTATTCGTACTGCCATTTAATGGCACGATTCAATGGGTACATTAATTTATCAGAGTCAGAATTTCAACAAACAAACACACACACGATTAGGCTTTTATTTGTGCATGTAACATCGATCTATCGAAATTGTGGTAATTGCTTCTTCCGACGAAGCTTTGCAGGCTTTTGGCCGCTTTATTTTTTACTAACCACCAGATCGCGCTGTTTTCGACACTCTCGAAGCTTTGAATCTGTTTCCGAAACAGTCAGAAGCAGTGTTGCCAACTTGGCGACTTTGTCGCTAGATTTAGCGACTTTTTTTTGAAAAAGCGCCTAGCGACAAATCTAGCGACTTCTTGGACAAACCTTATTTAGTTTATGAGACTCTCTGGTACCGCCGCGCGAGCGCAAAGTCCTGCTTTCCCAGCGCGCGCGCGCTCTCCCTCTCTCTCTATCTGCGTCTGCTCTGTTCAGTGAGCGGCAGAGAAGCAGCACTTTCAGATAAAAAAAGATATTCTGATGCTTCTAACTATATTTTACATGCAAGTATAGCCGAAATCACAGCACAGCCATTGTCTTAATCGTATATGTATTTTATTTCATTAGACAATGTCGTGATTATGAATCACGATTTTAGTGTAGATAAATATCTTCGAGAGCTGGTTATGTAGTCCTAATGGGCCGCGTTTCAGTCACTATTTCATATTTACCCCGTTGTCTGACAAAAGAAACCGTAAAATATATCAATATATCTATGACATATATAAATGAAAACAGTTTTATTGAATTTGGCTGCATTAAATAGCAGTATGTGAGCACAGAGACGCAAGACAACAGGACCTACTGACGTAGGCTAATGAGCTAATATGCTAATGAGCGTATGACGTCATTTAGCGACATTTGACGACTTTTCAAGTGGGGTTTAGCTACTTTCCATCGAAAAAAGTTGGCAACACTGGTCAGAAGAAAGTCTCGGTGTTTCACGAGGCTTCATTTGCCCGTCACCCCTGTCAACTGTTCAGTGAATGAGTGTCACGTCCCGCTTGTTTACTTTGAACCGGAAGACGCTCCCACTTTTGATGCAAGAACTCATGGGGCGTAGGAAACTTGTGGATAGTCAGAAAAAAAGTATCAAAACGCATGTTATTAAATCGGACACTTCCAGTTCGTGATTACAATTGGCTCAGCTGTGTTCGATGCCATTGTAACGGTATTACTGCGCCATCTAGTGTTTATGCTATGTGTCACACATAGCAACATTCTGCTGCATGTCGTTGTGGATTAACTGATTGGGAGGGGAAAGATTTTTTTTTAGTTTTTAGGTTTTGTTTTTTAGAATAAACTTATAGTTTACTAGACTTTTGTTGATGTGATAATTTTTGGGAAAACAACTCAGGTATAATTTATGAAAAATAAATGAAAGATGTTAATTCCGTCAATACATTTAGATCTGCTCATATCGCATAATGTTTTTTTTAACGCGTTTTTACAGCGCTGCGCATTACAACCAATCACACACGCTGAAACGGCACAGTTTTTTGAGTTTGTGTGCTGGCTGACTCAATTCTCTCATCATAAACAAGAAAGTGCAGATGCACAATGCAAGTAAAAAAATTAATTTGACAGTGTTTTATTGAAAGTACTTAAACTCACGCAACATTGTGTTCGCTCACTTTGAACCATAAATATGAATAACGATAGAAAATAACACAACAATGAAATAATTAATAACTTACAATGTCTTTGTTAAAATATTATAAGAAATTCAGTTGTATTAAATATATTTTATGACATGACTTGCATATCTGGTACTTGCCTAAAAAGATGTGTGTAGTCAATAAATTACACTAACATTAGGCTACTTTTAGCCTTACTAGAGTTGGTTCACTGCCTGTGTTGAATCGTCTAAAGCAGTTTTTGAGTCAGTAAAACCAACAAGAACACACAGACCAAACTGTGCTGGATGAAATGGACAATCAACTAAATAATTTAAACAAAAGTCTACATTTTGAAAGATTCAGCTGTGCTGAGTCCTGTGCATAGGCGGCCATTTATACCGGTTGTGTCCACCCGCGCAGTTTTACAGAAAGCTCTGTCCAGATGTGCCGCTGTTATTGCAGGGGTCACTTCAGCTTTTTGATGACGGCAGCAATCAGAATCAGAACCGGCAGAGCAGCAAACACAGCCAACACGAATTGCCCTGCTGGCTCGAACAAACCCCAGTGATCTACAGCAGGAAGGAGGAATATTTATATTTATTATAATAATATTTAAATTTATTTATTTATTTGTTTTCATTTTTATGCTCACTGTTTGAAGATTTTGTAAGCTCTCAGTACCTCTTATTTAACTTACTATGTTTTTTGCCATCATCTCTGTAGTTCAGTTTTTTTACCATTGATTTTGATTCTGAGGATATTGAAAGGTTAGTTGCAAAATATCTCATGATGGATAAACCTCAGCTGTGCACTTTAAAAATAATATTTCTAAACATCCACTGAACTTTTCTCATCTGTGACTGTCACTGTGATTATGATTTCTCCATCAAAGTCCAGAACTCTGTATGTTCCTGCATCATCAGCCCTAAACTCTGTAATAGTCAAGGTCCCATCCCTGTCCTTCAGTCGATCATGTGTTACACGAACTCTTTTCTTGCTGTCTCTCTTCCACACCTCCTTCCATTCTTTGCTGCTTTTGTTCTGATGCAAAACTTGACGGGCATCTGGCAACAGAACATCCAACTTCAGCCTTTTGCCTATTTTCACAAAAAATTCATCTGAGGAGAAAAAAAGAGAGACATTAATCATTGTTATAAAGGTATTGTAATTAAGCTGGTACCATTCAAAGTCTCTGCTGGTTACATGCAAAACACATGCTGATGGTGAGCACATGCTTTACCGTGAATATGAAGTTTGTACGTCCTGATTTGTGGATCCAGAACTGACATAGCATTAATGTAATAGACATTTAAACTGTATTTCCCAGCATCTCTCAGTCTCAGATCCTTGATGACGACATCACATGCTCCTTTTTTACATACTCGTTTCCGGCAGTATTCATTTTGATAAACAAGGATGTTTTTTGACTGTCTGTTTAAACAAATATGAAATATCTCTCTGTCTTCAAACTCACAGGGCAGGGTGACGCTGGCTCCCCTTTTTCCCATCACATGTATAGGGATGGTTTCTGCAAATACAGTTTAATAGTTATTCAATAAAAGTACAAGTGCTGTGTGTGCATTTGATCATTTTAACCCCAATAGGGTGAACACAGTGCTCATGTGTGAGAAGCAGCTTAAAGAAACTTGCAAACTAAAAAACCATAGTTGCGTCCCTGTTGATGCATATGATGCACTTATACACTGTCATACACTATATGTGACCACAAAACCAGTCTTAAGTCATTGGGGTATATTTGTAGCAATAGCCAAAAATATATTGTATGGGTCAAAATGATTGATTTTTCTTTTATGCCAAAAATCATTAGGAAATTAAGCAAAGATCATGTTTCATGAAGATATTTTGTAAAATTCCTTCTGTAAATATATCAAAACTTCAAAAAGCTTCATTTGGATAACTTTAAAGGTGAGTTTCTCAATATTTATTTATTTTTTTTTTTTTTTCACCCTCAGATTCCATATATTTAAATAGTTGTATCTTGGTCAAGTATTGTCCTATCATAACAAACCATACATCAATGGAAAGCTTATGTATTTAGTTTTCAGATATAAAGGTATAAAGCTCAATTTTGAAAAATGGACCCTTATGACTGGTTTTGTGGTCCATGGTCACAAATAAGGTTATTTTGTCACTTACAGATTTTTTTTTTTTTTTTTTTTCAGCTGCTTACACACACAATCTTTACTTGGCACACAATTTCTGAAACCTGATACTCAAACACCAGAACCACACACCAAGTCTGCAAAAGCATACACTAATTCTCAGCCTTTTCAATTTCATAAAACGCTTTTTGCTAAACACAACACACAATTCTCTATGTAACACAGAAATCTATCACAAAGTATGATTTCCTTTGATTTCCTTTTTCAAACAGAACCGATCAAAACGCCACACTAATTCATCAACAACTTCTCACTTGTGCAAACACTCATTGCTTTACTTAACACCAACCAAACATAAAGAATAGGCCTTGGAATAGTCTTTGGAATAATCACCTTTTTCAAAATTATGTTTGGTTTCTGTCCAACTATACACTACCAGTGAAATGTTTTTTTCTGTTTTGTTTTGTTTTTAATTCTCTTCTGCTCAACAAGCCTGCATTTATGTGATCCAAAATACAGCACAAGCAGTAATATTGTGAAATATTTTTACTATTTACAATTTTTCACATTTGCTAAAACACTAAAGCCCATTCTCTAAACCAAATTCTCAATAGCCTAAACCAATTTGTCAAATAAATCACTCTTTCTGCAAAACCTTAAGGCAGTTTAGACACTGTTTGCAGATCTCATGCACTCTTTTTTTGCAAAACTCTAAACACATTCTCACTCACTAAGACACAGTTTGCTCTGTGATGAACTTGTGATGCAAAACCCTAAACACAAGAAAGCAAAAGTTAAGCAGAACTGCAACATGGCTGTCATTGTTTACACACAATAATTCAAAATTCTTCACACTTGTTTCTAGATATAAGCCAGTTCAAAGTGCACAGAAGGCACAGGTGCATCTGTCAATCTGAGAGGTACAGAAGAGTTTGAAAATGAGTGTGAATACATATATATAGATAGACATGATATACTGTACAGTATATATTAATTATTTTGCAATAAAAAAGATACATAAACGTACACACACTCAAAAGAAATCACACCTAATTTTGGTGTATTTTACCTTTTTATATTTTTGGTATATTTATTACCAAACTAAGGTGTGATTTATTTTGAGTGTGTGTATGTTTATGTATATAAACTGCAAAATAATTACTAAATAGAGTACACTTTTCTTCTTCTTTTTTTAATTTTTTTTTTTGTGTGTGTGTGTAACTACATGCACTGGACACTGTGTTCTCCATTTTTTGATGTAGTGTCTAATGAATGATCTGTAGTGTGTATTGACTGCTATGTGTATGATTTGAAAGCTTTGTTTGATTTTGAGTACAGGTAAAATGGTTTTGAAGCGATTGTTTGATTTTTGTCAGAAGAGTCAGGGGTTCTGTTGTGTTTAAGGTTTTGAGAAAATGAGTGATGGTTTCAAAAAGTGTGTTTTAGCATTTCAGAAAAACTGTAAAATAACTGCTTTCTATTTGAATATATTTTAAATAATTTTAATTTATTCCTGTGATCAAAGCTACATTTTCAGCATCATTACTCCAGTCTTCAGTGTCACATGATCCTTCAGAAATCTTCAGAAATATGCTGATTTGCTGTTCAAGAAACATTTTTTATTATAATTATTATCAATATTTAAAACAGTTGAGTACATTTTTTAACGATTCTTTGATGAATAGAAAGATCTAAAGATCAGCATTTATGTGAAAAAAAGCTTTTGTAACATTATACACTATACCATTCAAAATCTTGGAGTCAGTATATATATTCTTCTGAACTTTCTATTCATCAAAGAAACCTAAAAAAAAAAAAAAACTACTCAGCTGTTTTCAACATAAAAACAATAATAATACATGTTTTTTGAGCAGCAAATCAAAATATTAGAATGATTTCTGAAGGATCATGTGACTGGAGTAATGATGCTAAAAATTTAGCTTTAAAATCACAGGAATAAATTACCTTTTAAAATATATTTAAATAGAATATAGTAAAAAAATAAATGTGGTTTTGAAAATGTGTGTAAGCAGTTGAAAACTGTAAAACAACCACCCTAAGAATGTCAAGCCACCTGGTTGTGGTTCAGCAAAACAATCAACTAGTTTGGAGTAACTCTACCTGGAACTGAGCATCTAAATTTGTTACATTTTGTTACAAAAATTACTCACCACTGTATCTGAAAACCCATAACAGCAGCATAAGTTTTAACCTGACGATGAGAACAGAAGAGCTGGTATGTGGTAGGAGTTTGACACAAAAGAGGTTCATGTAAAAATATTGCATTTTGCATTAATATTTAACATATGAATGTTACATGATAAAAATGTCCAATTTAAAGGGCACATTATGCAAAATTCACTTTTGTTGTTTGAACATAAATGCGTGTTGGCAGTGTGTACATAACCACCCTATAATGATAAAAATCCACCACTCCTTTTTTAAATCCCCGTAAATCATAAGCACTTTACCAGCCCCACCCACAACTGTTGACAGGCACAGCCGTATTAGCCGAGACCCTGGCCTGAGTGAGCCATACACACAACTTGCCATGTTTATCTTCACACCAAAGCATTTAAAAGCAACATTCAAGTAAGAAATGTCTTATTAAAGCTATAACTATTATTCAGTCAGTGCGGTGAGTGATTTACTGCTTTTATTTTGTTGTCTGGCTCATATTAACAGTGTAAACAGCAGTGTAGGCCTACTGTATATTACGCTGGGGGATGGGGAACAACAGTTCAATGGCATTTAAAGAGACATGCACTAAAACAGCATGTTTCTGCTTTCACTCAAAACAGGCATTTTTAAGGCGATATAATAAATGATCTGTCATGAATCTTGAGCTGAAACTTCACAGACACATTCAGTCTGTAAAATGGCGCATAATAGTTCCAGTCCCCTCATCAGCGAAATCAATGTCATAATCTAATAGATAACCCACATATAAAAACCATCATCATAATCATGTTCACTTGTTTCCTTAGCAGGTTTAGTTTTACATAAAACAAAGCAAAACTATGTTATAACAACACAAAATTAAATGAATTGATCTGTATTTAAAAATGAGAACTTACATGGTACTCGTGCGTGTCTTTTGTTCAGATGTCAAAAGTTTAACAAGAAACACACACACACACACACACACACACCTGTAGCGCTTCCATAGAATGAATTTTTTCTCACTATTGTTAAGAGGGGTGTGACTGATTAACTCGACTGTTAACCTATTTGTCTCTATACATTAATTCATTAGTTCCTGGATCAAAACCTGTATTTCAGGCTGGATGAGACATACAAAAAAAAGTTCACTTTCATAAGAAAAGCTCACGTAAGTTTTACAGCCTTGTTCTCATAAGAGCACCTGGAGATTCAGTGGTTCTCACACTGCACATAGTGTGGCTCATTAAATATAACCAGACTATAAAAATGAATAATAGTGATATTATTATTATTATTATTATTATTATTATTATTATTATTATTATTATTAAAATAGTAAATAAATTAAAGTGTGATAATACTATTAAAATAAAATAAAAATAAAGTGCTAATATTTACTTTATACTACTATACTTTATATATAATCAGAGATGGGAAGTAACGAAGTACAGATACTTTGTTACTGTATTTAGGTAGATTTTTCTGATATCAGTACTTTACTTAACTATTTATTTTTCTGACTACTTTTACTCCTTACATTTTTACACAAATATCTGTACTTTCTACTTCTTACATCTTCAAACCAGGCGCGTTACTTTAGTTTTAATCAGCATTTAATCACAAAATTAAATGAATTGATCTGTATTAAAAAAAAAAAAAAAAAAAAAAAATGAGAACTTACGTGGTACTCATGCGTGTCTTCTGTTCAGATGTCAAAAGTTTAACAAGAAACACACACACACACACACACACACACACACACACACCTATAGCGCTTCCACAGAGTGAATTTTTTCTCACTGTTGTTAAGAGGGGTGTGACTGATTAACTCTACTGTTTTACCTATTTGTCTCTAGACATTAATTCAGTAGTTCCTGGATCATGGATCGGTTAGTCTTGACTGGCAACGCGATTCGGCTCGCGCGCGCTCCGCGTCTCCGCCAAACGGTTTCTATTAGAGTAATCTTTGAAAGCGCCGGGTGGATCAGAGGCAAAACTAGTTCTGTTCAGGAAACAAGTGCAGGCCAGTTTCATTTGTAAAAAGGCTGCTAAGAGTTGCTAGCAGTTTAATGCTTAACTAAGCAAACAAATACAAATTAAAACGGATTGTAATCAATCTGCCAAAAACAAACAAACAAGCAAAAACATGGTTACTATACTTTTACTGTAATAATCCATGGTTAATTTTGGTAAGAGAAAAATATGACTCATGATAATGCAATAACATGTTCAGTATTAGGATTTTTCTGTAACGATATGGTCATGATGTAATCATAATTGTACTAATTTTGACATTTAGGCAATTTAGAAAATATGGTTTTCTTAAATCTATAGTATGTAAGCCATTTTAAGGTAAAACAACAACACCTGCTCATAATGTGATACTTTAAATTGAACTTAAATAAAATTGTTAATAGAATATAATGAGGTGGTTTTGCAACAAGGTTGAGACAGTTCTGCTCATAACAGTAAATAGCTGATGGGAAAAGTGTGTTCAAACACACACAAAATGAGATGCAGAGAGATATTGTGGAAAATGAAGAGACTGAAAAGGAAAATGGAAGAGAAGGTGCAGTTCAAGAGAGAGCCTTTTTCTTATTTTGCACGGCCCCAGTCTAAGGTTTTAAACATTTATTTAAATATGATGGCCATACAAAAAAATACGGTTGTCCATGGTTTCAGAATTTGTTGTGGGTGTATGGGATGGCCTGGATAAGTGTGAGATTTCCCAGCCTGAAATTTTGTCCCAGTCTGGCCCTGTTCTACATGGTGGTCGTTTAGCCTTGATACATTCATTAGCTAACAAATTTTAAATGTAAGTTATTTTGTATTAATGTGTCAATATGATGTGAGGTCCAGTTACCAGCGTGACACTAAAACAGGTAGTACTTATGGGTACTTTTTCCTTAAGTACATGTCTGAGCCCATACTTCTTTACTTCAACTTAAGTAAAAAAGTGTAGTCAGTACTTCTACTTTCACCAGAGTATTTTTAAACATGAGTATCTGTACTTCTACTTGAGTGAAGGATGTGTGTACTTTTGCCATCACTGTATATAATTATATATTTTTTTCATTATTTTCAAACTTAAAATCAGCAAGCTTTTATTTTAAGTAAGTAGGCCTATATGTGCTGCCGACTGAAGAGTGTCAGTGAATGAAATATCATAGCCTAGATTTATGCTTTCAGTTCAAGTAGAAATCTTATACTGTATTACAGTTTGTAAATTTAAAGTAGTAATTGTGCATTAATGACTTTCAACCATGTCGGTACGCAAATGAGCGGTCTGAACTTACTTACTCAGCGCATTTTTTATTTTGATTGTGCATGTGCACATGCGTACCACTTATGTGCACCCCTTTTTATTACAGATATGTGACCCTGGACAACAAAACCGGATTGTAAGGCTCAATTTTTTGAAATTGAGATTTATACATCATCTGAACACGGAATAAATACGTTTTCCATTGATGTATGGTTTGTTATGATAGGAGATTATTTGGACGAGAAACAACAATTTGAAAATCTGGTGGTGCAAAAAAAAAAAAAAATCAAAATACTGAGAAAATCGCCTTTAAAGTTGTCTAAATTAAGTTCTTAGCAATGAATATCACTAATCAAAAATTAAGTTTTGATATATTTATGGTAGGAAATTTATAAAATATCTTAATGGAACAAGATCTTTACTTAATATCCTAATGATTTTGGCATAAAATAATAATCAATCATTTTTACCCATACAATTTATGTGTGGCTATTGCTACAAACATACCTGTGCGACTTAAGACTGGTTTTGGTGGTCCAGGGTCACATATTACAGTTTTTCTCGATTGCTGAAACACTATAACCAGTCTTTTGAACTAACATTTCTAAACCATAATGCCATTTTTTTAAAAAAAACACACCCATTTCCCTAAACCATAAACAGTATTTCCCTGCTTTGACACATGAGTTATATTTGGTGAACTGCTACTGCAAAACTCTACACACAAATCCCTACGTTTCCCAGTGCTTAAAGCATGTGGTCATTTAGAAAACACTTGCATGTAATATTGTTCACTCAAGTCTGCAAAGTTTGTGCTCAGTTAGCACAAAATTACCCAAGTGAAAACACTAGGAGTCAAAATTTATCACACACCAATCAGAACCTTCAGTGGAGATAAAAGGGCCAAAGTCAGCTTACAGTTTTTCTCAGTGGCTTTGGTGCATTTCTCAGATCGGAAATGAAATTATCAAAAACTACTTGTTCAACCTTCACATCAAGTCACTTGTGCACACCATAAAAAGTTTCTCATTCTTTTGATCAAGTTGTGTTTGCTTTGGTACATTCATGCAACTGATTATGTACGTTTGTCTGCGGTTTTCTACATTATCAGTTGCTGTTGTCATGTTGCTCAGAATGTATTATGTAGTTCTACTTGCAATAGTCTTACCCCTCAAAACATCTAGTCATTAGTTCATTGTCTGAATGCAAAGTGCATTACAGTTTTTGTTTTTTTTTCCAACTGCTTATGCACAAAATCTTTACTTGTCACACAATTTCTGAAACAAACATACACTAATTCTCGGCCTTTGACTCCATTTTCAATTTCATTAAAAACTTTTTGCAAAACACAACACACAATTCTCTGTAACACACAAATGTAACAGGAAATATCTTGATTTCCTTATTCATACACACCCATTTACAGTTTTTTTTTTTTTCAGCTGCTTACACACATTTTTAAAACGTTGCCTTTATTTTGCCTTTAAGCAGTTGAAACTTGCTAAATTCCAGCCTCAGCCCAATCAGAAGTACCAGTACTTACATAGAAACCTATACAAAGTAGCCAGAAAGAAATGCTAATTTTAAAGACATACGTCAGATGGATTTAGAGGCTTTTGTATCTGAACTCTTCATATATAGACAGAGGACAACACAACAGTTACAAATTCTGACAGTGGACTTTCTAATTTTTATTTTCGCTTTTGTGCCCAATGCCTATATTTCGATTTCTTTTCTATTTCACAATGATGTTGTAATGTGTTGTGTGTGTGTGTGTGTGTGTACCTGGTATTTATCACGTTATGGGGATCAAATGTCCCCACAAGTAAAGTAATACCAGTAAGTTTTGACCTTGTGGGGACATTTGTGAGGTCCCCATGCGGAAACAGGCTTCTAAATCATGCGGAATGAGTTTTTTTGAGAAAGTAAAAGTGTGCACAGTCTCCTGTGAGGGCTAGGTTTAGGTGTAGGGGAGGTGTAGGGCGATAGAAAATAAGGTTTGTATAGTATAAAAACCATTATGCCTATGGAATGTCCCCATAAAACATGGAAACACAACATGTGTGTGTGTGTGTGTGTGTGTTTATCATGTGAATCTTTTTTTTTTTTTTTTGTGAACACTTATTACTGGGTTTTGTAGTATTGTTTTGAATTTTTCTCATCACTGTGTAAAACTGTGTTGTAGTGTGTGTGTGTGTGTGTGTTTTTGAGGGTTTGTGTGTCATGTCTGAGAGCAAAGTTTTTTTTAGCAAGAATGAGTTGTTTTGAGCAGATTGTATATATCTGATGTGATTGTATATATACAGTTGTGTCTGAAGAGGTTTTGCATTGCTAATGATCAGGTTTTCTGTCGGAAAATGCACAACACATGCGATTTCTTAGTTTTACGGCTGTTTATTTGGTAAGGAATCTCAACATCACATTTAACACTGAAGACATTTTATTTGAACAAGCTTTATTCACTGAAACAAGTCATTTGTAATTCGAATCCCATTTCCATGAAGTTCACACTTCACAAGATAATAGGTGCGTTCGAGATGCACTACACTAGCCTGCCACCGGCTGGCGAGAGCAGCCCCTTGCAGTCGGGGGAGGAGTAAAGAGATGGCCGTCAGGTCGGACACTTATAGTTTTCCGTAGTGTGCTGAATCAACGTCATTATGGCAGACCACGCCATTTTTGCCTTGATCGTAGCGGAAGAAGTGGATGCGATTGAAATTCCCATGTTTTTGCATGAAAATCTTTATGGACAGCAAAGGTGATATTTAAATATTATTAAGTTGTATTTCAGTGTTACTTTTACACATGTACAATTTTTTTTTAGGTTTTTAGCGCATCGTCTGTGTATAATTCCTTAAGATGAACATGCTGTGTCATTATAGTTTTGTTACAGCTTTTAATTGGGTAACTTTTGTAACAATTTTTGATAGGTGACTTTGGACATTCATTTTTCACATACCACTATTGTGCCGAATTTACAATAGAAAATGTAATAATAGTGTGAAATTAGAGTTTCATCTAAATATTTGGAGTCATGAGTTATATGCTGTATAGGGATACATTCTGAGTACAATTACTATTATTGTTTTTTTTTTTGTTTGTTTGTTTGTTTTTTCTTTTTAAAGATGTTCCCAAAATACGCAATTTTGTGGAGGAAGTTGTCCCACTCTACAGTCCCTCAGAATTTCAAAGTCACTTTAGACTTCAAAAAGGACAAGTAGAGGTGTGTAAGTAACAAGCCACATAAACATTAGAACTGTTTTTTCTAAAGATGAACTGTTTCCTCTTACTATGCAGGATCTCATTACAGCCCATTTTACATGAATGCGCAACATACCAAATTGCCACTTACAAACAGCGTTCTTGCATGCCTGTGGACACTATCCAACCAAGAGTCATATCGGGAAGTGGCAGACAGATTTGGTGTTAGCAAATCAACTCTTGCCAAGCATCTACATGATTTTTGTTTGCTTGTTAACACTCATATGGCACATCACATTTCCTGGCCAAAAGGCCAAAGGCTGCAGATGTCACAGTTTTGAGAGAGCTGAGGTTTTGAGAGAGCTGGTTTCCATAACACAATTTGTGCAGTTGATGGGTGTCACATCCCAGTTATGAGACCTCACTGTGATAATCCCTTAGCATACTACAACAGAAAGCAGTTTTATTCAGTAATTCTGACAGGGTTTTGTGATAGTCAGCGGCGGTTCTGCCATATCGGTGTGGGTCACCCTGGTAGTTGGCATGATGCTAGGGCATTTCGTCTCACAGAGGTTGCTCGTCTTCTTGAAGAGGATCCACTGTCCCTGGTCCCTGAGGGAATGCACATAATTGGAGATTCTGCATACCCTTTGTTGCCCCAACTTATGAGACCATACCACTTGACTGCCAGACAGAAGCGCTTCAACAGAAAGCTGAATGCTGCTCGTGTAGTGATCGAGCATGCATTTGGCATAATGAAATCAAAGTTCAGGAGGCTCCGATACCTGCAAATGAGAAACATCCAAAACATTAGTTCAGCAGTCTCAGCTTGTTGCATTCTGCATAACATTTGCTTAGAGCCAGATGATCAATTTGAAGTGCTGGATGAAGGTGTTGATGATGAACAACACCCACTGCAACTTTACAACAGAAATGCAAGTCATTACAGAGACATGATTTGCAACCAAATCTAGGATTTACAGAGTGATGAACTAAAAAGAGGAACACTTTGTATATTGGCACATATGGGTTTGAGTATACAGGAATATTAATTTGTAATTGAAAGTACTGCAAACATAAACAGCAGCTGAACATGGGTTGCAATGCCAAAGCCATACAAATAAAATATTCCTGAAAAGACATCTGAAATGTCTTTCAGATGTTTTCTTCATCACTCAAAAGTATAGGAGTCACTATGGGTTTCAAATGTAATAGACTGACAGCAAAATGTTTATTTTGAAGGAACTGTGTGTCACTCAATGCATTGCTAAATGTCAGTAGAACATTGTGGACAACTTAGTATTATGAAAAGAATTTAGCTTTCTTTATATTGTGTGACAAAATGTAAGGTCAATGAAACTCGTATTCAGCATGCGTTTACTCAAATTTTTATTGAACTGTACTTTTTTCCAGCATCTCCATAATTTTCTCCTGACGTTGTCCAATTGCTTTTAGTTCTGTAACAATTGTATTTAGGCTGGTTAACTTTTTTTTTTTTTTTTTCAAATGACCGTCTGCGTTTCTCTTTCAGTCTTCTCCATCTCTGAAAATCTGGCTGAACAAGGGTCTCCAACACAGCAGTCCTTCTCTCTGCATGGGCCTCAAATGTCTCATAAAAAGAGGGCTGGCTCACTGGTCTTCTCCTCCTTGAGGGATTTAGCACCCTGTTTTGGGCGCCAGAGGGTCCAGGAATGTCATCCATGCCTGGCTGTTCTTCAGAGGAATGTGGTGTGTGTGTGGCCGTGTTTTGGGAGCACACTTCATCCAGGACCAGTGGAGTGGAGCAAATTGTAGAAGCTGGTGCACTTCCAATTCCAGAACTGCCAAACAACTCATCCATTTGCTGTGAAAGAGATCACTGATTTAGGAATGGGAAAAATACATTTAAATGTTCATTTGCTCCTTCACTCTTTTGTAAGTGCTTAAAAGGTTTCCTAATTTTTTTCGTATTTTTTCTGTTGATAAGTTATAGCCCTTTTCTGCAAATTCTTTTTGGATTTTTTTGTAGAAGGCAGTTTTGTTCCTCAGGTAGAGTTGCTGATGGCTTCTTGTTACTTCAAGTAACAGTAATGTTGTTCTGTGTGTTATTTCTGTGAAAAAGATTTCTAACATTCTTAGGAGTACTATACGTTGTTGGGACCCACGTGTATCGGTCTTGTTGGATGGGGATGAAGGTCTGGATGGAGATGTAGGTAAGTTTTCTGGTGGTGGAATGGAGCACTGAATGGTTGGTGGTGGCAGCAGCTTTACAGCAGTGGGGTTAAGTGATGAAGGAGGCCTAGTAGTGGTAGATGTGGACCACTTGGTGGTTGGTGGTGGAGGCCTGGCAGCAGTTGCTGTAAAGTGGGTAATGGGTTGAGAGGAACCTGCAGATGCAGTCAGTGTTACTTAAAGAAATAATCCCATTCTATGAAGGTTCATTATTTGGTTTAAAAATATACCTGTTAATTTTTCAGCAGTTCTTAGTTGCTCCATTACAGAGGCAAGGAACTGTTGATCTGGAAAGTAAATCAACATTAATAGTGTAATACAGGTCAGATCACTACAAATTGAACAGCTCTGCTGTTTGCTCACCATTTTTCATTTTCTCAGCAGTGTCTTTTGGGACAGCCAGGGTGAAGATGCTTCCCTTGCTGTCCTTCAAATTAACTGTCACAATTTTGTTGTCCATTTTGTTTGGTGCAGGGTCATGAAGAGCTTTTATACCCAATGAAATCAATCAGGTCTTAACAACATATAGACCTTTTCCAATCATGCCAGGGAGGTTTATTGGTTCAATAATTAACAGTTTTGTTTCTTTTTGCCTACTCATTAAAGTTGTGTTTAAGTGTGCAGCGTGTCAATGCATGTATATGTGATATAAATATATGTGAAGTAATGATACCATTAAGACACCTTTTAATACTTTAAGTGGTCTAAACCTCACTCCCTTTGTTTTCTGTGTATATGAAGTCTCCATTTATATACAGCCACAGAAGGAAAAAAAATGGATCATTCCAAATGTTCATATAATCAGCATTTCTCGGTGCATCGGTGTCATTTTACCTGTGTCTATTGATTAAAAAAAAAAAAAAAACAAACAGAAGGTTTTTAGTAAGTGCATGTAGTTAATTTTATACAAGGTTACTGCATATAATTGTAATTTAAACTTTTCCTTTATATCACTATTGTATTGCTTAAAAGTGAACCTGTTTTCTTTGCAGTATTTATTTGAGGTCTGAAAAAGTACAGAGCATCTTGTTTTGACCAGTTTCATACTGACATACTGTCAGTAGTTAATATAATCACACCAAAACAATCCTTTTACCTAAACACAGAACAAGCAATATTCAGAAAAACAAAATAATTTTGAAATGGTGTCTTAATTTGTTATGTGGCTTTGTATATAATCAACACAAAGCAGTATGTGTATTCATGAGTAGATATGTCACACAAACATGTTAAAACAATCATTACAAGATTGCATTGGCATGGAAATAGATCATATAAAACACAGACCTCGTAAAAGATTTTTTGATGTTTATTGTATCACAAAACCATATACAGCACATATAGGCCTATAGAGGATGACACTGTAGGCTGTTCCAAACATACAAAAAGAAAGGAAAAAAGAACAGAAGAAATGAAACTATGTAAGATATATTACAACAAATCAATAAAAGAAAGAAGCCAATCATTTATTCTATACAATCGTTTTGCTTTTTTATTGATCATATCTTTAAGTGTCAAATTAGTTTGTTAGTTACTTTTATGTAATGCAATATGACGTTTATTATTTGTATCTTGGTTTTGTAGTTAGCTATAGGACATTTTTCAAATATAAGCAGTTTATTCAGTGTAGTGAAGCCTCTCACAACATCCATTAAAAAAAACAGCCTCTGGTTGACCAGTTTTTTTCCAAACTTATGAAGAATCACTAGAGCTGGGCGATAATTCGATAACGATAATTTTCGCGATATACTTTTCCTCGATAAAACGATATGAAGAGTTCGATAAATGTTCGATATAATTTTTATGTGCCAAAAGCGGAACGAAATAACGCGACTCATTTGACTCGCACCACACGGACCGGTTTATCCGCTCGGACCAAAGTTTAAAACTGCCGCGCTGCGCGAGTGCACTAGACAAGATGCATTTATTATCTAGATGCGGCACGGACGCGCCTGGAAAAACCGAGCGTGTCGCGACCGCGTCGCTTCTGTGATGAGCGTAGCTGCGGCGCGCCTACATTTGAAATAACGAACTTGAACGCGCAAAATATGTGAAGGGCTCTGTCACGCAAGCACTAAACAGCGCTGTGAAACACTTGAATTCAGCGATAAACACAAATGGTTTTGTGATTCAAACTAGTTTAAATGTATGCTTGCTGCTATGGGAGACCAATGCTTAAAAAAAAAAAAAAAAAAGGTCAGAATAAATTTAACCATATAAAACTGAGGTTGCTACAATTTATAAAGATGTTACTGATTGATAATGAACAAAACAATTACCTCTGCATCCTCAAGCTACTATCAAATGTGCATTTCTAAATGACAAAAAAATTATGATGATTATTATTATTATTATTATTATTATTATCATCATTATCAGACAACCCAAACCCTGTTTCTTGATTTGAAACAATATAACTCATTAGAACATCCAGAAATAATTTTTTCTATTTAGATATTTATTTTGTCGAAGAAAATTAATGATCTGGTTTCTACAACTTTTACTTTGGAGCAAAAATCTGACTTTAAACTTGACAGAAATAGAGATTTGACATTTATCGTGATAATTATCGATATCGACTGATACGAAAAAAATTATCGTGATAATTTTTTTGCCCATATTGCCCAGCCCTACTTGTCACTCATATAGTTTTGAATGGGGAAAGAGGATCGTTGACTAGTAAAGTCAACGCGTAGCTGCAGCTGCCGTTAGAAGTCCCGGTTGCTATAGAAACAGTCAACGTTGAGACATGCGCTTAGTACTGCGCACTGGCTGATATCGCCTGAAAAATAAGCTTTTCTTTAACGCTATTGGAGCATAAGGAACGATATTTATGAAGCAGTTTGTTGTCAGATTTCATTGGTGATTTCAAATATGAAATTTAATCATAAGCTTGAACAGTTTTGTAGAATTTGATATTTTCCCCATTCAAATAGATAGGAGCTGCACTTGCCTTAAAGAGACTTTGAGTATTATCCCAACCTTTTGATGCGTTCCCGTCATTTCACTGACAACTGCTTTTCTAATCTCCACGAATTCAATGTGCCACTCATAAAACAATTGTCCTTGAAAGATGGGTCAGTGCCCAGCTTGGGCCAGCTTGCTCTTATGAATCACAGCCTGTAAGTATGATTAATATTTGCTGTTCATGCTTCACGCAAAGAATGGGTTTGGAAAGATGAATCTTCAAACTAATTGTTTGAGAGTCATTGAAAAAAAGGTAAAATTAAATGCATAATATAAGGGAATTTAAATGTTTTTTGACCCTGTATGCATGTAAACCTGTTGTTGGGGACTCACAAAACCAGATTATGAATCTTTTAAATAGCATAATAAGGGCACTTTAATGCTCTTCAAGAGTTTTGCCACAAGATCTGAACCACACTGGCGAGCCACTATCAGTGGTAACACATAAAGCAATGCTGATTATTATGAAGCAAAAAATTTTGTTTTTTTTTTGTTTTTTTTAATCAGTCAGACCAGCACGTTTGGCTGCGGCCCATCCTTTCCGCCAACCGTAAGAGTGAATGATTCCTCCTGTAACAACTGTAGCCAGAAATAACATAAGCACAGCCAGACCAGCACCACCGAATATCAGCTCACGCTCCGTCAGCATCACCTTGACTGTAGAAGCTACAGACAGACAGAGAATTATTCATACACCAATTAAACATGATAAAATTGCACTGAAATTACATCTGTGATGTACATTCTGTAATAATGTTACAAGTAGTTGTGTCGCTCAGTAACTATGAACAGTTTTAATTCGCTTTGATGGATGCATGAAGAGCTTTTAACCTCCATGTGATATTTCCACTGGACAAAAGATTGTTAGATTATTAAACTTTGCATAACCTATAACATATCCACTAATGCACTTGATGAGTTCCTGAAATCTAATTAAATACAAGCAAGAATGATTTCCGCTCTCACCTGTGATCTCAGCGTCCTCTGGTGGTTTTGTGACGGAATGAACTTTGTCCTCTCTGTCTGAAAATGTTTAAAATATATGATCACTTACTCAAACACAAAGAGTTTCAATATTATTATAACAGCAAACTCCTCAACAACACCAGTGCTGAGGAAAGTTACTTTTAATAGTAATGCATTACAATATTGTGTTATTCCCTAAAAAAGTAACTAATTACGTTACTTAGTTACTATTTATGGAAAGTAATGCGTTACATTACCTTTGCATTACTTTTTAAATCGGGGCAGGGCTTGCTTGTTTACATTTGATTTAAATGTAAAAAGTTTGAATTTAGTTAATCAAAAGTAAATTTTGATAATTAGTATAGTTGGATCAACAAAGGTCAGCAGCAAAGACACTGGTTAATAAAATGGGATTAAATACATAAAGGAAACAAAAAGTAACTGGCGTTACTTTTTTGAGAAATTTTCTTGTAAATTAAAAAGTAATGCGTTACTTTACTAGTTACCTGGGGAAAGTAATCTGATTACGTAACTTGCGTTACTTGTAATGCGTCACCCCCAACACTGAACAACACAAATAATTTGAGGAATCATTCACAGCATAAAAAACCTCAAACATCCACAAAATCTTTCCATTGCAAGGTTCTTTACAGTTGAAAATGGTTCTACAGATGATTAAAATGTCTTCACACTCAGAAAACAATGCTTCTTTTAGGAACAAATCCCTAGAAGGTTCTTTGTGGAAATAACAATAGTTCCCTTTCAAAGAACTCGAACTGCGTCCTCTAGGGGTCGCTATGGGGAACGCCTCTGTGACACGTATTTGAAGCCTATATACACCAGTGTTGGCCGGCGACAGCCTACGATGTCACTTCCAGCGCGACTCGTCACTACCGGTGCGACCACAGTATAAAAGGACACCAGTAGAACACAACATTCTCTTCTTCGTCTTCACTGACCTTTTATCTGTTGCTAAGCTCAAATTGAGTGCATGTTTCCTCACCAGAGGTTTTAAGGACGGCTCGCGTGTGACGATGCGTGGTAAAGAGCAAGCGCTTTCTGCTCCCGAGGGAGTTAATTGCAGTCATTTTATTCTTTGCTTGTCTCTTGCGAGAGGCAAGCACGCTCTGATACCCGCACCTTTCATACGGCTCATGGGTTGTGCATGTATGGTGAGGAGTAAGCGAAAATCAGTTCTCAAGGGAGTTGAATGAGATTGTCGCATTCATTGCTTGTTGTGTGAGACAGGCACACTGTCATACCCCCTTTCACAAGCTCGCGGGCTGTGTGTGTGGTAAAGAGCTGCGTGTCCAGCTCTCGAGGGAACTGGATGTGCTCATCACGATGCATTTGCTAAGAAGGAAGTTGAGTCTTCACTGTATACCCGAATTTGCATGAGCGTGTTCACCTCTCGCGGCATTAACAATGCATTCACGGCGGCGGCTCCATTCCGCCTGATTCCCGGGGGAGCTGAACATATGCTGTGCGTTGCGGTTGTGATGTTAAATTTCTGTCAATAGTCGGGTTTATGGACAGAAAATCCTCCTTGCTGCGTGTGGTGGGGGTTTGCGGCTGGTCGCGGGGCCAGGCGTTGCTGCCAGGATGCGCGTGGTGGTTGCGTCTGATTATTTGCACAGCCCTATAGTGCTAGTTAAACCCTTGTTTGGTGTTCTTAATAGCAGCTTTCTGGAGCCTGCCGAGATGGTGCTGTCTTCCCTTATTGGGTTTATAGTTTGACAGCCCACTGCTGCTGGTTTTGGCAGTTGCATGGTCCCCTTTCCTACAGCCAGCTATCTGAGGATAGCCAGGTGCTAGCTTGGTGATCACTCCCCTTCCTAGGGTTTATAAATAGCAGTCTCTTTGAGCTCTTACCCAGACAGTGCTGTCTCCCCTGCTAGGGTTGTAAGTAGACAGCCCACTCTTTGTGGTCAGGTTAATCTCAGCTGGTTCCCTTCTGGTAGCCTTCCTAGGCACGTTGACTATCTAAGATACCCTTTTGTTAATGCTGTGATTGCTCCTCTTCTTAGGGTTTTTAAGCAGCGGTCTCCCTGTGCCCCTGCCTAGATGGTGCTATCTCCCCTGTTAGGGTTATAAGTAGGTGGCCCACTATGGTGGTCTGGGCAGCTTTACAGGAAGGTCTACCTGGGCTAACTCGAGTCATGCGTGGGAACCACGGTGGGTGAGTACCCTGTTATTATGTGTCTAGCCTCTTCTGCTGTATTTCTGGGACCTGTCTGTTGCGTTTCTCTTTCTGTTAGGTAGGTCCTCCTCGAGCACCCCCCTCTTGTCTTTGACTATGGTTATGGCCTGCTTGTCCAATCATGGCCACTCTTGGCCTTCAGGTCCCCACTACAGCACTACATCTAGAGCTTCTGAGACACTCCGTCTGCGTCCTGCCCTGAGGGGCTTCCTGTTTCAGGGTATCAACCCAATCATCATACAGACCTATCCTCATACCATCTTGGTGATTTAGTGAGTTGCCCCTCCGAGGAGTGGGCTTGACCACGCTATTTTTCATCATCGTATGAGTGGAAGGTGTTTCTGCGGGAACCCTTCTGAGTGCTCTGAGGAGCATTGGCTACGGTCTAGGCCTTTGTTCATGAGGTTCTGCGGGCCTTGCTAGAACGGGGCCTACGCTTTCTATCGAGATAGTCAGCACAGGTCTTCTTGGGTTGGTAGTGGCTCTTGCCCCCTCAAGAGAATACCCACAACACAGCCCGAGGGCTGGGGATGCAGCTGCTCTCTATGCAGCCATACAGTGTTGATGGATTCGTCTCTGCTGTTATATCTGATATCCTGTGATCAGTGGTGGGCAGTAACAAAGTAGTTGTACTTCGTTACTGCACTTAAGTGCATTTTTCAAGTATCTGTACTTTACTGGAGTAGTTTTATTTTGAGTAACTTTCACTTTTACTTCACTACATTCCAAAGTGTAAGATCATACTTCTTACTTCACTACATTTCATGAAATATATCGTTACTCCTTATAATATATCACATGCTCTGAGACGCGGAAACGGTGTCTGATTCATGAACAAACTGATTCTTTTCAATGAACCTGTTAAACTGAATCGAAAAATCGAACCAAACGATTCATTCACGAATTGGAATGATCCGATTGCAGCTGTTCTTGAGTCGACAACTTGACAAATTGACAAATTTAATTAAATGATCCGTTTAGAGCGAGTCTCCAGTCAACTGAATTCACAAGTAAGAACCGGGAGATCTTGTGAGCGCAGTGTGACTGATACTGCGAAAAGTAAGTTACTAATGTCAAATTTTATTATTAATTATTGTAACTGAAAATCATATTTAGGTCAAAGCTGTCCGTTGTTTGTGAATTACATCTGCTGTAAAGGGTGATTTGTTTATACTGCTGAAATGCTTGAATTCAGACACATCAACATCAGTGTCTCTATGTTTTAGGTAAAAAAAAAAAAAAAAAGAAATGCACGTTCATATTCCCAGCTGCTGCAACGTTAGCAGTTTTATTAAAATGCTACGCATTTAGCCCTATGTGACGTCTGTTTTTATATTGTTTATCAACAGTATAATTTTTTTATATTGTTTGGATCAACTAGAGTAGACAGATATGAATGTTTATTCATAACTTAACCATACTGAAAATAAGTAAATATTGTTAGCTGATGCTAACTGTCTAGCTAACAAGCTTGCTGGTGCTAAGTTGAGGTAATTTTTAGATATAAAGTCCAAATATTTTTATTCAACCACCTAGATAGATTACATCTGAGGGAAAAAGAAAGGATGTGATGTTCAGAACATGGTAACTTACCGTAATTGTCAAAGTGGGAAGTGATGCCCTTTGGTGCATTTGGCCAGGGGTGTTTTTCTACAGACAATGTTTGAAAGAAAAAAATCATTATGAAAATATAATTATATTTTCCTTAAAATGTTCTTGCTAACTTCAGGCCTTATTCTCATGTCATATATAACTGTGACGTTATGCAAAACAACAAGCTTTAAAACACTTTTTTTCTTACTGGTGAAAATTAGATGGTCAGATCTGTTTTCCCCCAGGTACATCGCAGTGTAAGCTTCACGTTGAACATTACTACATCACTCTCGTCAACGTAGTCCATATCAACAACAAAAATGTATTTTTTATTCCATATAGTGATTATTTTGGGAAAATCCCAGGTATTTTGAGCAGTAGGATTATAAAAAATATTTGCTAATATAAAATAAAATTAAGTAGCCTATATAAAATTACAAAATAACTCTATCAGTACTTTTTTTTACTTAAGTACATAAAAAATCGGGTACTTTTGTACTTTCACTCAAGTAAAATTGAAGGAGGAGCACTTTTACTTTTACTGGAGTAATATTGTATTATACGTATCTGTACTTTTACTCAAGTACTTGACTTGTGTACTTCGTCCACCACTGCCTGTGATCAGATAACATCTAAGGCCTCTTTGACAGGGCATGACGATGCTCCCCTCGCTGCTGGAGGGTTTTCTTAGAGCTTGTCACCCCTGGGCGGATCAGGTGTTCCTCCTGTCTCTCGGGAGATAGAAGCCTGTCCCGACGCAGTGACCTCCCACGCTGGTTAAGTGTATCGGCTCCATGGCAGTATTATCAGACAGCTAGCTGCGGCTGTTTGGAGTAGCGATGCTCCCCTCACCTTGAGGGTCTGCTCTGAGCATTGCCCCAACTGGGCAACCGAGGTTCTTTACTGCCTCCCCTTGGAGCCTTGTTTGGAATGTATGCAGTGCTCCCCTCATTCTGAGGGTCATCTACTAGCACACTGTTTCCAAGCGGTATTTCTAAAATCAATTTTTATGGTAAGGCCCACACGAACCCTTGGGCGCTTTCTTAAATCCATGTATATGGTAAGTGCACCCTGGGGCACTTTTCTAAAATCCACATTGTGGTATGGAATGCACCTACGTTTTGTGTCCATTCTAAAATCCTTTCTAAATTAACTTTATAAAAAACGAAAAGAAATATAACTACGTTCCTATTAAAAACAAAACTGAGCTATTTTAATGAATGCAACAGTGTAATGAGAAAGAGAGAGAAAAGACGTGCCGGTAATTTTGATGAGCCGTCGGACAAGGGTTGGGCGAAGTTGTTACGAACTTATGCAACAAATGTTTGTTTAATATTTACTAGGGCTGCACGATTTAGGAAAATTTTCATATTGCGATTATTGAGGTCAATATTGCGATACACGATTGCGATTATAATAAATGGTATTGTGAGTCAACTTGATGGGTTTTTAAGGAAAATGCACACAGATTAGTGATAATGCTGAAATGTGTATTTGTAACACTAGAAATGGTTTCAAAATAAATTATTTTTACCAAATGAAATAGCATTTGCATTAACGTAAACTTATTTTCTCAAAAGTATAGCTAAATTAAATAAAACAATAAATGCACACACATTTTCACAAAAATAAGATATCTTTAGGGCTGTCAAACAACTATTCACGATTAATCGCATACAAAATAAAAGTTTGAGTTTGTCTAATATATGTGTGTGTACTGTGTGTAATTATTATGTATATATAAATACACACAAATTAATGTGTATATTTTCAAGAGGAATATGTTATTTATGTACAAAATATTTTTATTTATATATAATATCAATTATTTAAAAATTATAATAACTACATATAATTGTTAATATTTCTTAAATATATACATGAATGTGTTTGTATTTATATATACATAATAATTACACAGAATACACACACATATATTAGGCAAACTATATATTAGTTGTTTGACTAGATATTTTAAACATTTTGTCCAAACAAACAGACTTTTATGCAGAATGTAACATATACTCTGTGTAAACTCTTTTGAAAAGGAAACTGGATATGTTTTTGGTCAATCGGCTCACAAGTGGACAATGGAGACACAGTCGTTTACACCTGGCGTTTTAATCCGTCTCTTCTGTCCACTTTCGACCACTTCTGATCACATTGCTGCATTTACATTCTGCTTTAATAACAAGATGGCGCCGCGGATGGCTGCCTCGGTTTGTTGCTCCTTCGTACTTTTTCTGTTTGTGTTTGTTTGTCCTGTCTTAAGCAACGTTTTTCCGATCAGCTTCTCTAGAAACGAGCTCTTGGACATAAGAAATAGCACACCAGATAACTTTCTGCCAGCGTTTGAACATTCAGACGTTTTACTGGACATTTTAGTCGGAGGGGCTGCGTTCCTATACAAGCGCTCCAAACGACGCAAGCGAGGAAAACGCGCCGGCGCGCTCGTGAAATTCCGACAGCGCGGTTTTAGGACTCCGTTGCCGAGTATTCATCTGGCGAATCTCCGCTCCCTTGCAAATAAATCAGACGAACTACAACTCCTCACCCGCACAAACAAGGACTTTGTAAACTCTGCTGCGCTTTGCTTCACGGAAACCTGGCTAAACGGAAAGATTCCAGACAGCGCGCTTCATCTAACGGGCTTCCAGCTGATCAGAGCGGACCGCGTCACCGAGTCGTCGGGGAAAACGAGAGGCGGTGGATTATGTTTTTCTATCAATGAAGGCTGGTGTACAGACGTGACGGTTTTAAATAAGATGTGCTGCCCAAACTTGGAAGCTATCTTTATTAACTGTAAGCCTTTTTATTCGCCGCGGGAGTTTTCCTCGTTTATTCTGGTGAGTGTGTACATTCCTCCTGACGCGCGTGTAAGCGCGGCGCTAGAACTGTTGGCCGATAAGATCACACACTCAGAGCAGCGTTACCCGGACTCTTTTATTATTGTCCTCAGTGATTTTAATAAAGCTCACCTCACCCGCGAACTGCCTAAATATAGACAACACATCACCAGAGACAGCAACATACTGGACCATTGCTACACTGTTTTAAAGGATGCATATCACTCTGTCCCCCGTGCAGCGCTGGGACTCTCTGATCACTGTTTAGTTCATCTTCTACCAGCCTACAGGCAGAAACTTAAATCTGCTAAGCCTGTAGTAAGAACTGTAAAGAGATGGACTGATGAAGCAGAGCGGGACTTAAAAGCCTGCTTCGAACTTACTGATTGGAGTGTTTTTGAGGCTGCAGCTACTGATCTGGATGAGCTCACTGACACTGTGACATCCTACATCAGTTTCTGTGAGGACATGTGTGTACCCACCAGGACTTATTTAACATTTAACAACGACAAACCTTGGTTCAGTGCAAAACTCAAACAGCTTCGCCAGGCCAAAGAGGACGCCTACAGGAGTGGGGACAAAGCCTTGTACAAACAGGCCAAATACACACTGAATAGGGAGATAAGAGTGGCAAAGTTAAACTACTCGGGAAAGCTAAAAAAACAGCTTTCAAGAAATGACTCCAAATCAGTGTGGAACGGCCTGAATGCCATCACCAGCTACAAGAGCCCGTCCCCCAGCACCGAGGCCAATCAACAACTGGCTGATGACCTGAATGAGTTTTACTGCAGGTTTGAAAAACAAAAGACTGGTCTGACACCCTGTACCCCCCCCCCCCCCCCCCCCCAACTGTCCCACAGCACAGCCATCAACACCCTGCCCCTCCATCCCCCCTACTGTTTCTCAACCTGCCCTTAAGATCTGTGAAGGTGATGTTTGCAAAGTCTTCAGGAAGCAGAAGATAAGGAAAGCCAAAGGCCCAGACGGTGTCTCTCCAGCCTGCCTTAAAGCCTGTGCTGTCCAGCTATCATCCATCTTCACATTGATCTTCAACAGATCTCTGGAGCTGTGTATAGTCCCATCCTGCTTTAAATGTTCCACCATCATCCCTGTACCCAAGAAACCAAAAACCACAGGACTTAATGACTACAGACCTGTTGCTTTAACATCTGTGGTCATGAAGTCATTTGAGAGACTGGTGTTGGCCTACTTGAAGGACATTACTGGACCCTTGCTGGACCCCCTGCAGTTTGCTTACCGAGCAAACAGGTCTGTGGATGATGCAGTCAATATGGGATTGCACTACATCCTTCAACATCTGGACAAACCAGGGACCTATGCAAGGATCTTGTTTGTGGACTTCAGCTCTGCTTTCAACACCATCATTCCAGATATCCTACAGATTAAACTGTCACAGCTCTCTGTACCCACCTCCATCTGTCAGTGGATCACCAGCTTCCTGACAGATAGGCAGCAGCTAGTGAGGCTGGGAAAACTCACATCCGGCACCCGTACCATCAGCACTGGAGCCCCCCAGGGATGTGTTCTCTCCCCACTGCTCTTCTCTCTCTACACAAATGACTGCACCTCTAAAGACCCCTCTGTCAAACTTCTGAAGTTTGCAGATGACACCACAGTCATCGGTCTCATCCGGGATGGCGACGAATCTGCTTACAGACAGGAGGTTGAGCAGCTGTCTCTCTGGTGCAGTTGCAACAACCTGGAGCTTAATACGCTCAAAACTGTAGAGATGACAGTGGACTTCCGGAGGAAGCCCCCTGCACTCCCCCCTCTCACCATCATGAACAGCACTGTGGCTGCAGTGGACTCATTCAAGTTCCAAGGAACTAACATCTCCCAGGACCTGAAGTGGGACATTCACATTGACTCAGTTGTGAAAAAAGCCCAGCAGAGGTTGTACTTTCTTCGTCAACTGAAAAAGTTCAATCTACCACAGGCACTGATGACACAGTTTTACTCCACTGTCATTGAGTCAGTTCTGTGCTCTTCTATAACTGTTTGGTTTGGGGCAGCCAGTAAATCAGATATACGAAGACTGCAACGGACTGTTAGGACAGCTGAAAGAATCATTGGTGTGCACCTGCCCAACCTTCAGGACTTGTACATCTCCAGAGTGAAACGGGCAGGAAACATCATCCAAGACCCTTCTCACCCCGGACGCAACCTGTTTGCACTTCTCCCCTCAGGCAGACGCTACAGATCCCTGAGCACTAAAACATCTAGACATAAAAATAGCTTTTTCCCAAATGCCATCTCCAGCTTAAATACATAAATCATCACCTGGGTTTTACAATTCATTTCTGTATTTCCTTCTCCATTTCTAATTATTGACTCCTTGTGTAGTATTATTATGTAAACTTCTGTAGTATTTTTATGTAAATACACATGCACATCTCTTATTTATAGTTATATATAGAGGAATAATGCACAAATCTGTACATAAATCTTCTGTTCCAGATTCATACATTACTATTTATTCTAAGTTTTTTTATTTTTATTTAAATATTTTTTCTCTGTTCTCATGTCAGATATGTATGTGTGTATGTATGTATGTACCAGGAGCACCTTAAAAAACCACAACAAATTCCTCGTGTGTTTGCACACACTTGGCGAATAAAGCTAATTCTGATTCTGATTCTGATTACATACATTACAAACTCAATTGACTGGCATCTCTCCTGTATGATTTCATGTGATTCTCTTCAGACATTAGAACTGTACATGAATTATGAGCTTCTAGAACGTTTGACCTCCTAACTGAAGATCTTTTTACAAATATAAAAAAAAAGTATAAATAAAAATGGTCTAAACAAAAAATAGCTGTATTAAGTGCAAACAATAGTGCAGCCATAATCAAAGCAGACTAGGCTACTCTCTCAATGTTCAAAGTGCAAACAGAGGCCAATTTTTTTAAGCATGATACAGAGCTATAGACAACTACACAACCTATTATAGGATACATACAAAATACAACCTATATATGTTATGTAGCCTAATTTGCGCGCACTGTGGAACCGCTCTCTAAAAGCGGGTATTAAAATTGCTTTTGAAGGCGCGTACGCGTTTTACTTTCGGTTTCGTTTTAACGATCATGCGAATTCTCAGCGGTGCTGAGCGTGCTTTCTACAATACGAGACATTAATTTAACAAACGAATTTGAAAGTGAGGGGGACACAAACGGGATTTTGAAAAGTGGATGTGGTCAAAAGTGGACAAGCTGAAAAAGTTTTACACCCCTATTTACACCATCAGAAAACGCATGTTAATACCAGGTGTAAACAGGGCATCTAATTCTTGCGCAGTACCTCTCTCTGGTCAATGTCAGTAATCTCAAATCCAAAATATCGCCATATAACAGAGGTAGCTTTTTTTTTTTTTTTGGCTACCAGATTAGTGTCGATCTCCTCGGCATCCATGTTCGTTCTGGTCTCTCCACGCTGCGCACACAAGTGAACACGCACGCGCACGTCACACGTGCACTGCCTATACTGAGAGACTGTCAGATTTTTTGTTTTGATCTGTTTGTTTGTTTGTTTGTGTTGTTAGCGGACGGAAATTCAGCAAACTCTTCTCAGAAAGTATGTGTTTTCAAGTCCACACTTATTTAATATAATCGCAACATTTTGCCGTCATATAATCGCACAGGCTGACATCGCGATTGCGATTGCAATACGATTAATCATGCAGCACTAATATTTAACATTCTTATTTTGGCTACTTTCTTATTTAACTGTATAATTTCTCTGATATTCACTTTAGTGTTTTGTAGGCTGAAATAAACACGCACGTTTGTTAATAACTTTTGAGCCTCATTTTTTATGTTTCAAAAAAAAAAAAAAATAAAATAAATAAATTATATATATATCTTAACACCGCGCCACCGACGGTAGTTGGTCCATTACTACCGCGGTGGAAAAAATCACTCCATCACAGCCCCAGCAGCCGGCAGAGTTGACGGCTGCGTAATATCATTGCGCCTGCTGCACCCATGGTACTGCAGCAAAATTCCTTGATTATTATTGCCGAATGAGAGTATAGTTCCTAGCCATATCGGCCTATAAAATCACAACTTTTAATTTTCCACCAGTCTTAGTACACGATGCAACTACAGAAGAGTCAAGTTTTAAATAGGAAAAATATCGAAACTCTTTAGTCATTTTATAGTGAGATGCTAATGGTCTAATCGGATTCAATGATTTATGCTAAGCTATGCTAAAAGTGCTACCGCCAGACCCGGCGATCGGCTGAATGGATTCAAAAACGGTAAAACACATCTGTATAACTCTAGGGGAGTTGGAAAATGAGCCTGTTTCAAAAAAAAGTGGAGTGTTCCTTTAAGCTTGAGGGAGTTGGTACTTAGTGCTCGCTAGAGATGCATGGATGAGTTCAAACGTCACCCGAAACCGCAGCTTCAAATAAATTATCTGGCCGCCACCCACCCGCACATGTATTTTTCTCTGATTTAGATAACCGCACCCGACCCGCACCCGATCGTCATTTACATTATTCTAATTCTTAGTTTTGCATGATGATATGATGGATGGTTCATTTTTAACAGCAGATTGATTGAGCTGGTCTGGACATCGCTGCACACTTATATAAGCTTAATCACTCGTGCTTTTAAGACAAATCCACGCTAAAAAGAATAACGTTAACTGACATCTGGACATGACTCTCCGCAATCTCTGATGAAATCGGTTGGGTCTTCGAACGCCTGGATCCTTGGACAAAAGTTTACAGGGGTTCACCCAGTTTAAGAAATTTCTGATCGTAAAAATCGAATTGTTTTCATTTTTAATGTATTGTTTTCATTATAATGTACTAATTCAAATTAGTTATCAATAATAATTCTTATTCTAATACTCGCCGTGCCTCCCTTGATATGCTTTCGCGTATGAACAAGCAGCAAATCTGGTGCTGGCGCAGACGGCGCGGGCGCATCAGGCGCAATCATCAAACATATTTCAAAGGAAGCTGGCGCCACGGTCCTTACCATCTTTACTGGGTGTATTGAGCAAATATTTGCCTTTATTCACATACGATTTAATTAGAAATGGTGGCCTGTCATGATTTTGGCTAATGCAGGACACTACTAAATGATACGCATCAGAGGGGATTTAGAAGCGAGTACGCAAAGCCGACTGATTAAGAAATCGGTATACGCAGGTTCTGTACATCACTGCATATTACCCTACTCAATAGCATTAACACAGGCATAACTCCCTTCAAACTTGATCTGGAATGTCACCTTTTCTGTCACAACTTTGCAAACAGACATACACACACACACACATACACATGAAATTGTTTGCCTGATGAAAAATATATTTAAAACAAGTTCATATATTAGAAAAAGTAGTTAATATTTGATGATTATTGATTTATCTCATCCACCAGTGACCCACCCACAAATAATCAGAATGCATTTTTTTATTACCCGACCCACCCGACCCGCGGATATAACCGCCATCCGCGCATCACTAGTGCTCGCCTCTATGATGGCATGCACTCCCCTCAGCATGGCAGCGTGGGTATAACCATTCCCCATAGCGATCCCTAGAGGACACAGTTCGATTTCCTCGAAAGGGAACGTCTCAGGTTACGTAAGTAACCCTGGTTCCCTGAGAAGGGAACGAGACACTGTTTATGGACTTTATGGAAAGTTTATTTGTAACAGTGTACTACTAATGATGATTGAAACAGTAAAATAATTTTTGGCAATAAAAACATGATGAAGATTGGAGAGAAATTAAAAAGCTGTACTAACCCTCCATCACTAGTCTGATGGGTTTACCGAAGTGCATTTCATGATCCGTTGATGTTCCACAGAAATAAAGACCTGAATCTGACTCTTTCAGTTCATTAATAAATAGCGAGACTGTGTTGATTCCTGTTTTTTCAGCTATCAGGCGATGTCTGTGATAACTTGTATGTTGCAGGAAATTATATATGAGAGAAACCAATAGCGTTAGTCGTCCAGTATCAGGATTCTGGTGATACCAGGCCGTTCTGAAATCGCTGGTGCTGCAGTTTAGAGTGATGTTTTGATTCAGCTGGAATCTTAACAGAGTCACATCATGATCTGAAACATCTGGAAAAATCATAAATGGATCATTTGAAATCTAGATAAAACATTAATTATATTTAAGGATGAAAAGGTCAATGATGTGAATTTGTAAAGTAGAATAAATTTACCGCTGGAGGTGATCTGAATAATCCTGGATGAAAAAACACAAAAGAACACAATCTTCTCCATTGTCTTTCGTTCATAACAGCATTGAACAGCAAACTGCAGGATTCAATGCAGTGCAGAGACACTAAACCACAATGTTTCCACTTCCTGTCTTAATGCTGTAAATATCAACAAGCTATGGTATCTCACATTTTGATGTGCAATAGTTTCATTATGTTATGACTTTACTTGTGGAGACACATGACTAACATTTTTAAAATCCATAACCACAATGACATATTACTTAACAATTAGTTAATGGTCCTGTGCTTCAACAAGTAAAATCATAACATAATGATGCTAAATCATTAGCTAATGATTAATTAAAGCAGACAACTGGAAGTTGAAGTACATTGCTTTGAAAAAAAAAAAAATCAATTTGTGTTGTAGGGAATAAACACATTATGACATATTTAACTAATAACAATTTATTGATTACTTAATCTATGAATCATATAGAATGTTCATTAGTTGCTGATTCAGTAATCATTAATGAATGGTTTAGTTCTTCATGAGTTATACAATAAATTGTGATTATTAGTTAAGCATTATTTAATGCGTATTAGTTCACCCAAATTGTAAAGTGTTACCAAAGTTTTTCTCTTGCCTTCATGGTCAATTATATATCATTTATAAATGATTAAATACAAAAAATAATGAACAAAATTAAATATGATCAAATTATCAATGTGCCTAATAATTATGCACTCACTGTAAGTTTTGAGTTCTGAAACTTACAGGATGTTTTTATAGTACAATGACCACTTATATGGCAAAAATTGTTCGAGTTGAGTTGTGTTTATTTGACACATAAAAAAGTAACAATACACTGTTCCATCTTTCTTGTCAAGGATAACACAAAAAAAGTTTAATTAACTTATTTCCATTGTGGTCCATGCTTTTGCACACTTAAATTATCCGTCATTTTTTGTAGTAGTTATCAGCGACATATTTTCAATAGGAGGATAGAATTGCAAAATAAATAATCATTTATCAGTAGGCCTACTTTATACTTTTAATACTTAAGTACATTAAAAATCAAGTACTTTTGTACTTTTACCCAAGTAAAATTGAAATGGAGTGCTTAATACTTTTAAAGAAGTAATATTCTATTAGGGTATCTCTACTTTTTACTTTTTGTACTTGTTTTGTGCGTGCGCACTCAACACAGCTCCGGCCTTTTCAGTGTATTCTATGTTACGTGTCGCACAGTGTTTTTTTGTCTATCAGTTCACTAAATTAAATATATATTCCAAGTATTTATTTCTTGTATGTATGTATATATGTACTGTATGACATTGTGATATATGACTGTCTGTTCAAAATAAATACTTTTGTTTTTTTTGTCGTACCGAAATCATATCGAACCGTGACCCTCGAACCGAGGTACATCTGTGTACCGTAACACCCCTAGTAAAAAGCGATCTGATGTAGTGTGAGCAAATACTTTTCTTTTGTATTTTTATGACTTTATTTAGACAGGATAGTGTAGTTAGACTGGAAGCAAAGTGGGAGAGAGAGAAGGCGGTGGGATTGGGAAAGGTCCACAAGCCGGGATTCAAACCTGGGACACCGACAGCACAACAGCACTATATGTCAGTGCGTTAACCACGAGGCTATCGCACCGGTGTGAGCGAATATTTTTTATTCATTTCCACATTTCATTTGAATCGTGACAGCCATAATACATTGTTTAAATGTGCAGGGACCATTTTTGTCCCTTTGTCATTTTTGTTAATTTTTGTGTAATTTTTCCCACAAGCCCTCGTTAATAAACAGATTAAAAAAAAAAGAAACCTTTGATGCACTCCAGGGCTCAACCTAAAAGGTCTTCAGCCTGTGATGGGTAATGCTTTTCTATTATCAGTAACAATACCTATTTATTTTTACCTCATATTTTTGTGGATTAGCTGTATGATCCTATTTGCAGTCAGTAGGAGATCACAACTGTTCATTATGTCACACTGATGTAAAACCAATTTTTGTTTTTCTTAAACTGTGAGAACAGATCTGACATGATTGCATATATACAGTTTGTGTCTGAAGAGGTTTAGCATTGCTAATGATCAGGTTTTTTGTCAGAATATGCACAACACGTGTGATTTATTAGTTTTACTGCTGTTTATTTGATCAGAAATCTTAACATTACATTGAACACTGAGGACATTTTTTTTGAACAAGCTTTATGTGTCATGGCATTTATGTTTTCTCTTGAACTCATCTTATATGTACATATCAAATTGCCACTTGAAAATGACCTTTCATGCATATCATACATTTTGTATACAAAAGTCTGCAAAGTGTGCAGCTGAAAGTGCATCATAAAGTAAGTTAATGTCTCTTGAAAGAAAAAGTCGACTCCATACTGCTGAAACGAGTTATTTTAAATTCAAATTCTGTGAAGTCCACACATCAAAAGATGATATTTTGAACAAATAGTTTGAGAGTCGTTGCAAAATAAGGTAAAATTAAATGCATAATAAGCGAAATGAAAATGTTTTTGACCATGTATGCATGTAACCTGTTTTTGGGGACTTCCAAAACCAGATTATGAATCTTTCAAATAGCATAATAGGGGCACTTTAATGCTCCTCAAGAGCTTTGCCACATAAGATCTGAACCACATCAGTGGTAACATATATGCTGCTTATTCCAGCACACAAAGTTAGTGTCATTTAGGTTTTTATTTTATTTATTTTTTTTAATCAGTCAGACCAGCACGTTTGGCTGCGGCCCATCCTTTCCGCCAACCGTAAGAGTGAATGATTCCTCCTGCAACAACTGTAGCCAAAAAAAACATAAGCACAGACAGACCAGCACCACCGAATATCAGCTCACGCTCCGTCAGCATCACCTTGACTGTAGAAGCTACAGACAGACAGAGAATTATTCATAAACCAATTAAACAACATGATAAAATTGCACTGAAATTACATCTGTGATGTACATTCTGTAATAATGTTACAAGTAGTTATGTCTATGAACTATGAACAGTTTTAATTCACTTTGATGGATGCATGAAGAACTTTTAACCTCCATGTAATATTTCCACTGGACAAAAGATTGTTAGATTATTAAAATTTGCATAACCTATAACATATGCACTATGGCAACTTAATGAGTTCCTGAAATCAAATAAATGACAAGCAAGAATGAATTCCGTTCTCACCTGTGATCTCAGCGTCCTCTGGTGGTTTTGTGACGGAATGAACTTTGTCCTCTCTGTCTGAAAATGTTCAAAATATATGATCACTTACTCAAACACAAAGAGTTTCAGTATTATTATAACAGCAAACTCCTCAACAACACCAGTGCTGGGGAAAGTTACTTTTAATAGTAATGCATTACAATATTGTGTTACTCCCTAAAAAGTAACTAATTACGTTACTTAGTTACTATTTATGGAAAGTAATGCATTACATTACCTTTGCATTACTTTTTAAATCTGGTCAGGGCTTGCTTGTTTGATTTAAATGTAAAAAGTTTGATTTTTAGTTAATCAAAAGTAAATTTTGCTTATTAGTATAGTTGAACTGGATCAACAAAGGTCAGCAGCAAAGACATTGGTTATTAAAATGGGATTAAATACATAAAGGAAACAAAATGTAACTGGCGTTACTTTTTTGAGAAAGTAACTCAAATATTTTTTGTAAATTAAAAAGTAATGCCTTACTTTACTAGTTACTTGGGGAAAGTAATCTGATTACGTAACTTGCGTTACTTGTAATGCGTTACCCCAACACTGAACAACACACATAATTTGAGGAATCATTCACAGCATAAAAAAACCTCAAACATCCACAAAATCTTTCCATTGCAAGGTTCTTTACAGTGGAAAATGGTTCTATAGATAATTAAAATGTCTTCACCCTAAGAAAACAATGCTTTTTTTATGAACTAATCACTAGAAGGTATTAGTTAATCATCTTCTACGGTATTGCAGTAAAAAAATTTTTTGGGATTTTTATGGAAAGTTTTATTTGTAACAGTCTACTACTAGTGGTGATTGAAAAAATAAGTAAAATAATTCTTAGCATTAAAAACATGATAAAGATTTGAGAGAAATTGAAAAGCTGTACTAACCATCTATCACAAGTCGGATGGGTTTGCCGAACTGCATTACTGAATGCGTTGATGTTCCACAGAAATAAAGGCCTGAATCTGACTCTGTTAGTTCAGAAATAAATAGCGAGACTGTGTTGTTTCCTGTTTTTCTAGCTATCAGGTGAGGTCCCTGATAGTTTTTATATACCATTGCTGTGGCATATATGAAATAAGCCAATAGCGTTAGTCGTCCAGTATCAGGATTCTGGTGATACCAGGCCGTTCTGAATTCGCTGGTGCTGCAGTTTAGTTGGATGTTTTCATTCAGCTGGAATCTTAACAGAGTCACATCATGATCTGAAACATCTGGAAAAATCATAAATGGATCATTTGAAATGATGTAGATAAAACATTAATTATATTTAAGGATGAAAAAGTCAATGATGTGAAATTGTAAGGTAGAACAAATTTACCGCTGGAGGTGATCTGAATAATCCTCAATGAAAAAACACACAAGAACACAATCTTCTCCATTGTCTTTCATTTGTAACAGCATTGATCAAACTGCAGGATTCAATGCAGTGCAGAGACACTAAACCACAATGTGTTTCACTTCCTGTCTTAATGCTGTAAATATCAAAAAGCTGTGGTATCTTAAACTGTTTGAGGAAACTGCCTTAAGTTTTAAAACCAATAAATATAAGTACTGTAAACTCATATACACTGAGTTAAATTCACTTGTATTTTTAATTGTTGTTTAGTCAATTATAAGTTTACTCCACTTAGTCCGTTTGAATTCAGGTTACAAATCTGAGTCTGAACAGCTATATAGCTACTGAAATGGTTTGAGGAAACTGATTGCGTTAAAAAAGTAATCAAAATCAAAGTAATAAAGTTACATATAAGACAAATTTTAAAAAAGTAACATTGGTCCAAAGCAATAATGACAGAACTGGAAGGTATTCTTATTAGGGTGGCTTGAGAAAGCCAAACTACCGATCTGCTTTTTAAGCTCTCACTAGCCAAGCCTAGCAACTAAAATCATGCTAGTAACTTGTTAATCATGTTAACAACATGCTAGTAACTTGCTAATCATATTAAAATCATGCTAGAAACATGCTTGTAAGATTCTAATCATATTAAAACATGCTAGCAACATGTTAATAACATGCTAATCATGCTAGTAACTTGTTAATCATGCTAGAAACATAATAGCAACGTGCTAGTAACATGCTAATCGTGCTAGTAACAAGTTAATAATGCTAGAAACATGCTAGTAACATGCCAATCATCCTAACAATATGCTAATCATGCTAGAAACATGTTAGCAACATGCTTATAACTTGTAAATTATGCTAGAAACACACTAGCAACATGCTAGTAACATTCTTATCATGCTAGCAACATGCTAATCATGATAGAAGCAGATTAACAACATGTAAGTAACTTGCTAATCATGCTAAAAATGCTACTAACATGTTAATCATGCTAGAAACATGCTAGTATCTTTCTAGTCATGCCAGAAACAAGCTAGCAACATGCTAATCATGTTAGTAATTTGTTAGTCATGATAAAAAATGCTAGCAACATGCTAGGAACATGTTAATCATGCCAATAACATGCTGAAAACATGCTAACTACATGCTAATCATGCTAGCAACATACTAATCATCTAATCTATCTATCATATCTAAGTTTAAAAATTCAATCTGTTACAGATGCCTTCCCAGCAAACATGCCCGTTTGGGGCCCGTGTGGGCCTACTGCGGGCAAAAAATCTAACCCGCGCGGGCAGCCCGCTGTTGGCCCCGATACCGGCATGAAATGCGGGGCACGTGTGGGCCCCACACTATGGGGCCCGTGTGGGGCCCGAGTGGGACAGCCCAAAAGTGTGGGTTAAGTGTGGGCTGGCCCACACAAAGCAGAGTGGGCCCCCAATGGGGCCGATTGTGGGCCCATACAGTGTGGGCATGCAATGGGCTGGGTGTGAGCACTGTGGGGATAGTGTCAGCATGCTGTGGGTTGGGTGTGGGCACAGTGGGGAAAATGTGGGCATGCTGTAGGCTGGGTGGGGGCACCTCTGAATGGCCATTGTGGCCTTAACAAATAACAAAATTAGTTTGCTTTTACTTTGTACCTGCAAAATGCCATAATATTACTATTAATGCATATGCAGAATAACTGCACACTGAAAGTAGAAGAAATAAATTAAGAGTCATAAATTTAAAATACTTTCATTTATTCACAGCCACGTGGAAAAAAAAAAAAAAAAAAAAAGCAGAAAACACTACTGTTTAAAAGTTTAGGGTCGGTAAGATTTGTCAGTGTTTTTGAAAGAACTCTCTTATGCTTACCAAGACTACATTTCTTATCATCAGCAGTCTTGAACACTGTTGTGCTGCTTTATATTTTTGAGGAAACCATGATATATTTTTTCAGGATCCTTTAAATAATGCTATTAAAAGAGCAGCTTTTATTTGAAATAGGATTTTTGTGCAACAGTGTAAAAGTTTTTAATCAATTTAACGCATCCTTGCTGAATAAAAATAATTTCTTAAACATTTAAAATGTAAAAATGTATTTCTTAGATTTAAAAAAAATAATAATAAAATACTGACCCCAAACTACTGAACAGTGGAATGTATTAAATAATTTTATAGGACAGAGCAATGATCAATTATCACTAAATCAGAACGTTAAGTAGATTATAAATCAGTTCCCTAAGGGGCAACAGTAGAGCTCTGCCTGATCGCTGTGCTTCTGCTCCTTCCACCATCCCAGGTGTCTTATCCTGCGGAGGCATTTTAATAGATGTTTCCATTTCAGATGCTCTGGCCAGCCTACTTTTTGTTCCATCATCAGTGAGAAAGAAAAGAACAATTAAAATGTAAATATATATATATTAAAAAAACCTAAATAATACAACATTGTCTGTGTTTTTTGTCAATACTACAAAAGTCCGCTGTTGTTTTCATTGTACAGACAAAAACAGTTGAAATGTTCTTCTAAATCTTTTTTTTTAAACAACAACAGAGTGAGTAAATGATGACAGAATTTTAATTTTTGGAGGAAGGTGCACTTTAAGAAATTACTAATGACTTTAACTTGATGCATGAACGTGCAGCTTTAAATAAACTTAAATGCACTTACATTACAAAAGATGCAGCCACCTGGTGGCTCTTTGTTTAGCTGAAGTTGACAAGCCAAAGGGAGAAAAAAAGAGAGAGAGAAAAAAAAAGTATATAAGTGAAATATAACAATCCAACTTAAAAAGTATTAAAGTTTTGACTAATCACCTTTGAGAAGAGATGCAGGACCACTTACAGCAGTGGTGTCCTGAAGGACCAACATCCGACAGAGTTCAGCTCAAACCTGTCCACACACCTGCTTGTAAGTCTGTGGTATTCCTTAAGACCCTGATCAGCTGGTTCAGCTGTACATGATTGGGGCTGGAGCTAAACTTTGCACTCAAGACTAGATGGAAATGAGTACTCAAAAGAGAAAGAAGACAAACATTACATTAATGGTATAAAACAAACAAATAAATAAATAAATAACACTATGTACAATAATATCTGAGAATGTAAAAGGAATAAGTCAAGCATTACACAGGTTACAGTTAAACAGCCAGGAGAAATCATTATACATGAATATGCTACCTTAATATTATTTCCTGGGCTATAATATATATATATATATATATATATATATATATATTATTATTATTATTTTTTTTTTTTTTTTTTTTTTACTTTCATTACATAGTTTCATAATTGTTAAATTACTATTCCAGATGGCTGATTACATATGACAGTGATAATCTTTATGGCTACATACTGATTCACGAGTTTTGTTTGAGAGGCACCCTACTGTACTCTAACGAGTCTCTCTCTCTCTCTCTCTCTCTCTCTCTCTCTCTCCCTCTCTCTCTTTCTCGGTGCACGCCACAGCTTGTTTAAGACGCAACTACTACAAAGATAGTATTGATATAATCGCATGATATATCATTTTTAAGTAACAATAACATGACAGTAATATGGCTGTATCTTTGTAATAATCTTTAAGCAAATGTACATTGTTTGCGAAACTGTCCTAAGGTTAACAGTTAACGTTACCGGTCAGCGCGGAGAATTTACCGATGTCAGTTATAAACAGATACATTAATGATATGTAACGAGATTTCATAAGCGTGTAGCCGAGGTATTGTATTGTGCTATATATAAATCCACAAGTGACACACTTGTAATCAAATTTACCACTAAAACGGGTGTAATTTAATTCCTATTTATTAATTCACAACCATTTTGACGAATTATAGTAGAAAATTAAGAAATGAACCAGGAAATTTAAAATCTTACCTTACCTGATTGAGTAGAGCCTGGGCGTACTAGTCGCAGCCTGAATTACCGCTCATTGACGATGCAGAGTTCCAGCAGTTCGAGTTCTCATTGGCTAGAATTAATCACGTGCTGAAGAGCTGACGCGCCATTTAATCAGTGGCGATTTCTTTAAGACTGCAAGGGAAGCTCAGCTTCCCCTATAATGTCACAAAATTAATGGTCAAATTATGTACTATTGTATTAACATTTTATTGACTAAAAATGCGTTAGAAAACGTTCATCTCAAAGACGAGTTCGTTCAGAATCAGTTAGATATAGCAGGTCGGCTGACTTGATTTTCTTCTCATACATTCCCGTAGCGTCACAGTGCATTTCCCCGTTGAAGCCCAGCGTCCATTGACTTCAATGCGGCTGCTTTGAACGTTTTTTTTTCAGTGCTTTGAAACTAGACGGTCATTGGATAAACGCTGTGATTATGTCCCGCCCACGGACGCTCAGCGTCTCTGGGGGTGAATGAGGAGCAAATGAGGAGTGGGCTGGCCTGGACTCCGAGCTTCTGCGTGATGATTGGAGAGTCTGTCGAAAGATTGCATCTCCTTTTGACTGACAGCGATTTTGTACTATAAGGAATCGCTGAAGCTATTCGCGCTCAGTCCCATCGCGGATTTCTCAAGTTCAGTCGACATAAAAACTGCTGCAACCTATTTCTTTATATTTGCTTGGCGAAATTGCTTGATTTTCATCATACATTTCACACAATTATACACCACATTCTTTGTTTCACTTTTACAGAGTTTAATATTTTTTTTTAGATCGTTCATTCATTCATTCATATAGTAGGCTAGGCTAGCGTCGTGGGTGAAACTGCACACGATGGCAGACAGTGCTAATATTGTCGACCTGATTTTGGCGAAGCCATTTGAAAGTGTTCCTTACGAGGAAAAACTTAGAATTAAACAGCAGGGCAGATCAACACCTAAGATTGATTTAGTGCAAAAGATAGGGAAAAATAACAGGTCTTTTCAGCTCTTCTGGTATGACAAAGTTAGTTGGCTGACTGGAAGTGCTGTGACAAATAAAATGCACTGCTGGCCATGCCTCTTGATGAAACCATCTCATGGATGTGTTGTTTGGTCAAAGGTGGGGTTTGGAGATCTGAAGTCACTTTGATTTTGAAGTCACTGGAAAAGACTCCTAGTTGGTACGACAGGGTCACAGACCATTTTCTTGAAAAGGAACGTAGGGCAGAATTTACTTTTAAATAAATAGACAATTTTATGATGTAGGCCGAAAATGAGCTTCCCCTATTTGACAGACCAGTAGCCGCCACTGCATTTAATGTATTATATCATTACATATTTATTTTTCCTTTTAGAAATATTTAATAAAAGATTACGTCACTAATCAATACCAGCAATAACAATAAATAAATTAACAAATCAATGATCTGATTATTCACATGATTTAATTGTCTCAAATAAATTAATTTCATTTAATGATAGCCTACAATGTATTTATTTACAAATATAAATACATTATTAAAACAAAAACTGTATATATATATATATATATATATATATATATATATATATATATATATATATATATATATATATATATATATATATATATATAATGCAGTTTTTGTTGTTATTTGGTTGGATTTTTGAACTACTTCAAAATGTTCATAATTTTAACAAAATAAGAGGGATCATGGAAATTGCATGTTATTTTTTATTTATTACCGACCTGGTTATAAACTATTTCACATACCAGCTGTTTATATATACTCCACAAGACACAATAATAATTGATTTTCCAGCAGCATCTGCATATTTGAAACCTTTTCAGAAGTAAATGTAAGATTTTGAAATCCATCTTTTCAATTAGACAATTGAACACATACATACAACAACTTTTATTAAAGATGGAAACATTCACTGATTCTCAAGAAAGCAACACAATGCATTAAGAGCCGGTGGTGTAAACTTTTTGAAGTGGATGATCAGGGTAAACTGCACCTACATTGTCTTCTGCGAGACATGTAAATATTTCTGTAGTCTGAAGTGCAATACTAAATGGAAAAACAAAATCTGTAAATAAAATATACTTAATAAATAGAATTTACACATCATCATTCTGTTCAAAGGTTTATGCCCCCTGCCTCTTAATGCATTGTGTTGCCTTCTTAAACATCAGTAAATGTTTTCACCTTTTGTAATAGTTATGTATGAGTTCCTCAGTTGTTCTCAGTGTGGAAAGATGGATCTCAAAATCATACAGTCAGTTTTGGAAAGTGTTCAAAAAAGCAGAAGATGCTGGAAAAACCAAATAATGTGCAGGAGCTGGAGGATTTTTCTGAAGAACAGCAGGCAGATGAACTGCTCAGGACAAACAAGGGACTCGTGAACAGCTATCACAAAAGATAAAAACAGTCGTGGATCATCCAGGAAACGAAACACAGTATTAAGATTAAAGGGTATGTAAACATTTGAACGGGGTCATTTATATAATTTCAGTTATTATTTTGTCTTGTGGAGCATATATAAACTATTAAATAGTTTATTCAGGACAGTACTAAATAAAAAATAAGTTTTCATAATCCCTCTTATTTTGTTAAAATTATTAACATTTAGTATGTTCTGCAAGGGGTATGTAAATTCATGAGTACAACTGTATTCAGTTTTTGTTATGGACAACTTATTGTTTACATTTTCTCAAGCCAACCTAAAGTTTCCCTTCAACTATTTGATCTAGTGTATTTATTGAAATGCAATGTTTACAAAATGTTTTCAAGCATAAATCAGTGGGCTGCAAAGTCAATATAACATTTAAAAAAATATCTTTTTCACCAAATAAGTAAAGACTGTACAAACAAGGAACTCTTTAAAGGGACAGAAAATGAAAATTCTGGCATTTAATTGCTCAACCCATTTTTTAAAAATACTACACTATTTTATTTAATATTTTATTGTATTTTATAATTATTTTTGTACAACACTTTGGTCAGTGTAAGCTGAAATTAAATGTGCTCCATAAATGGAATTTACTTGCTGATACTTACCCTCATGTTTCAAACCCTTAAAGGGGTCATCGGATGCTAAGTTGACTTTTTCATGTTGTTTGAACATTGTGTGTTGGCAGTGTATGTACAAATCTACCCTATAATGATAAAAATCCATGCAGTGGTTTTTAATTAATCTGTAAAAATAATATCCTCTTTTTCAAATCGAGCCGTTCTCAGATGCCTGTCGGTGTGCCGTCACACCCACAGATGCCGCTCCCACGATAGTTGATTGACATGAGCTCCTACCTCAGATCAGCTGTCACAGTCCAGTAACTTTTCATGTTTTGATGCCAGAGCAGGGATGTAAGTTAGACAAGAATTTCTCCGACTGAGCGATTGAGGTGTTGTGTTGCCGGATGTAATAATGAACGTAGTGGTCGTCATTTACTCCCGACATCTGAGCCTCTGAAGATGCAGTAATTATGTTTGTTTGTGAAGGGAATGCACCTCCCGATCTACATATATCCATCTATGTTCGCGCAAATCATTCATGATCCAGCTTCACTTACAGCAGAAGTGAGTATAAGCGTTTTTTAATGAATCTTTACGATCGCCTTTCCTTATAACGTGGTAGTTAGGAAGTTTAGCGGCTAAACGCGCTAAATGCGGCTAATGTAAACAAGTTTGTCATTCCACAGAGGGAAGAGAGGGGCGGGGTGAGCAGAGCTCATTTGCATTTAAAGGAACAACCCCTTAGTATGAGATGATTTTTGCAGAGCTGATTTTGGCAAGGTAAAAAGGGTGTTGTTTTACAAAACCATTGAGAATTTTTAATCAAAGTATATTAGAGACTTTTCATTAAGACCCTAAAGAATCATATCAATTTGTGGAAAATGGGCATCCGATGACTTTCATTCATCTTCAGAACACAGTTGAAGATATTTAAAATGAAATGTGAGCAGTTTCTGTCCCTCCATTGACAGCCTAAGCAACTTTAACTTTGAAGGCCCAGAAAGGTAGTAAAAACATCACAGCCACTTTTCCACTGTCAGGCCAGTGTGAGCCAGTGCTTTCAACAGGCCAGGCGGAGCTAATATGCTCAGACCTATAGCCCAAAATTTTAGTTTGAGCCATTAGAGTCCGCGTCGGAAACGCTTCTGAATCTTAAGATGACGCTTTTGGTGGCTCTACTTTTTTTTGTCTATCAGCCCTATCAGTCCTTCCAATTGAAACTTAATCTGACCGCTCTACTCCTGAGCTGTTGCTAATTTTTTTACATTTCTGTGTATGGTGTATGTTGAATACCCTGATGAATGCTCTTAGGCTAAAAGGTGTTGGTTCTTTTAAAGTATTAATGTGCCCTTGTGCTGGATTCTTTTTTTCTTTTTTCTTTTTTTTTTTTTTTTTTTTTTTTTTTTTTTTTTTTTACATTTTTGTACATAGTTTGTTTCCATGCACCTTGTGAAATGGTAAAGTTGCGTGAGATCCCTCACACTATCATCAGTGACAGTCGCTTTATTTTCACTTCATATTTTCTGAAGTCATTCAGTCAGGAAATCATGACTGTTCGTTGTGCGATGTTGATGTGAAACAATTTTTGTTTTTCCTAAACTGTGGGAACTAATCTGACATCATTGAATATGTACAGTGGTGTTTGAAGAGGTTTAGCATTGCTAATGATCAGCTTTCTTAGTTTTGATTTGATCAGAACTCTCAACAACACATTTAACATTGAAGACATTTTATCTGAACCAGTTTTGTGCCATAAAACAGACAGCATTTATATTTTCTCTTGAACTCAGCTTATTTATACATATTATGCTCCTCTAGAGCTTTGCTACAACATAATTCATGTCACAAAAATCCTGTTTATTGTGATAGAGTGAAAAATAAAGCACACGAATGTGTCATTCAGGGGTTTTTTAATCAGTCAGACCAGCATGTTCGGCTGCAGTCCATCCTTTCTGCCAACTGTGAGAGTAAATGTTTCTTCTTGCAATGACTATAGCCAGAAAATACACAAGCAAAGCCAGTCCAAAACCACCCAATGTCAGCACATGCTCTGTCACCGTCAGCCCATCTACAGACAAACAGTACAAACTAATTAAACAACAGAATAAAGTGAGATAATTTAGAGAGTAATTCAGATTGGTTGTGCTGGGTTTGAAACTGAGGAAAAAAATTGTACTTGAAGAGTTTCTGAAATAAAATGAGACACAAACAAGAATGATTTCCACTCTCACGTGTGATCTTGACATCAGAATGAGCTTCATCCTCACTGACAGTCAGCTTGTCTGAAACTATTTAAAACATATGATCACTTTAGATATATGATCACTCCTCAACAACACACATGATTTCAGGAATCTGGAGTACGAATGCAGCTAAAAAGGAGTGTAGTACTAGTGATAACTGAACTAATTTGAGAAACAGTCAAATAATTCTCAACATTGAAAACAGTATGAAAATTTGAGAGAAATTGAAAAGTCAGCAGTACTAACCCTCGATCTGTAGTCTGATGGGGTTTTCAAAGTACCAAACTAAATTCCGTGATTTTATTCCACAGAAATAAAGACCCGAATCTGACTCCATTAGTCCAGAAATAACTAGCGAGGCTGTGTTGCTCGCTTTGTCTATGTTAACTCTCATGCGACTGTTTTGATCATCTTCATGTGGCCATGTTCCGTATATGTAGCCATATATCAGTAGCATTGGTCGTCCAAAATCAGGATTTTGGTGATACCAGGCTATTTCATATTTGCCGTTAATGTTGCAGTTCAGAGTGATGTTTTCATTCAGCTGGCGTCTGAACAGAGTCACATTATGTTCTGAAACATCAAGAAAAAAAATCATAAACTTATCCTTCAGAATGATTAAAACATTAATTATATTTAAGGATAAAAAGGTCAATGATGTGAAATAGTAAAGCAGAGTAAATTTACCGCTAGAAGTGATCTGAACAATCCTGTACGAAAAAACACACAAGAACACGATCTTCTCCATTCTCTTCCGTTTGTAACAGCATTGATCAAGCTGCGGGTTTCAATGCAGTGCAGAGACACTAAACCACAGTGTTTCCTCTTTCTTTCTTAAAGAAAGCTTATGCATCTTCTACTTAATCTGAAGTACTTTCTTTTTTAAAGCTGTAGTTTATTACCTTTACTGTTTAATATGTAATGACATAATTATACATAACATAAAAACAGGGGTGGGCGATATGCCAAAAATATCATATTGCAAGTTTTTTTTTAGCCAAACTAATTTTCTATTTTAAAAACAAAGCCTTATACAAGGTAACAAATTATAAAATGGCAGACATTTACACTCTTAAAAATAAAGGTGCTTTAAAAGGTTCTTCGTAGCAATGCCATAAGCATTTTGGTTCCACAAAAAAACATTCAGCCAAAGGTTCTTTAAAGAACCATCTCTTTCTGACCTTTTTATAATCTGAAGAACCTTCTTTCGCTTCTGTGAAACAGAAACGTTCTTCAGATGTTAAAGTTTCTTTATGGAACCTTTTAGACAATAACAGGTTCTTCTAAGGTATCGTGAAACAACTTTATTTTTAAGAGTGTAGGCCAAAGTGGGTGAAGATAACAATATGTGTCATTATTTTATCTTTGTTATTAAAAACAAAGAACTAAAATACTAGTTCTTCCACATGTAACAGCTGTTACTTATTCCTACTCTCCACTAGGGGGCGCTTGAAGGGTAAAACCTCAAGTATTTAACCAGGTAGCAGAGTAGAAGAAGTTAGATTGCAATGATGTATTGGGTTAACTTAAGGGTAGTAATAAGAATCATTGTACACGTATAATACTAAATGACTGTTGGGAATATAAAAAGAATGGAGGAAATAGCTTTGGATGGAAATATGAGCAGTGGGTCAAGGATTGTGGTCTAGAGGATGAAGCAATCTGTCCTAACATCCCATTAAGCAGTGTGTCAGTATGGAATATTCCTGAACCTGTTGGTGAAATGAGGTTACTGGAGGCCTGGGAAAAAGCAGAAGAATTATATAGTAATAGTTACGAAATCAATGTTTTTATGAGAGAAAATTTTTATTTTTGTACAGATTTATACAGACAGATCTAAGGATCCAATTGAACAAAAAGTGGGCATAGGAGTATACATTCCAAGGTTTAAGGCAGAAATAAGTCTAAGGCTAAGTAATAAATTGTCTGTGTACTCTACTGAATTAACTGCAACTATAGTAGGATTGCAATGGGTTGAACAGGTTAGGCCAAACAGGATTTTAATTTGCTCGGATTCTTCATCAGCTCTTAAAAGTATAATGTCCACAAAAAGCGACAGAGAAGATCTGCTAGAGGAGATCTATACATTATTGTACAGACTGAAAGTGGAAGGTATAACTGTATATTTCTGTTGGGTACCGGCACATATTGAGATAACAGGGAATGAAACAGCTGATAAATTAGCAAAAGAGGCGTTAAAGAAAAACGTGGTGGATGTTAAGGTGCCTCTGGGTAGAAGTGAGATAAAATCAGTGATTAATAGGAAATTAATAAGAATAATGACAGCACCGGTAGGTGGTATTATAATATTGTGAAATTAGTAGGGAAGAAAGAACAGTTTTATGGAAGACGCAAAAAGGAAGAAGTAATGATCTCTAGACTAAGAATGGGACATACAGGGTTAAATTCAACACTAGCATTAATGGGGAAGCATGAAAGTGGGATGTGTAGTGAATGTGGTATCTTAGAAACCGCTGAGCATGTGCTTTTTAAGTGTGGTAAGTATGATGGTCAGCGTGACAGTATTTTTAATAATGTAAGAAATGGGCCAGTGTGTATTGTGGATCTTCTGGGGAAGGGTTTAAATGATAATCAGATATATAGGTGCCTCTGTCTGCCTTGAAGGCTGAGGAGCACAGTGTGGAAGCTGGAGGAGCTGAACACGCAGCGTCAGCTGAAGCCTGGGCTCTGATCCTTTGGGGTGGGTGGGGTACTTTTTCTTTTCTTTTTTTTTTTTTAATTAAAATAAATAAACAAAATACAGATTCATCACCAAGGTGCATAAGATATACATAAGATATACTTCTATGGAGTGAACGACTCTTTCAACAAAAGAAGAAGTAGTTAGATTTGTTTGGAAGAGGGAAGCATGGTAGTGCCCTAGCTCCTCTGCAATTTTTATGTGGAGTCCTGATTGAGAAACTTTGTTTCCAGTTCAATCATGTAAGTTTTGTTTCTCCTTTTTCTCTCTTGTGCATTGATCTATTTGACCTCAGTGTTTTCTTTATTTGTTGATTTGCATAATTTGAAGTGTGGGCTTTCCAGTTAATGCTAGGTTTTTGTTCTTTTGTAGATGGACTTTTTAAATATTACTTTGTATCTGGGTTTGAAACTGCATGAATAGCAAAGGCTTTACTGTCATGGATGTCAAGAAACCCTTCTCAATGGATCTCGTTTGTGCTGCAGTTGCTTTGTGGATTATCGTGTGTCCTGAGTACAAGGTTTTGACTCTGTGGGCCATCTTTTGGGATTATCTGAAGAACACTCTTTTTTTTTTTTTTGGGTTCTCTTTCGTCTCATTAATGAGACAGGACTTTGGATACGAAACATCGACTGGTACAGTTTTCATTGTTTTTTTTTTCCTTTGTACATACCCAAAGGAGTTTGTCTGCATCTCTAAACTCTGAGGATTTATAATCATTCTTTTGATTTTGTTTCTTTTGTTGGTGATTAATTCACTTTCTGCAATCCATGTGTTTTGTATGTAGATGTGCGAGACTGTACTGGAACAGGTTTACTCAGGAACCAGCACTGATCTGGTGATACTTTACTACACAGTGCTGTGAGATCCACTGAGAATGCATTGAGAGTGTTCACTATTGTTTTTGCATTATTGACACTATTTTCCTGTTTTTTGTCTGTAAAGCTGCTTTGCAATTTTTGTTTTTCCTAAACTGTGGGAACAGATCTGACATCATTGAATATGTACAGTGCTGTTTGAAGAGGTTTAGCATTGCTAATGATCAGCTTTCTTAGTTTTGATTTGATCAGAACTCTCAACAACACATTTAACATTGAAGACATTTTATTTGAACAAGTTTTGAGCCGTAAAACAGACAGCATTTATATTTTCTCTTGAACTCAGCTTACTTATACATATTATGCTCCTCTAGAGCTTTGCTACAACATAATGCACGTTACAAAAATCCTTTTTACTCCGATAGAGTGAAAAATAAAGCACACGAATGTGTCATTTAGGGTCAGACATGCAGGCCAGCATGTTTGGCTGCAGTCCATCCTTTCTGCCAACTGTGATAGTAAATGTTTCTTCCTGCAACAACTATAGCCAGAAAACACACAAGCACAGCCAGTCCAAAACCACCGAATGTCAGCACACGCTACGTCACCGTCAGCCCATCTACAGACAAACAGTACAAACTAATTAAACAACAGAATAAAGTAAGATCATTTAGACAGTAATTCACTCACAGTCTGCTTGTCTGAAACTATTTAAAACATATGATCACTTTAGATATATGATCACTCCTCAACAACACACATGATTTCAGGAATCTGGAGTACGAATGCAGCATTAGAAAAGGACTTTTAACATCCACAGAATCTTTCCATTGCACAAAAGATTCTGTAGCATGGAAAACTGTTCTACAGATGATTAAAATATTCTTCTTTTGAGAACTGATTACTAGAAGGTTCTTTGTGGAAACAAAAACGTTTCTTCTGAGGCACTGCTGTAAAAAACACCCTTTTTGGAAACTTTATTTTTATGAGTGTAGTACTAGTGATGATTGAAATAATATGAGAAACAGTCAAATAATTCTCAGCATTAAAAACAGTATGAAAATTTGAGAGAAATTGAAAAGTCAGCAGTACTAACCCTCGATCTGTAGTCTGATGGGGTTTTCAAAGTGCCAGTCTGGATTCCCTGATTTTGTTCCACAGAAATAAAGACCCGAATCTGACTCCATTAGTCCAGAAATAACTAGCGAGGCTGTGTTGCTCGCTTTGTCTACATTAACTCTCATGCGACTCATGTTTTGATGGTCTGCATGTGGCCATACTCTGTAGAATGTGTAGCCATATATCAGTAGCATTGGTCGTCCAGAATCAGGATTTTGGTGATACCAGGCTATTTCAGATTTGCCGTTAATGTTGCAGTTCAGAGTGATGTTTTCATTCAGCTGGCATCTTACTTTATGTTCTGAAACATTGGGAAAAATTAATGAAGTTATCCTTTGAAATGATTACAACATTAATTATATTTAAGGATAAAAAGGTCAATGATGTGAAATTGTACAGCAGAATAAATTTATTTTTAAATTTGAATTTGTCTTTCGTTTGTAACAGCATTGATCAAGCTGCAGGTTATAATGCAATGCAAAGACACTAAACCACACTGTTTCCTCTTGCTTTCTTAAGGAAAGCTTATGCATCTTCTACTTAATCTGAAGTACTTTCTTTTCTTAAAGCTCAAACAAGGTAACAAATTATAAAATGGCAGACATTTACACTTAAACAATTTAAATAAAGGTGCTTTAAAAGGTTCTTCGCAGCGATGCCATAAGCATTTTTGGTTCCACAAAAAAACATTCAGTCAAAGGTTCTTTAAAGAACCATCTCTTTCTTACCTTTTTATAATCTGAAGAACCTTCTTTCACTTCTGTGAAACAGAAACGTTCTTCAGATGTTAAAGTTTCTTTATGGAACCTTTTAGACAAAAAAAGGTTCTTCTATGGCATCGTGAAGAACCTTTATTTTTAAGAGTGTATATGAAGATAAAAATCGTTGTCATTATTTTATCTTTGTTTTTTAAAAACAAAGAACTAAAATACTAATTCTTCCACAGACTACGCAATACTTACTGGCACAGTAAGTAATGCACAAAAATAGACAAACTGTTTAGCAAACTGGAACAGGTTTACTCCAACATTGATCTGGTGATACTTTACTACACAGTGCTGCGAGATCCACTGAGAATGCATGAGAGTGTTCACTATTGTGTTTTTGCATTATCGACACTATTTTCCTGTTTTTTGACTGTAAAGCTGCTTTGACACAATCTGTATTATTAAAAGCGCAATATAAATAAAAGTGACTTGACTTTAATTTCAGGGGTTTCAATGACTTTTTACATAACTATTTCCAGCACTTTAAAGCTCTAAAACTGATCCAATTTAAATGTTATTTTTAATGAGATGAACAAATACCTATTTAAAATGAAAAAAGGACATTGGCGCCAATAGCCTTGTGGTTTGTGCACTGACATATAGTGCAACTGCGCTCACGGCGACCCGAGTTCGAATCCTGGATCGTGGTCCTTTGCCGATCCCACTCCCCTCTTTCTTCACCCAAAGCTTTTCTGTCTTATCTACACTGTCCTGTCCAAATAAAGGCATAGAAAGCCCAAAATTAAATCTCTAAAAAAAAATTAAAAAGGACACCAAAATGTCCACTATAACATTTACATTCATTCATTTAGCAGAAGCTTTTATCCAAAGCGACAAATTAACTATAACCTACTATAACCAGTAGATGGCAGCAGAGGATCACTTATTTGGTTTGTTAGTTATTAATTTTCACTTCTTTTGCTTTATATTTTAGATTTATAAAATCACTATTATGAAATATCAATTCATTAAGAAATCAAATTTTGTTAAAGTTTTTGGTTTTCTTTTTTTGGTGTATGAAGTAAGAAAAGACACAAAATCACGGAAGTTCAATATTAGAAGAATAATGATATTTTCCATATATAATAGATTTTACACATATAATAGATTTTATACTGTTGTTAATAAAAATACATTTTGCATGCTTCCCAACTTTTAGCCCAATACGTTTGTTATTATTTGTTGTTTGCAGCACAGAAATAGCAATAGTGCTTTTCAAAACATCTCCGGTTACATACGTAACCTTGGTTCCCTAAAGGGAGGGAATGAGACACTGCGTAGCTTACACTTGGGGTTATCCCCTCCTCCCAAATACTGAAGCCTGACTGCATCGCGCCGATAAACTTTACCGACCAATGACGCTCGAGCGCTCGAACTAGGGGCGGAGCCATCCACTATATATGTCGAGCCGAGTGTCATTATCTCTGAATCTTTCGACTGTTCAAACAGGTACAAGACTCTGATTACAACATAGCAATGCGCGCAGTTACTCGTTCCCTACTTTCAGGGAACCGAGGTAACATACGTAACCGGAGACGTTCCCTATCAAGTTCAGTCTCTCGACACTGAGTAACTTACGCTTGAGGAACACGTATAGTCCCGCTGTGTTGTGTTCCCCATACCTGGTGAGAAGAGTCTAATGAGCCAGACCCAGTAGAGCCGAGCACGTTAACTGCTTCATAGAACACTCAGGGAAAAATAACGTCCTCCAGCTCTAGCCAAGCGGGACTAACCACAGTAATAGAGCATAACAGTACACATGGACTGGCTGCAGCACTATATACAGTTTATGTACCAAGCTGTAGATACAGACAGAACGAGCGGTGCAAATGACAGAATCTCCAGGTTGTAAAATCTGGCAAAAGTGTCTTGTGAAGACCATCCTGCTGCCAGACAAATATCCTGAATCGAGATACCTTTTGCCCAAGCCCACGACAAAGCCATTTTTCTTGTGGAGTGGGCGTGCACTTCCCATGGACAGGCCACAATCCAGTGTGACCACCGCTGTTTTGACACTGGCAGTCCTTTGGTACAGCCACCGAAACGTATAAACAGCTGTTCCACCTGTCTGAAATGACTAGTCCTCTCCAGATAAACTTGCAGGGTATGGACTGGGCATAGTGGGTGCGCCGCTGGCTCCGAATCCTGAGGAGAAAACGCCTAAAGCATGATGACCTGCACTTTAAATGTAGAAAGCACTTTAGGCACATTCCCCCACCTAGGCTGCAGTCTAACCATACAGTCATCCTTACCGAACTCTTACGCAGTGTTCGTAGACAGTGCATGTAAGTCACCCACCCTCTTGCCCAAGGGTGTAGATTTGCTCTGGACATTGGTGGGGACCTATGACCCCCCCCCCCCACTGTTAGGTACCTACTGTTAGGTACCACACAACAGCTCAATGCCTATTGCTCCTGTACGAAGGAGCCAAAAACATGCCTTCGCCTCTCGTTAACAGAAATAAACTGCTGGCATATTTGTTTGACATCAATATTGTCCAGACTGTTCTGGTGGACATGGCATACAGCAACATTGTCAGTGAATGCATTTTAAAAACTATTTGTGCGAAATGGATTGTCTATTGGTGAACTGTCAACAAAATTCTAGCCATGGCAATATTAGTATGTAGCATATCAATTTCTTTCACAAGACTGATTTCTGACAAATAGTCGTCATTAGATTAGGAGAACTGACAGGGATCATATTTATACTTTTACATTTAGCTGTTTAATCTGCTGTTAGTTTTAAGTCCGTATTCACAGACGATAGCCTGCCCTGCTATAATGAATGTGCGTCAAAGCGGTAGAAAAAAAAAAAAACCCACTAGCATTAACTGTTGTCGTTACTTTGATGGACTTTGATGGATTCACTAGCGAACTTGAAGTGACTTACACTTTTCTTTGAAAAAAGCTCATGTCCAGCTTCTTTTTTTTTTTTTTGCTGCCGCCATCCTCACATGTATGTCACCCAACACACCTTCTTGCACGGGAAAAAAAATCCACTGCATTTGGCGCTGCTTGTATCTGAACGCAGCCATAGCCTCTCACATGATAGCAGGGAAAGGCACAGCCAGTTTTGGGGGCGGGAGGACTCAAGGAGAGAACGTGATTTATCCCTTTCTGCGTGTCTAGGTTAATGTTGACAGCACGATTTTTTTTTTTTTTTTTTTTTTTTTAAGTGGATTAAATTATTGGTGGGGACATTTCAATGGTCGGAGCACCTTCAATTCTACCGAAAGCAGCAGCTCAAAGGGTGGCTCGGCGAGTGCACTATGCACTTAGGACAGATCCCAAACTGGTACCATATTAGTGACTTTCGTAATACACCATGAAGAGAAACCTTTCCATTTCAGACTGTACAGACGTCTGGTAGATGGAGCTCTCACTTCCGCAATTGTATCCAAGACTCGCTGAGATACATTTAGCGTCTACCCTCTGCTCTAACCTGCCAAGCATGCAGGTCTCATAGCTCCGGTCTGGGGTGCTACACCGAGCCCTTTGCCTGATATAAGAGATCTCTCTGTAACAGAATCGGCCACGGGGGAGCCTGTAGGAGCTCTACCAACTCCGAGAACGACGGCTGGTTGGGCCATCTTGGCGCAACCAGAAGCACAGCCCCCTTTTCCTCTCTGATTTTCTGCAGCACTAGCGGCATAATCTTCACTGGGGGAAAAGCATATTTGCCAGCGACTCGAGAGAGCATCCCCCTGAAGAGGCGCATTCGTCAGTGAAAAGAACAGCTGACAATGCGTGTTTTACTCTGAGTCGAACAAGTCGATCACTGCCTCTCTGAACAGGTTCCAAATCATCTGAATGGTCTGTGGGTGCAGCCTCCACTCTTCATGAACTGGACCCCTTCTGGACAGCATGTCCGTGGCACAGTTCTGACTGCTGGGAACATGAACTGCTCGAATTGACAGAAGGTTTTTGTCCGCCCAAAAGGGGGAAGCGCTCCGCCAGCCTTTAAAGCGAGCGTGAACGAATACCTCCCTGATGACTGATGTAGGATACCACCATCATGTTGTCAAAATTGCACTGAAATTACATCTGTGATGTACATTCTGTAATAATTTTACAAGTAGTTATGTTGCTGAGTGACTATGAACAGTTTTAATTCGCTTTGATGGATGCATGAAGAACCTTTAACCTCTATGTAATATTTCTATTGAGATCAAGAGTTTCAATATTATTATAACAGCAAACTCCTCAACAACACTAGTGCTGGGGAAAGTTACTTTTAAAAGTAATGCATTACAATATTGCATTACTCCCTAAAAAAGTAACTAATTACGTTAATTTTTACGTTACTGTTATGAATCCTGTTTGGTTTGCCCGCCACCAGAGGTCGCCTGTGCATTCCACTAACATTTCACACTACACAGACTGTTGCATCACACCCCAGACTACCTTTCCCATCACCCATCGCACTGATTGTGCGAACACCTGTATCCAATCAGGCGCTCTATATAAGCCTCAGACTTTCCCCCTGTTACTCACCAAGCATTGTGGTGTTTTGGATTGTTGTTGCTTATTGAGTTCCCTAGTTCTCAGTGTTTAGGTTTCTCGCCTGGTCTTCTCGTTTGGTCTGTGTCGCCGCCTGCCTTGTGGAAATCTCGCTCGTTTATCGGATTACCCTTTTTCCTTGCCCCCTGGATTACGTTCACCGCTCATCGACCCTCGCCTGCCTCACGAACTACTCTCACATCTTGCCTTCACTGCACCTGTCTGCTATTATTCGACCTTGCCTGTCTGTGACCATGTCTTTGTCTCAGTCCGAATCTAATAAAAGCTTGCATTTGGATCCGCTCGCTTCACATCTCCCTCGCTACGTTACAGTTACTTAAATCTGGGCAGGGCTTGCTTGTTTGTTTTAAATTTAAAAAGTTAAATTTTTAGCACATGTAAAAGCCCTTTCACACCAAAAAGTAAAATAAATAAGCCTAAGACTTTTTGAGAAAGTAATTCGCTTTTCTTGTAAATTTAAAAAGTAATGCGTTACTTTACTAGTTACTCGGGGAAAGTAATCTGATTACGTAACTTGCGTTACTTGTAATGCGTTACCCCCAACACTGAACAACACACATAATTTGAGGAATCATTCACAGCATAAAAAAAAACCTAGAACATCCACAAAATCTTTCCATTGCAAGGTTCTTTACAGTGGAAAATGGTTCTACAGATAATTAAAATGTCTTCACAATAAGAAAGTAATGCTTCTTTTATGAACTAATCACTAGAAGGTTCTTTGTGGGAAAAAAAAATGGTTCTTCTATGGTATTGCAGTAAAAAAAAAATTTGGATTTTTATGGACTTATTGGAAAGTTTATTTGTAACAGTGTACTACTAGTGATGATTGAAACAGTAAAATAATTCTTAGCATTAAAAACATGATAAAGATTTGAGAGAAACTGAAAAGCTGTACTAACCCTCCATCACTAGTCTGATGGGTTTGCCGAACTGCATTACTGAACGCGTTGATGTTCCACAGAAATAAAGGCCTGAATCTGACTCTGTTAGTTCAGAAATAAATAGCGAGGCTGAGTTGGTTCCTGTTTTTCTAGCTGTCAGGCGATGTCTTTGAGAGCTTGTATGTAGCATTACTTTGTCATCTATGAAAGAAGCCAATAGCGTTAGTCGTCCAGTATCAGGATTCTGGTGATACCAGGCCGTTCTGAATTCGCTGGTGCTGCAGTTTAGTTGGATGTTTTCATTCAGCTGGAATCTTAACAGAGTCACATCATGATCTGAAACATCTGGAAAAAATCATAAATGGATCATTTGAAATGATGTGGATAAAAGATTAATTATATTTAAGGATGAAAAAGTCAATGATGTGAAATTGTAAGGTAGAATAAATTTACCGCTGGAGGTGATCTGAATAATCCTCAATGAAAAAACACAAAAGAGCATGATCTTCTCCATTGTCTTTCGTTCGTAACAGCACTGATCAAACTGCAGGATTCAATGCAGTGCAGAGACACTAAACCACAATGTGTGTAACTTCCTGTCTTAATGCTGTAAATATCAAAAAGCTGTGGTATCTTAAACTGTTTGAGGAAACTGCCCTAAGTTTTAAAACCAATAAATGTAAGTACTGTAAACTCATATATAACTACTGAAATGGTTTGAGGAAACTGATTAATCAAAATCAAAGTAATAAAGTTACATAAGACTAATCAAAAACAAACAATGGTCCAAAGCAATAACGACAGAATAGGAACTACTGGTCTGCTTTTTCAGCTCTCACTAGCCAAGCGTAGCAACTCATGCTAGTAACTTGCAAATCATGTTAACAACATGCTAGTAACTTGCTAATCATACTAGAAACATGCTAGAAACATAGCAAAGTCCCTTTAAGGCAAGTCATTTCACTCGGTGGCCATCCTTGAAACACCTTTTGGGCAGGCAAATGCAGCTCCTATCTCTTTGAATGGAGAAACATCAAATTCTCCAAAACTGTTCACCAAGCTTATGATTAAATTTCATATTTTAAATCACCAGTGAAATCTGTCGAGAACTGTCTCATAAATATTGTTCCTTATGATCCAATAGTGTTAAAAAAAAAAGCTTAGCTTTTTGAGGCTAGATCAGCCAGTACTTGTCTCAGAACTTTGACTGTTTCTATAGCAACCAGGACTTCTAACAGCAGCTGCAGTGACCCGCTGACTTTACCAATCAACGATTGGCTCTTCCATTAAGAAGGCGAGGCTTTGCGGCCATAATGAGCATTGTATCTTTCCCCAAAACTATATGATTGACAAGTTTTGGGTATTCTTTGAACATACTAATCATGCTAGTAACATGCTAGCAACATGCTAAAAACATGCTAATCATGCTAGTAACATGCTAATCATGTTAGTAACATATTAATAATGCTAGAAACATGTCAGCAACATGCTAGTGACTTGCAAATTATGCTAGAAACATACTATCAGCATGCTAGTAATATTCTCAGCATGCTAGCATCATGCTAGTAACATGCTAGCAACATGCTTGTAAGATGCTAATTATATTAAAACATGCTAATAACATGCTAATCTTGTTAGTAACTTGTTAATCATGCTAGAAGCATAATAGCAACATGCTAGTAACATGCTAATCATGCTAGTAAATATGTTAATAATGCTAGAAACATGTTAACAACTTTGCTAGTCATGTTAGAAACATGCTTACAACATGCTACTAACATTCAAATCATGCTAACAACATGCTAATCGTGTTAGAAACAGATTAGCAACATGCTAGTAACTTGCTAATCATGTTAAAAAATGCTAATAATATTTTTTAACACTATTTTAATATTTTATTGTATTTTATAATTATTTTTGTACAACACTTTGGTCAGTGTAAGCTGAAATTAAATGTGCTCCATAAATAGATCTTACTTGCTGATATTTGAACACAGTTGAAGATATTTAAAATGAAATGTGAGCAGTTTCTGTCCCTCCATTGACAGCCTAAGCAACTTTAACTTTGAAGGCCCAGAAAGGTAGTAAAAACATCACAGCCACTTTTCCACTGTCAGGCCAGTGTGAGCCAGTGCTTTCAACAGGCCAGGCGGAGCTAATATGCTCAGACCTATAGCCCAAAATTTTTGTCTGAGCCATTAGAGCCCGTGTCGGAAACGCTTGTGACTCTTAAGACGATGTTTTTGGTGGCTCTATTTTCTCTCTCTGTCAGCCCTATCAGTCCTTCCCATTGAAACTTAATCTGACCGCTCTACTCCTGAGCTGTTGCTAAATTTTTTACATTTCTGTGTATGGTGTATGTTGAATACCCTGATGAATGCTCTTAGGCTAAAAGGTGTTGGTTCTTTTAAAGTATTAATGTCCCCTTGTGTTGGATTCTTTTTCTTCTTCTTCTTCTTCTTCTTTTTACATTTTTGTACACAGTTTGTTTCCATGCACCTTCTGAAATGGTAAAGTTGCTCGAGATCCCATCTCACTATCATCAGTTTATTTTCACCCCGATATTTTTTTCTAAGTCAGTCAGTCGGAAAAAAAAATGACTGTTCATGGGGGTCATTGATGTGAAACAATTTTTTGTTTTTCCTAAACTGTGGGAACAGATCTGACATCATTGAATATGTACAGTGCTGTTTGAAGAGGTTTAGCATTGCTAATGATCAGCTTTCTTAGTTTTGATTTGATCAGAACTCTCAACAACACATTCAACATTGAAGACATTTTATTTGAACAAGATTTGTGCCATAAAACAGACAGCATTTATATTTTCTCTTGAACTCAGCTTATTTATACATATTATGCTCCTCTAGAGCTTTGCTACAACATAATTCACGTCACAAAAATCCTGTTTATTGTGATAGAGTGAAAAATAAAGCACACGAATGTGTCATTTAGAGTCAGACATGCAGGCCAGCATGTTTGGCTGCAGTCCATCCTTTCTGCCAACTGTGATAGTAAATGTTTCTTCCTGCAACAACTATAGCCAGAAAACACACAAGCACAGCCAGTCCAAAACCACCGAATGTCAGCACACGCTCCGTCACCGTCAGCCCATCTACAGACAAACAGTACAAACTAATTAAACAACAGAATAAAGTGAGATCATTTAGACAGTAATTCTGATTGGTTGTGCTGGGTTTGAAACTGAGGAAAAAATTGCACTTGAAGAGTTTCTGAAATAAAATGAGACACAAACAAGAATGATTTCCACTCTCACCTGTGATCTCAACATCAGAATGAGCTTCATCCTCACTGACAGTCAGCTTGTCTGAAACTATTTAAAACATATGATCACTTTAGATATATGATCACTCCTCAACAACACACATGATTTCAGGAATCTGGAGTACGAATGCAGCTAAAAAAAGGACCTTTAACATCCACAGAATCTTTCCACTGCACAAAAGATTCTTTAACATGGAAAATTGTTCTACAGATTATTAAAATGTTCTTCTTTTAAGAACTGATTACAAGAAGGTTCTTTGTGGAAACAAAAATGGATCTTCTGAGGCACTGCTGTAAAAACACCCTTTTTGGAAACAATATTAGTTTAGCACTAGTGATAACTGAAATAATTTGAGAAACAGTCAAATAATTCTCAGCATTAAAAACTTGGAAAATTTGAGAGAAATTTAAAAAGTCAGCAGTACTAACCCTCGATCTGTAGTCTGATGGGGTTTTCAAAGTGCCAGACTAGATTCTTGTTTGATGATTTTGTTCCACACAAAAAAAAAACCGAATCTGACTCCATTAGTCCAGTGATAACCAGTGAGGCTGTGTTGCTCGCTTTGTCTACATTAAATCTCATGCGACTGTGATCGCCTTCATGTAGATATGTAGCATGTTTTCCGTATATGTAGCCATATATCAGTAGCATTGGTCGTCCAGAATCAGGATTTTGGTGATACAAGGCTATATCATATTTGCCGGTAATGTTGCAGTTCAGAGTGATGTTTTCATTCAGCTGGCGTCTGAACAGAGTCACATTATGTTCTGAAACATCAAGAAAAAAATCATAAACTTATCCTTCGAAATGATTAAAACATTAATTATATTTAAGGATAAAAAGGTCAATGATGTGAAATTGTAAAGCAGAGTAAATTTACCGCTAGAAGTGATCTGAACAATCCTGTATGAAAAAACACACAAGAACACGATCTTCTCCATTGTCTTTCGTTTGTAACAGCATTGATCAAAGCTTATGCATCTTATACTTAATCTGAAGTACTTTCTTTTCTTAAAGCTGTAGTTTATTACCTTCACTGTTTAATGTGTAATGACATAATTATACATAACATTAAAACGGGGGTGGGTGATATGGCAAAAATATCATATTGCAAATTTTTTTTCTTTTTTTTTTTTTTTTCTTTTTTTAGCCAAACTAATTTTCTATTTTAAAAACAAAGCCTTGTACAAGGTAACAAATTATAAAATGTCAGACATTTACACTCTTAAAAATAAAGGTGCTTTAAAAGGTTCTTCGTAGCGATGCCATAAGCATTTTGGTTCTACAAAAAAACATTCAGTCAAAGGTTCTTTAAAGAACCATCTCTTTCTTACCTTTTTATAATCTGAAGAACCTTCTTTTACCTTCTGTGAAACAGAAACGTTCTTCAGATGTTAAAGTTTCTTTATGGAACCTTTTAGACGAAAAAGGTTCTTCTAAGGCATTGTGAAACAACTTTATTTTTAAGAGTGTAGGCCAAAGTGGGTGAAGATAACAATATTTGTCATTATTTTATCTTTGTTATTAAAAACAAAGAACTAAAATACTAGTTCTTGCACAGACTACGCAATACTCACTGGCACAGGAGAACAGAAAAGGGCTGATTATGTGGTGTCACTTTAAACTGATCATTTTCCATAGAATTCCAAACATAATGCACAAACATAAGCAACAATCCCAATATTATTTGATTATTTATTATCAATATAATTTTTTTTTTTTTAGCAATTATTTAAAAAATTAGCAAAAACAGAAGTTATTTTACAAAAATTGACAAACTGCTTAGCAAACTGGAACAGGTTTACTTGGGAACCAACACTGATCTGGTGATACTTTACTACACAGTGCTGTGAGATCCACTGAGAATGCATTGAGAGTGTTCACTATTGTGTTTTTGCATTACTGACACACTATTTTTGACTAAAGCCGATATGACACAATCTGTATTATTAAAAGTGCTATATAAATAAGTGACTTGACTTTAATTTTAGGGATTTCAATGACTTTCAAGCATTTCACACAACTATTTCCAGCACTTTAAAGCTCTAAAAAGATCAAATTTAAATGTTATTTTTAATGAGGTGACCAAAATAGATGTACCTATTTAAAAATACCTAAAAACAAAAACAAAACAAAAAAAAGCTTAAGCTTAAGCTTAATTTATGACTGGATAATCTGGGTTTTGTTAAATACATAACAGAGATCAGGATTTGCCCCATGATTCTAAAAACAAAACATTAGACAACAGCAAAAAAAAAATTATACTTCATACAAAATGTTCTATTTATGTAATAAATTTATGTAATAGACTATAAATGACCAACATGTTATAAATGAGTCTATTACAAATATTTGATTATTTAAATTAATTTTCTATGTAAAAAAATTGTTTGAAATAATTAAGACTTGTTTCTTCCGAGTTTTTAAACCAATCTTATCAGTTACATTCTAACAGTCAATTATCGCCACCTACTGTTTAACAGTAACAGTGCAAATCTTTATTTGAAGCCTAACATTAGTTTCACATGTCATTTACTCATTTTGATGAGCAAATGCTGTAAGATAGGTGTTCATAGCCAGATTTTTAGCCCAATACGTTTGTTATTATTTGATGTTTACAGCACAGAAATAGCAATAGTGTGGTTGAAAACACTGTTTGTGAAGCTGTTTCAAACAAGCTGAGCTCTCCTCTCTGCTTCAGCGGCAATATAGTCAATAATATAACAATGATAGTTTTATTATGGCAATAATAATAATAATATAATAATAATAATAAAGAATTCCAGATATAATATGTAATAACAAGTGTAGAATGATACAGAAGAAAATACACAATAATATCTAAAAAATCAATGGAACACTATATCCTAAGACAGCAAAACAAAAGTGTGTGGGTCATATGCACCATTGATGTGAAACCATTTTTTGTTTTTCTTAAACTGTGAGAACAGATCTGACATCATGGCATATATACCGTTGTGTTTGAAGAGGTTTAGCATGCCGGAAAATGCACAAACACATACATTTGTGGTTTTACTGTTGTTTATTTGATCACAATTTTCAACAAACACATTTAACATTGAAAACATTATTTCATCAAGCTTTGCGTGCCATAAAACATAGCTTATATGCTCCATAGGTTAGATAAGGCCAACAGAACCACATCTGAACCACACTGGTGAACCACCATTTGTGGTAACCTACAAACATGCTTATTATTGTAAAGATTATAAAAGAAATTACCAAATGAGTCATTTAAGTGATTTGTGATGAATCCGAGATGAGTGTTTGGCTGCGGCCCATCCTTTCTGCCAACCGCAAGAGTGAATGATTCCTCCTGCAATGAATGTAGCCACAAAAAACACAAGCACAGCCAGACCAATACCTCCAAACATCAGCACACGCTCCGTCAGTGTCACCCCGTCTACAGACAGACAGAGAATTAATCAAACTACTTGAACAACTATGGGCTAAAGGCACACATTAAGAAAAAATGTGCCGTTCACTGCGCCTAAAATGTATAATGCCAGACAAAAATACATACATTTGTATTAAACAGATTTTGTGTGACAATAAATCATACAAGTTGTTTATTTTCATCTAAAATTTTATAAATGTATAAGGTGGCCACACACTGGGTAAAAGGCACACAGTATTGGTGCAAATACTTTAGCTAAAATAATGTCTGTTTGTTTTTTAATGATGTCTAAGTTAATTCTTGTTCAAAACAATAACTTTAGCCAAGTTTGTACTATTTTCAGATTATTTTGAAAAATAAAAGAATTAATGTTTTGTTCAATAAATATATATTCATTGAAATATGTTAATATAAAAAGTATTTTTAAAATACTGAAACAAAATCATTTTAAAATGTAAAGATTCTGAAAGCATTGAAGGAGATCCCATAATAATTTGATATAGATTTACAGTAAACAAATTATATTTTATTATATGATATGATTAATATCATTTAAAAAAAAAAAATATGATGATTTCATTCCAAACATAATGATTATCTCTAAGATGGACACCCAATATAATATATGATATTTACATTCTGACATTTAACAGTATCATGTCAACAAATGGAAAAGTATATTAATTATCATGTTAATTACTGTGCCTATTAGCCCCAACAGCAGGGGAGCTTTTTAACCCTAAAACCATACATTTTCATATTCCTTCGCTATTTAAATTTAAAATTTAAAATAATTTAAATTTAAAATAATTTGCTGTTGTTTTAATTATCTTAAACAAAGCTGAAAATCATTAAGAAGACATTTGTCTCAAAATATATGCATCCATTTTAGCGATTATCATTTGCTGCTTAAATATACAACATTTTAAAAACATCAAATGTTAGATCAAGCAAGCACAGAATCAACTTTGCACTGCTGCACGCAATCGTGTCAAAGATCAGGCAAATTTGCACGTGCATCTTGAAAAGCAAATGTTTTAGAAAAAGCTATGCCACGTTTTTCTGCCATCTAGTGGTTTAGAGGAAAATAATATCAAATATCATTTAGCCATGTTGTACCCTAATATTGACAGCTAGCAGCTGAATCACTTGGGTTGCCAGATTGAGAACACACAAAACAGAAACAAGACAAATGACAATGGAAGGCAACAAGTTGATTTATCCACATTCTAGTCATAGAGATTTTGATCTGAGGATTTTTTTAGGTTGGTAGAATCTGTGATCTCTGAGCCTTCATTTGCTCGCTTTTATAGATGCAAAAAGCTGTGTTTTCTGCCAACTGGCAACCCAGTGTGTCTAAATATTATTGGGTAAATTGTAGGTGGGTGACATCACACAGACCAAAACAAAAACAGACATTTTGAAACAGAACTCACATTTCAAAGATTAACTGGCTGTAGCTTTGTTTTTGAAGAAAATGTGAACTTAGCATGTTTCCACAATATCTGCAAAGGCATTATGGATTTTAATGCTTTAGTACAGGGGTTCTCAAACTTTTTTACGCCGGGGCCCACCTCCTTCTCCAGTCAATTTTGCAAGGTCCCCCTATGCCTGAAATTTCCTCTAAAGGTGTTTATTTTTAAACCTTTTTATTAAAGGTTTGTTATAAAAAAAAAAAAAAAAAAAAACTCAAAATACAAACAAACCTTAAATTAAAGCTATACTTTTTAACTTAAAAGAAAATCCTGTGCTCAATTCTAACTTTTTAATATATATTCAGATTTAAAGCTCTTGAATTCTTTAATTCAGATATTCTTTACAACTTCAGAGTATCTTTTCTTAAGTGAACCTGCCAAACAGGACAACAGGGAGATGCCAAAAGACCACTCACTAAACCTAAATCTGTTGATGCTGATGCTCATTTGTGCATAAACTCCACTGAGCCTCACAAGATCCTTCTCTATGGGTGAGCATCCATTATAAAACAGGACATTCATTTTAACAACTACGCAAATGTTTTGAAATTTCACGCAAAAATACTAGGGACAAGAGCCCCAAAAGCGCAAATAGCTTGTGACTCAATAGCGAACTTATACATGCCTAATGTACGACTCTGACGCCGGTTTCACACTGCACGCGTAAGCAGGACGTAAGCAGCGCGTATTTTTTTCGGCGCCCATGTTAACGAATGAGAGCATTCACACCGCCCGCAGTGGCGGCGCGGCAGCGCGTAGCAGGAGCAGAGCAGAAGCGTCAGTGCAGCGATCGTTTCGGCCCCGAGTCTATTTCTGCTGCGCCGCTTACGCTCGCTTTCAGTGGCAATGTATTGATTATGGCCAAAATACACAGGAAAATGTAGCAATTTTACCCCAAAAAGTACATTGATGATATCTACCGTGTTGTAAATACAGTATTATGTAATTAACAAGATAAAAATATTTTTTCAAAACAAGTTTAATTAATTTATACTGGGTTTTTTTTTCTGACGTTTCTGATTAATTGTAATTATTATATTAGCCTATATATATAGCCTGTATTTATTATTGCAACTACATGTTGCCATAAGAACACGTGTCATGCGGACATCATGATGACACTTGTAAACAAACGCACGTGTCACAGGCGGGTAGTTTTCAGAGTGCAACTGCCAAGAAGACCATCATGGACGACACTCGTCTCATCGTAGAAGTTGAGAAACATACAGTCATTTATGATCCTTAACATTTGCTGTATAAAGACTTGCAGGTGAAGGAAAAAGCATGGGAGGAAGTTGCAGTATGTCTTGGTGTAGATGGTAAGTAATTTTGTTTGTTACAAATTTCGCTGGCCCACGAGCGAACAAATCAATAGGACTATCCACCTTACTTTTCAGTGCGGAAGTAAGCTGTTTTCTGGTAATGTGTTAGACGTCCGGTTCATAATCCGCCATAGGGAAATAACGAGAAGAATATCGAAGCGCAGTAAACGGTAAAACAGTTTGCACTACAAACCAGTGTGTTCATAATTAAGATAATACATTAAAATAATATGGAAAGACACACCAGTTTGCAATATCAAGCAGCAAAACGAGTTTTTTGTGCAGTTTGAAATAGCTGGCAGTGGATGAGACCGGAAGCCAGACACAAAAAAATTACAAATGGCTGCACCCACTCTTATGGGAAAAATAAGTTGGATAGATAGGTAAACACAATATAGCACGTAATATTGACATCTATGATGTACGTGACTGTACATTTCTGTCTTACTTTTCGAGAAATTGATCATTTAAAATGCGTTCCTATGGAGAACTTTGATATGTAGACAGTTATGGATTATCCTTGTTGTTTGTGATGGGTAATGTATGTACATTTAATATTTCTAATATATGTAAACAAAAAAAAAACAAAACATTTGCTTACGTTTTTTTGACTATAGGTAATGTGTAATACATATATTTTTATATATTATAGCGAAGTCTGTACAAAAGACGCGGTTCAGGTGCGTGCTGCAAACGCTGCCGGTGTGAAAGCAAAATGGCTGCGTGCTGCTCCTGCTTTGCTTACGAGCTGCTCACGCACTGCTTACGTCCTGCTTACGCGTGCAGTGTGAAACAGGCATGATAAACAAGAGCGTCATACATTAGGCATGCGCACGTTGGTTACTATTACTCGGATGGTCTTTACCTTAAAGTGGTCACCGGATGCCCATTTTCCAAGTTGATATGATTCTTTAGGGTCTTAATGAAAAGTCTCTAATATACTTTGATTAAAAATTCTCAGTGGTTTTGTAAAACAACACCCTTTTTACCTTGTCAAAATCAGCTCTGCAAAAATCATCTCATTCTAAGGGGTTGTTCCTTTAAATGCAAATGAGCTCTGATCACCCCGCCCCTCTCTTCTCTCTGTGGAATGACAAGCTTGTTTACATTAGCCGCATTTAGCAGGTTTAGCTGCTAAACTTCCTAACTATCACCTTATAAGGAAAGGCGATCGCAAAGATTCATTAAAAAACGCTTATACTCACTTCTGCTGTAAGTGAAGCTGGATCACGAATGATTCACGCGAACATAGACCGATATATGTAGATTGGGAGGAGCATTCCCTTCACAAACAAACGTAATCCACTGCATCTTCAGAGGCTCAGATGTCGGGAGTAAATGACGACCACTATGTTCATTATTACATCCAGCAACACAACACCTCAATCGCTCAATCGGAGATATTCTTGTCTAACTTACATCCCTGCTCTGGCATCAAAACATGGAAAGTTACTGGACTGTGACAGCTGGTCTAAAGTAAGAGTTCATGTCAATCAAAATAGAACGCAAAATAGAAATATCTAAACATAAAATAAAAAAAAACATATAAATTGTTATTCATCTATTGCACTAAAGCAACAAAAACAACCAATATAACATAAAAAATGATTAAAAAATAGGCAGTTTCGATTTAAAACAGGTATTTGCAGCTTGAGCAATAAAGCCATCTGTTGATTTCTGGAAAGCATTTGCCAATCAGAGGTGTTTAAGTTAGAATCTGCTCACCGCTTATAAGTTTTTGCACAGTGCTGAATGTTGCGTGCTCGCGAATTCTCTCATTACAACACACGAAGTGTAGACATTGTGGAAGATTCATTGTGCATATATTCATTGTGTTATAAGAGCTTTATGAGATCGCGATGAACTGAGATGACAGCTTTAAGGGAGCGCTGTTTGCTCGCATTCTGCCATGCATGCACGCAGCAACCGATGCTTACTTTTTTTTAAGAATAGCAGTGGTTTGTAAATGTTGATGCTTAGCCTAAATAGCAAATATTTTATCGGGAGCGTTTATGCCGAGATCTTTTGGAAATTACGAGATGTATTTCATGTACATTTCATCGATGTAGTGAAAATTGTCTGCATACTTATGCGGGCTTTTGCGAGCAGGAGCGAGAGAAAACATGAATACCGCGGATGGGAGCGGGACGAAATAACATATCTCTGCGGGAACGGGTGGGCACGGGACAGAATCTTGCGGAAGCGGGACTAAAACATCTCGAGTTTACACTGCTTTAGTAAACTGTTCACTTTTCCCTGGAAAATCAAAAATGTTTTTGTTTTGTACTTTTTTAATTGAATCTCTTTTGGATCTTTTATTTTTAAGTTTATAATTAAGATTATAATTATTGTTAAGATACAGACAGACCATTGAATTTATACACTAATGCATTTGACTGAAGTATGATTTCGGCTCTCACCTGTGATCTCGAAATCCTCTGGTATTTCTGTGACAGAATGAACTTTGTCCTTTCTTTCTGGTGGCTTGTCTAAAATATTTTAAATAAATGATCACTTTATCAAACATAGAGTTTGAATATTCATATAGCACTAAACCTCTCATCAGTAACACACACGATTTGATTTCACAGAACCTTTCCAATCCACAAAATGTTCTTTATAGTGGAAAAGGTTTTGTAGATGATTAAAATGTTCTTCACACTAAGAAAACAATGGTCCTTTTAAGAACTGTGCACTTGAAGGTTCTTTGTGGAAACAAAAATGATTCTCCTATGGCATTGCTAAAAAAAAAAACCTTTTGGAACCTTATGAAGATTGAAATAAACTGAGCAACAGTACAATAGTTCACTAAAAAATCTCTGCACTGACATCATTATGAAGAGTTGAAAGAATGTGACAAGTCAGCAGTACTAACCTGCGATCTGTAGTCTGATGGGTTTGTTGAAGTGCATTTCTGAAGTCACTGATTTTGTTCCACAGAAATAAAGACCCCGAATCTGACTCTGTTAGTCCAGAAATATCTAGTGAGACTGTGTTGATCTCCACATCTGCATTAACTTTCAGACGACTCCAGTTTTGATTGTATGTAACTAGCAGTTTTCTTCCAGCTACACTGCTGGTCTTGGCTGCCATCAGTAGTGTTAGTTGTCCAGAATTAAGATTCTGGTGATACCACGAGATTTCATATTTATTGGTCATGCTGCAGTTCAGACGGATGTTTTCATTCAGCTGGACTCGTAAAATACTCGCATCATGGTCTGCAGCATCTGGAAAAAATCAAAAACTAATTCTTTGAAATTATTCTGATAAAAACATCTATTGTATTTAAGGTTAAAAAGACTTGAAAACATTAAAGTAGAATAAATTTACCAATGGAAGTGATCTGAATTATCCTATATGAAAACGCATAAAAGAACATGAGCTTCTCCATTGTCTCTGTCACTGGTAAAAACAAAGATCAAACTACAGGTTTCAACGCAAGGCACAGACACTTCAGCCACAAAGTGTTTCCATTTCCTTTGTTAACTAAAGCTTACGCAGCTTCTACATAATTTAAAGAGCTTTGTTTTCTTACAGCTGTGGTTTATTAAGATACACTGTTTCATCTGCTAGGCTATAATGATTCATAATATACACTGACCAAAATTATAAACGCAACACTTTTGTTTTTGCCCCCATTTTTCATGAGCTGAACTCAAAGATCCAAGACTTTTTCTATGTAGCACAAAAGGCCTGTTTCTCTCAAATATTGTTCACAAATCTGTCTAAATCTGTGTTAGTGAGCACTTCTCCTTTGCCGAGATAATCAATCCACCTCACAGGTGTGGCATATCAAGATGCTGATTAGACAGCATGATTATTGCACAGGTGTGCCTTAGGCTGGCCACAATAAAAGGCCACTCTAAAATGTGCAGTTTTATCACACAGCACAATGCCACAGATGTTGCAAGTTTTGAGGGAGCGTGCAGTTGGCATGCTGACTGCAGGAATGTCCACCAGAGCTGTTGCCCGTGAATTGAATGTTTATTTCTCTACCATAAGCCGTCTCCAAAGGTGTTTCAGAGAATTTGGCTGTACATCCAATGGCCTCACAACCACAGACCACGTGTAACCACACCAGCCCAGGACCTCCACATCGTCTGAGACCAGCCACCCGGACAGCTGCTGCAACAATCAGCTTGCATAACCAAAGAATTTCTGCATAGACTATCAGAAACCGTCTCAGGGAAGCTCATCTGCATGCTCATTGTCCTCACCGGGGTCTCGACCTGACTGCAGTTCATCGTCGTAACCGATTTGAGTGGACAAATGCTCACATTCGATGGCGTCTGGCACTTTGGAGAGGTGTTCTTTTCACAGATGAATCCTGGTTTTCACTGTACAGGGCAGATGGCAGACTGCGTGTATGGCGTCGTGTGGGTGAGCGGTTTGCTGATGTCAGCGTTGTGGATCGAGTGGCCCATGGTGGCGGTGGGGTTATGGTATTGGCAGGCATATGTTATGGACAATGAACACTGGTGGATTTTATTGATGACATTTTGAATGCACAGAGATACCGTGACGAGATCCTGAGGCCCATTGTTGTGCCATTCATCCACAACCATCACCTCATGTTGCAGCATGATAATGCATGGCCCCATGTTGCAAGGATCTGTACACAATTCCTGGAAGCTGAAAACATCCCAGTTCTTGCATGGCCAGCATACTCACCGGACATGTCACCCATTGAGCATGTTTGGGAAGCTCTGGATCGGCGTATACGACAGCGTGTTCCGGTTCCTGCCAATATCCAGCAACTCCGCACAGCCATTGAAGAGGAGTGGACCAACATTCCACAGGCCACAATCAACAACCTGATCAACTCTATGCGAAGGAGATGTGTTGCACCACATGAGGCAAATGGTGGTCACACCAGATACTGACTGGTTTTCGGACCCCCCCCAATACAGTAAAACTGCACATTTTAGAGTGGCCTCTTATTGTGGGCAGCCTAAGACACACCTGTGCAATAATCATGCTGTCTAATCAGCATCTTGATGTGTCACACCTGTGAGGTGGATGGATTATCTAGACAAAGGAGAAGTGCTCACTAACACAGATTTAGACAGATTTGTGAACAATATTTGAGAGAAATAGGCCTTTTGTGTACATAGAAAAAGTCTTAGATCTTTGAGTCAGCTCATGAAAAATGGGGGCAAAAACAAAAGTGTGTTTTGGTCACTGTCCAAATATGCTTTTTGGTATGTATTATTGGATGTGGCCTACATTAGCTTTAATGTAACTTTGTGTGTGCACAGGCTCTGAAACTAACATTTTGTCACACCTGCCAATGGCTGGTGGCGTAAGAATAAACTGGCCATGAAACTGTATGCGCACTATTCTATTAAAAACAGGCAGAACAAATATCTAATCTAACTGTATGTATGTATGTATTATTAATGTAATTAATAATAATTACCAATTTAACAATAATTAATAATTAAATCAATGAGGAAATATCTGTATAATAGTGAACTGTAAACCCATTTATAATGCTAATAATTTTCCAGTAAGAGTGTTGCATTATTGCTGTATAATTTTCAGTTTCTTCTGTACAATTTAATGCACAAAATATCTCTTTTGCACAATTTCATGTACAAAACATCTTTTTTTTTTTTTTGCATGATTTCATGTACAAATGTCTCTTTTGTAAAACGTCATGTACAGTACTTATGTAAAGTTTTTGTAGTCTCAGTTTTGTATGTGTAGTAAACTTTTTTTATATATAGTTATAGTATTTATAGTATATGTATAGTCAGATGGTTAACTGTTGTATAGGTCTATAATTGCTTTTCTTATTCATGTACTGTTGTATGTTTATATTATGTTTAACTAGTATGTAGCACCGTGGTCCTGCGAGACATGACATCTCGTTCCACTATATGTCCACACATATAGCAGAATGACAATAAAGCTCAACTTGACTTAACTTGATTTTCTTTTTGTGTTAACAAAAAAATGTGAACAAAAGATCTGTGAAGGCCATATTAAAATATATAAATATTTATTATAAATACTATTTTGCATGAACACATTTTTAACATTTGATATAAAAAACGTACTTTATAGCATATAACGTGAAGAGAACAAGAAAAGAAAAGCAGCATATAAAGTGGCAAATGATTAATTAATGATATAAAAATAGGAATCTATAAAAACAAAGGTCCTTTTAATGCATTTTTGATCATAAAGGCATCCTGGCCTGAGAAAGTCCATGTAAAGGCCAAAATGGTAGTTTGAGTTGTAGTGATGCCGTGTGTGCATGAAGACACATGGATGGTAAAGAGGAGTGTTTCTTTGGCACTGGAGTAGCTTTCGTGTCTATATGTGCTATTATCTTGGCCCCTTAAGGTGGAAGATGAGCCAAAAGCCAAAAGCTGATGGCCAGCGGGATCAGGAGCTTGTTAGACTTTTTCCCTTCTGCATCATTTGGATCTGAAAAAAAAAAAAAAAAAGGATTTGCATGAATTCCTGAACTAAATTCAACACTAACGTGGACTATGGTACATAATTTCACTTTATACATTACTATGTACTTTCATTTGTTTTTTTGTTTGTTTGTTTTTTTTAATTAATACAAATGATAGGGTGTTTAGTGGTTGTTTACTTACTTTTCCTGTCTGACATGCCCTCTGGATCACAGACTGTGGAAAATTTGAGAGAGTGAGCCAATCAATAACTCATTAACTATAAATTACATTTGTAAAATAACTTAAAGAACAGTTCACTCAAATGATTCAATCAAATGATTCATTCAAAACATTTGAATATAATGAGGATGAGGTTGTGTAAACACTAACAAAATATTCAGTTGTGGGTGAACTAGTTCTTTAAGCATGGGTTAGGTGGTTTGTGTCCTTACCAGGCTGTACATTGGTTTTGTCGAGGAGTGCTACAGACACTGTTTCACTATTATTGGCGTATATTTTCAGCACATATGGTGTGTCCCTGTGGAAACAGCCTGGCACTGAACAATGTTCTCCATTATACAAACTGGACATAGTGTACACTTCTTCATGTTCTTCTTGTAAAGGAGGCTTTATAGAAACAATAACACTCTCAAGTTTCTTCAGTTCAGGCGCTCCATCGCAAGACAGAGAACACTGGATACACGTCTGCAGTAGAGGAGAACAACCTGAGGGTTTAAACAATGGTTTTACTGACACGTTTTCTTTAAAAACACTGACATTAAAAACACTGCAGAAATAAAATACTCACTTGCACAGTATACAATGGTCCACAGCAGTAAAATCAACCGTTTGAGCCTGAGGAGAATATAAAAGGGCTGATTATGTGACAGAAATAAATATCTGTTTTGTTTGTTTGTTTTGTTTTGTTTTGTTTTGTTTTTACAGATTTTCATTGATCATTTAACCTTTGTGCTGTACTGAAAATTAATCTGGCTTTCACAGTAAAAAAAAAAAAAAAAAAAGGTTGTAAATCGATATTACGATATATAATCACCAAATCATGGATTTTTTTTCTTATTGATTATAGGCCTCACTGAGTTGAGTTTATTAATGGAAAAAGCATTACTTATATATTATAAAATGTTATTTCTATTATATATATATATATATATATATATATATATATATATATATATATATATATATATATATATATATAAATAAATAAACAATCCAACATTTGGTGATGATATAGGTATATGCCTTTTCTCTGGTCACTGGTGTTTTTGTTGCCATGTTTTCTTGAGTTTATCCTAAATATTATAAATTAATGAAATTAAAAAGGTATCTACAAGGTTTATTTGTTTCCTAAAAGATAACAGAGGCAGACAAGTCAAAACACACGTCAGAAAAGCTATAAAAATGTCTTGAATTTTAGTCATTTATTATAGGAACTTACACTTGCCCAAATCCTGGCATGTTAGCAGTCCGAGCGAAGGCGGAAGTTGTCTGATAAAAGCTACACTTAGGAATTTTCTTTTCAGAAAGCTGCTGTAAATTGCCGGACAGACATTCTTGTGAACGAATGTGAATGAATGAATGAATATAAATTATAAAAAATGGACTACACAAAACAAAGGCGCTATTCAATAATAACAATAAATTAATTTTTTAAAAAAAATGAATGAATGCGTTGGGAATTCTCGGCGAGCACATTAGATGTCACGTGTTGACGTCACGCGGAACTCATCTCAGGTCACATGATCGATATGAAACTACAACAACAGCAATAGATATGTCACTTCTTCATTCTGAATTTATGTTGATTGTTTAAAACATGTCGACGTGTAAAGTCAATTTTATATTTTCTGTGGTGTTTGTTGTGTTTGGCGCTGCGCTTGGATTCCTGGGAAGTGGAGATACATTTCGACGGAAGGTAACAATGTATCATTGAGATACAAAACAATGAAACAAACTTCATTCCGGCGCAACAACAAATAACATTTACAACGCTGCAAATACTTCCGTCATAGACACAGTTTAGAAGAAGAATTACTTTTACGCTTCGTTGTTTAATCCAGCGTTTGGACGTGGTGTTTATTTTAGATGAGTTCATGTGTGCATTGAGGCTCATACCTTACAAAAATATTTTGCAGTGGTCCAGTGATGGATAATACCATAGCAATATTTGACTAACATAATTATTTACCTTCAGAGTACCATGGTACATATCCAAAACAACCATAGGACTACTGTGGTATTTTTTCTGAAACACTATACCATTGCACATTATGGCTGATTTTTTGCCTGTCTTGCTGGTTGTCAAGTTCCTCTTTATGTATTTTGAAAGGTCTGAACGCAACTAGATAAGATTTCAGTATAATTGGTGACATTCAGTAAGATTTTTATTGTTTTTTTTAAAAGAAGTTTTGTTCTGCTCACCAAGGCTACATTTATTTGATTAAAATACAGAAAAAAACAGTAATATTCTGAAATATTATTGCAATTTAAAATACTGTTTTTCTATTTTGATATACTATAAAATGTAATTTATTCCTGTGATCAAAGCTGAATTTTCAGCATAATTACTCCAGTCTTCAGTGTCACATGATTCTTCATAATTCATTCTGATATGCTGAATTATTATCAGTGTTAAAAAGTTTTTGCTGCTTTATATTTTTTTGTAACCTGTGATACTTTTTTCAGGATTTATTGATGAATAAAAAGTTAAAAAGGCATTTATCCAAAATAGATAGACTGACACCAAATTTTTGAATGGTAGTGTATATTGTTAAAAATATTTTTATTTTGAATAAATACTGTTCCTTTGTAACATTTTATTAATCAAAGTATCCTGAAAAAAAGTATCACAGGTTCCAAAAAATATTAAGCAACACAACCGTTTCCAACATTGATAATAAATCAACATGATTTCTGAAGGATCCTGTGACACTGAAGACTGAGTATTGATGCTAAAAAATGTAACTTTGCATCGCAGAAATAAATTGTATTTTAAAGTATATTAAAATAGAAAACCATTATTTTAAATTGCAATAATTTTTCATATTACAGTTTTTTTCTATATTTTTGATCAAACATATGCAGCCTTGATGAGCAGAATAAACTTCTTTAATAAACAAAAATCTTACTAATCCCAAAATTTTGAATAGTACTGTACATTTTAGAGTTATTATTTATGTGTACTTCATACTTTTTAAACCCATAACCTGCATCATATTTTATAATTCTATGTTTATTATAATGTAAAAGAAAATATATAATGACGGATCATTCATCTGAACTGTTTCAATGATTCAGTCAAACTGATTCACAAATAATTTAGTCACAACAGTGGACAAGCTATACATAAACTTTAATTCAAGTGTGAGAAACTATAATGAGAAATTATTATTTAACTAATTCAAATATAACGGTTTTCTTTCTGTTGGCAGTAGTTCAGATTGCTCTTCCAACATTTTCTCTAAAAGTAATAGGTTTTATTTTTCTGTTTGCCATTTAATTTTATTCTTTCTTTATGAAAAATATTTTGCTACAATTTTCTTTACCAATGATTTAAGTTAATAAATATATTGTAACTCTATGTAAATATGCAACTATAAATTCATAAAAACATATGCAAGAAAATATTACCATATGGAGTAAAACTCTTCTGATTTGTTTGATACTTCCAAGAGTCAGTTTTTGCAATTTTAACAAAATGTCATCTGTGTTAGTCAGCTACTGTAGATAACTTTACCTCTATAGGACTCTGTCTATAATTCAGATTATTGTATAAAGTTTTGTCTGTGGTCAGTCTAATATAATGTCTCATCTTCTCTCATGGTCTCAGGTGTCTGTAGAGCTGAATCCTGGTCTGAAGCCTCCGTTGGTTCTTCCTCCCGAAGTGGGTCTGGTTCATGTGCGAGGGCTGGGGCTCAATGACACGCTGCACTTTTTGATCTGTAATTATGGAGCTCCAGCGCTGCTGCTGGTCCACACCAACAGCACTCAGTCCACGGTGCAGGTGAAGTGGCCTAACTTCATCAACCAGAGTTTATCCGGCAGCCTGAAGGTGGAGCCGCAGGACAGCGTTCAGTACAGCAGCGCACTAGTGTTCACCAGAGTAAGTGTAAATGTCTGTCTGTGCAAATACAGGGCTTTATTAATAAGTAATATGTATGTTCTATATAGGATGAATGTAATCTGGACATACTATATTCACCATGTTGTCATTGTCACATGATCTACCAGCGCCAGTTGTGTCGCGTCACTGCTATTCATAAATCCTCTAGCACGGCCTCATAGGATAGTATAGGATAGAAAGTGCCCATTGTATGCACACTACAGAATCACACCAGAAGTAGTAGGTCAACAGGGTACTTTAGCCTACTTTTTTATGAATACTGTGAAATTGGACATACTCATTTAGTCACATACTGCTTTTCACCTACTATATAGTATGGAAGTATGTGATTTCAGATACTCAATATCACAAGAATAAATATATTTGAAAATTTGTTTTCATATCTTATAATAAGTTGTAGTAGTAATAATAACAAGTATGCTAAATACTATAAACAAGTATGCAAAATTGTTTATTACAAGCATAATCTCTTCTAATACTAAATAATAATAGCAACATCTATTATAATAAATAATAACAATAGTTATTATTATTAATATTAGTGTTCACAAGTACACTATATTTATTACAAGGCTAAACTATTTTATTTGATTTATATATGTGCAGTTTTATAATAACTTGTACTTATAATAATAATTTGTATTAATACTAAATAAAAATATCAACCTTTATTATAATAAATTATAGTAATAGTAATTGTTGTTGTTCTTATTATTATTAGCGTTCACAAGTAATTTTTATTACAGGGCTGAACTATTTTTTTACTAGTTTTATAATAACTTGTAGTAGTATGGCATAATAACAACAATCTATTTATTTGATAGTAACCAAATAATTTTTTATTTGATTTGTAGTAATTCTAAATAAAAATAATAAAGTTTTGAATAATTATCATTATCAGAGTTCACAAATACACTAAATTGTTATAATAATAACGTGTAAATAATAATAATACTGATGATTATTATTTCAGAGTGCACTAAATAATTTTTTACACGCATAATCCTTTTTTATTTATAAATGTGCTGTTTTAGAATATGTTATACAGTAGTGTATGAAAGTGCAACTATTATTATTATTATTATTATTAATGGTAATAATTAAGAGTTCACAAGTACACAAAATTGTTTACTGCAAGTCTAATCTCTTTTAATTTGACAGTATTTTTTTTTTTTATTTGTAGTAATTCTATATAAAAGTAATTACATTTTTAATGAATTATTATTATTAGGGTTCACAAATGCACTAAATTGTTATAATAATAACATGTATTAATAAAAATGATGACGATCGTTTAAGAGTTCACAAGTACACTAAATAGATAATTACAAGCCTAATCCTTTTTATTTGATTCATAAATGTGCTGTCTTATAATAACTTGTAGTAATACTAAATAAAAATAAGATGTTTTATTTTTCACAATAATAATAACAATAATAATAAAATGTGTTATTGTTAACAATAGTTTTAATTATTATCAATAATATAATTAGAGTTCTTAAGCACACTAGGTTTATTACAAGCCTAATCCTTTTTTATTTATAAATGTGCTGTTTTATAACAACATATAGTAATTGTAATATTAATTATTATTATTAGAATTCAGACTAAATTGTTTATTTTTATCTGTTCTTGTCATTGTGTCTTTGAGACACTGATGCCTTTACAGACAGATGAAGATAAGAAATTAAAATGTGAAAACACTGCTGTGTGTTTATCAGGTGTGGGAGTACGATGACGTCAATGACACCGCCGACCCACAGCAGACCGCAGAGTCCGGCTTTTACCCTCCATACGAGCTCCAGAACTTCAAATGGTCCGACCTGAGCGTCAATGATAACCAGTCGGATCCCACTGTAACGCTGTGCGGTGGAGAGAAAACAGAGAGTTTCCTCAACGGCACCCTCTGTCTGCAGGTCAGCAGAACTACAGAAACAACTAACAGGTAATGATTAGATTTAGAATAACTCATGTGTGTCATCAGTTCTCAGCGTTTGAGTCGGAGGGTCGTGATAAAGCCTGGCCGAGTCTCCTTCATAACGCCAACTCATCGCAGCTGCGCGTGTGGCTGCACGGCGTGACGCCGCGTGGAAACGACTCCAGATTCGCTCTGGAGTTTCACTCTGTAGGTGAATCTGAATTCCAGGGACGCGTGGACGTCCACAGCTCCATAGACGATGAGTACACACCCTCCATCTTTAAGGTGAAAACTACAGCAAACATGGCTTTGGGGTAACCAGTGTTGGGCATGTTTACTTTAAAAAAATAATTAGTTATACTTACTAGTTACTTTTCACAAATAGTAACTGAGATACATCATTATAAAAGTAACTAATTACCAGGGAAAGGAACTATTGTGTTACTTTTTTAAAAAATGCTTAAACATGTCAAATAACTTAGATGCCCCCAATATTAAATATGGTAAATTAATAAAACATTGTACATTAATCTACACTAGTGTTGCGGAAAGTTACTTTTAAAAGTAATGCGTTACAATATTGTGTTACATCCTAAAAAAGTAACACATTACATTACTTAGTTACTTTTTATGGAAAGTAATTCGCTATGTTACTTTTGTGTTACTTTTTAAATCTGGGCGGGGCTTGCTTGTTTGTTTTTAATATAAAAGTTATATTTTTAGCAAATGTAAAAGCCCTTTCACACCAAAAGCCTCAGGCTGAAGGTAAAATAAATTCATGTCTGTACAGTAGAACGTAGAAGAAAGTTCAACACTCTTCAGCAATAAAAAAAAGAAAAACAAATGTTAGTTTATCTTGAGTAAAATTTGCTTATTAGTATGGTTGAATTTGATCATCAAAGACATTGGTTAATAAAATGAAACTGAATACCTAAAGGATATTTGTATTATGTAAAGTATTTAATTATTACAGGTTTGCGTCATAATATGAGTTGTATTTCACTGTTTTTATTAATTTTGAGGAATACTGAATGTGAGCTGAATTAATGCATGTTCACATTTAGTCTAGAACTAAAGGATCATCCTACATCCGATTTCTCTCAGCATGGGGACAGGAGAGCTTTCAATTAATAAATGGGGGGAAAAAAGTAACTGGCACCGGTGCTGTCTATCTCATTTTTTCTTAAAGACGGTGAAAAGAACTAGGGTCTACTTTTATTTGTGTATAGTCATAATAACAAGAAAACAATGTGCTTTTGTAAAATAAATAAAACTGGATAAAAATGTTCATCAAGACACACTTTGAAATTGGCTTGAGAAAGCTAAAACAGGAAGTTTAAAAAGTTTAAAGAACTTTGAAGGTTTTCAGTTTGAAGTAGTTTGAAGTTAAAAGTAGTTTCAAAGATTAGATAGATATAACTAGCATGTTGCTAGCATGTTTCTAGAATGATTAGCAAGTTGCTAGCATTTTATTAGCAAGTTGTTAGCTTGCTAGCATGATTAGCATGTTACCAGCATGTTGTTAGCATGTTAGTATGATTTGTCAGTCACTAACATGATTTTAGCATGATTAGCATGTTACTAACGTGTTGTTACCACGATTCTAGAATGATTACCAAATTACTAGCATGATTTTATCATGATTTACATGTTACTATCATGTTGCTAACATGTTTGAAATGTTGTTAGCATGATTGACAAGTTACTAGCATACTGTTAGTATGATTCTAACATGATTAGCATGTTGCTGCCATGTTGTTAGCATGATTCTAGCATGATTTGCATGTTTCTAGCATGTTTAGCATGTTGTTAGCATGATTTGCAAGTTACTAGCATGTTACTACCATGATTTTAGTATGAATAGCATGTTTCTAGCATGATTAGCATGTAACTAGCATGTTGTTATCATGTTGCTAGCATGTTAGTATGATTTGCAAGTCACTAACATGATTTTAGCATGATTAGCATGTTACTAACGTGTTGTTACCACGATTCTAGAATGATTAGCAAGTTACTAGCATGTTGCTAGCATGATTTGCAAGCTACTAGAATGTTGTTAAGGAAAGGAAAGGAAAGGAAAGGACGTGACGTGAGGCCGAGTATGGGAATTTGTGCTCTGGATTTAACCCATCCAAGTGCACACACACAGTAGTGAGTAGTGAACAAACACGCACACACACCGTGAACACACACCCGGAGCAGTGGGCAGCCATATTGCTATCGCTGCGGCGCCCGGGGAGCAATTGGGGGAACCTCAGTCGTGGTATTGAGGGTGGAGAGAGTGCTGGTTATTCACTCCCTCCACTCGAACCCGCAACCTTTCGATTACAAGCCCGACTCCCTAACATTATGCACGGCTGCCAGCATGTTGTTATCATGAATAACATGTTTTTTGCATGATTAGCATGTTACTAGCATGTTGCTAGCATGATTTGCAAGCTACTAGCATGTTGTTACCGTGATTTTAGCATGATTAGCATGTTTCTAGCATGTTGTTAGCATGAATAGCATGTTTCTAGCATGATTAGCATGTTGCTAGCATGATTTGCAAGCTACTAGCATGTTGTTACCGTGATTTTAGCATGATTAGCATGTTTCTAGCATGTTGTTAGCATGAATAGCATGTTTCTAGCATGATTAGCATGTTACTAGCATGTTGCTAGCATGATTTGCAAGCTACTAGCATGTTGTTACCGTGATTTTAGCATTTTGATTTTACCTCGGTAGAAGAACGCAGTGCAAAAATTATAGTAACACCGCATTTTATTGTCAGTATTGGTAACGGCGTTGTAAAGGGAAACAGTAATTCGTTTGATTACTTGTTGCTGAAAAATGTAATGGCGTTAGTTAATTTATAACACTTGTTATTCTGATCACTGTGGGTAACTGTACTGAAATTAAGTGTTTGTTTTTTTGTTTGTTTTTTTGTCAAACTTTACAATAAGGTCCCATTAGTTAATTAGTTAAGTTATGCTTTGTAATCCACTTTAAAATTATTTCAAAGATTATTGTAACCACAGTTATAAAACATCATTATACTATAATCCATTCATTTATACACTTTTAGAAAATATGATGACCAACACCCTTGAAGTATTATAATGCAATTTAATGCATTATTTTAGTATTTCATTAAACTTTTTTATGAAAAGATTACAATGTGCATTATAAATGCCTTTATGATGCATTATACATATAGGCTTTAAGTGTTACCAAAATGTTTAGCTGTTGTTTAAAAAAAGTTAAGTGTAAATGCATAAATCTAAATGTGAAATCTGATATAAATTGTGTTCAGTTGATTGTTGTGAATGTTTTAATCATGTGTTTGTCCCGTCTCTTCTGTCAGGTGTCTCAGTGGGTGTCGTTTCCGGTGAACAGCAGCAGTGTGAGGGGTTATAATCAGTGGAAACCCGTGGCGTATCGTAAAGCGGATCCGGTGTTTGAGGACGCGACACCCTGCAAACACTCAGAGCTCGTGTCCATGAACCACATGCCTCAGTCCCGTCTGGTCCAGGAGTATTTCAGAGACAATCATCAGACTCACGGACTGAACATCAGCTTTGGCATCGCTAAAGACCCAGTGTTTTACAGTGCCTCCAAATACGTCAGCTGGTGAGTGTGATGAGTTTATTTGACATTGTTCATGAGGAGCATTAGAGACTGAGCTGAGAAAATGAATAAAGCGAGGCTGTGAGGGACGGAGGTGCACTGTAAAAAGTGTTAACCTGCAGTTATTACCTTAAAGAGCTATTTCTACCTATAAAAAAATGTTTTGCTGGTAGAAATTAATGTTTATACACTGGTTCAATGATATTTTTGACTTTGAATAAAAATAGTTATTTTAGACATTGCCATTTTTGTGCGTCTGTCCAGATTTTACTGTATTTTGACACAAAATATGTAGTTATTTTTGCTTTATCATGTTTCCCCCCCACAGTTACAAATATTTTATATTATTTTTGATAATTAGAGTTGAAATAATTTTTTTGTCTTGTTTTGTTTCGTTTTTGTTTTTTCCCAGCTTAAATATTTGGGGAAAAAATTAACATCATTATTATTTATGAAGTCTTTTTAAAACCTTTTTCCCGAGTTTTATATACATTTAAATGCTGTATATTACTGTGTGTGTGTGTGTGTGTGTGTATGTGTATATATATATATATATATATATATATAATGGACGTAAATATATGGACCAAAAATAAAAATAAAAAAAATAAAAATATAAATATATATATATATATGACCATAAATAAATGGACCAAAGTAATATGATCAACAAAAAATATATATATATAATATTTATAAATACATTTTTGATCATTTACTTTGGTCCATTTATAGTCCATTTTACAAACTGTTAGGAAAATAATAAAAAAGTGACAATTATGTAAACGTTTTTTGTTTTTTGTTTTTGTAATATTTAAACTGGGAAAAAAAAAAACAAGAACTATATATATATATATATTATATATCGTTATTCGTATATTCATTTTTGTTTTTTCCCAACTTAAATATTAAAAAAAAAAAAAAAAAATTAACATAATTATTATTTATGGCGTGTTTTTAAACATTTTTGGTAAAAGTAAAAAAAAATTCACAGTTTTGTAGTGATATATTAAATGATCAATTAAATGAATATATATATATATATATATATAGTTTAATTATTAAAACTTCACTTCACATTTATTTAAATTGGGAAAAACAAAAACTATATATATTTTGGTTTTGTTTCGTTTTTGTTTTTTACCAACTTAAATATTAATATAATAATAATTATTAAATTATTAACATAATTTATTATTTGTGGGGTCTTTTTAAAACCTTTTTCGCAAGGTTTGTTTTTTTTTTTTTAAGTAAATTTCAAGTTTTGCTGTGAAATTTAATTAAAGATATTTTACTGTATATTATTCTGTGTGTGTTTATATATATATATATATATATATATATAAAATAAGGGCCAAAGTAAATGATCAACAAAAATAAATATTTTTATTTATGTGTTTATTTATTTATTTATTTTTGTTGATCATTTATGTTGTTCCAACAGAAAAATAATAAAATAGTGAAATTATGTTAACTTTTTTTCAAATATTTAAATCACGAAAAATGTAACATTTTCTAGTTGTTTTTATTTTTTACCTTTTTTCGCGATGTTTTTTTTTTTTTTTTGTACATTTAAAGTTTTGGTGTCTTTTTGAAAGCTTTGTTTAAAAAAATTATTATTAGTAAAGTTATTATAGAAGTAGGAACAAAATACTATAATCATTCTATAATAAATTTATTTGCTGCTTGTAACAAACTGAAGAGTCTTTGACTGTAGTTTTCCATTAATTACAATAAAGCCCATATTTTTACTAACATCTGCTAACATATTTAAATAGCTTAAGTACAGAATATTGACCGTTTTCAAACAGGTTTCCTGAACACCCTCATCTGTCATTGGTCAGTCATACTTATAGTCCCGCCCCAAACTCACGTGATTGGTCGAGCCAGAAGTTGCTGGGTGCTCAGACAAACACATCAATGTTTTATAGGCATCAGATTACCACTGACTGACTTATAGAGACTCTGAACATTAAACTAAAACACCACAAACCAAATACACATTAAAACACTCAGACTGAGGGCTGCTGTGCTGTGAATGATGCTTGTCTGAACGCTGAACTCTGTTTCAACCCACAGGACTGTTTTAGTGGGCTTGGGCGAACCTCCCGCCGAATCGTTCTCCACGTTAATCATTATCATCATAGCTATTGGACTTGGTACTCCGCTGGCCCTCATTATCGTGGGTGGACTGTTTGTTTGGATCCGCAAGAGGATGTCGCGCTCATCAGTCTACGAGCCAATCAACTGAGACATTACGGTGCAGGCCCCGCCCCAGTGCACACACCTGCCAATCAGTGACAAGGTAACTGACTCCTGGGCAGAACATTAGAAACACTGACGAGTGGATATGAGGGAGTGAAATATAGCTGACCAACTACACAGACAAACTCTCTCTGGATGGGTTTTTGATTTAAACATATTACATACTGAATTTTTTACACCTTTATACTTAAACCTCATTGGCCAGTCGAACAAGGATCAAACCTGAAACTGCAAATGAGTGATTATTTGATTGTTTTGTTTTTACGGCATCATTTTGCATACTTGATGTTTGTTTATGCCAAAATCCTGCTTGTAGAATCGATTTAATTGGCCAAATTGATGACAGCTGTGCACATTTTAAAGATTTAAAACATGATTTTCTCTTTAATTCAGAAATCTATGCAAATGCTTTCATATTTAATGGAAACTGCACTGCTGGAGATTCTCAGGGATTCTCACTGTGTTTAATATGTTGAATTTTCATGGTTTTAACATAACTGTGGTTTATGGGAGAGTTTATTGTCAAAGATGTTTTTGTAAAGGTTCATTTGCACCATGTAGGGACACTCTGAAATCTTTCTTTTTGTTGTTGTTGTTGAAAACAGTGATGAAAATATGGATTCGATAACTTTTCATTTTCACTATATAAATTAATTCAACACCTGCTTGTGGACTTGCATCTTGTGCATCATTTATTTATAAACATTTCAACATCTACAGATGGAAACTTCAGGTTCTAGACACAAGATTGCATTATGATAAACATTAGTAAACATATGAGGAATAAGGCACTAATCGGTGAAATGTAAGCATGACAGAATAAACAACATGATGCATTAAATGAGATTCATTTATTTTTGGTTAATCATGTACTTTTTTCCTGAATGCTTGCAAATCTGTAAGGAAAATAATACAATTGTACAAATATATGTAAAATACTTTTGAATATTAAAATTAAAAATATCAAAATTGTACTTATGAGATTGTACTTAAATTATTTATTGTAATTCTTATTTACACTGATTACAATTATAAAGTACATATTTTTAAATCAGAAGTTTTTTCAATTTAATATTTTGTTTTTTTTAGTTCAGTTTTGTTTTATTATTTCCTATTCCCCATATTGTCCGAACTCTTAGAAAAATTATAATATAAGGTGCTTAAAGTGCTTGAATTTGACTTTTTGAAATTTAAGGCCTGTAAAACCCTTAAAAATAGCAATATTCCTGAAGAGATATATTTGAAAACTGCTTGAATTATTAAAAGACAATGTATCTATGAAATAAGTGTTTAATTTTGTCAATAAGCACACAAAACTTTTCACGCAAAATTCACGCAGTTCAAAAAACATATCTTTTTCGCTTATTTCAGTTAATGCCAGAAAACAGTCAAGCTAAGCCAGTAGTAGTACTGACAGTGTCGTGTAAACATGGCTGAAGACGCGAAAAAAGGAACAGATGAACCAAATCAATTGAGTCATTTACGCTGGAACCGCTCCGATTGATTCAAACTCGTGACTTTCAAGCGATTCACTAGCAAAAACCAGATCAAATTAAAAGAGCCATTCATTTTCGAATTTCAACATCGCTTGTAACGATTTTAAAAAGCTCTTAGTGATGGGTGAAACGGAGCTTTTCGAAACTTTTAAACTATTGCGTCGCAAAGTGATTCACTGTTTCGAAGCGCTCCAATTGGATCGCGTATCACGAATCATTTGATTTAGATCGGAACAGGTTCGTGAATCATTTTGCGAATTGAATGATTCAAATCAAATGATTCGCGAACCGCGATTTTTGAAGTCCTGATCTAAATCAAATGATTCGCGATACGCAAAGTTCTTATTTAAGTTAAATGATTCGCGATCCGAGTCCTGATCTGAAATGATGGTTCGCGAATCATTATTCAGAGCGGGACTTCAGAGCGCATATTGTGAATCATTTGATGTAGATCGAAACGAGTTCGTGAATCATTTCGCGAATTAAACATTGCAGTATTCAAATCGAATGATTCGCGATATGCGATTGAAGTCCCGATCTACATCACATGATTCGCTCTGCGCAAAGTTCCAATCGAAGTCAAATGATTCGCGATCTGAGTCCTGATCTGAAATGATGGTTTGTGAATCATTATTCAAATCGGGAGTTCCGAGTGTGGATCGCGAATCATTTGATTTAAAACGAAACTTCGGAGCGGGCTCGCGAATCTTTTGCTTGGAGTCGGAATTTCAGAGTGCGGAGCGCGAATCGTTTGATTCAGATCGGGACTTCAGTGTGGGTTCGCGAATCATTTGTTTCATATCAGGATTTCGGAGCGATTTCCCCCCCCCCTTAAACAGTAGAAAACATCAAACCATTAAGGCAGTACAGTTATAAAAACAAAACTAAGAATAAAGAAAAAGTGTACACTAAAACAAATCCCTTAAGAAAATTAACCGTGGTTTTACTGTAGTAAAAGTGTAGTATACGTTGTAATACTTTAGTAGTAATAATTTGCATGTGCTTCACTTTTTTTGTTAGTATATATTTTTTTTTTATATATTTTTAGAATTTGAAAGAGAAGACATTGTCCTGGAATTTCATTTTACAGTATCTGTACAAACCCTGTTGTAATTAATTAAAAAATAACTTAAAATGTAATTATTAAAAATACAATATATATGTATATATATATATAAATATATATATATATATATATATATATATATATATATATATTAAATAATATCAAATCAAATATACATTTTTATGTGATCTTTTTTTTACTTTAGGTTTTGGTAAAGTGATTTAACTGTAGTATCTGTTAGGAAAAAAAAACCTCAATACACTTTAATCAAAAACAGAGACCATTAAAATCAAACATCTTGTGCATCATTTATTCATAAACATTCAAACATCATATACAGATGGAAACATCAGAGTCGCTCAATAAGACTGCATTATGATAAACATTACATATGAAGAATATGGCACAATCAATGAAATTTTAGCAACAATCATGGCATGACAAAAACATGTCTGAAACATTAAGCGTCAAAATACTTTCCTGTAATACAAAAAAAATACAGTTATTATCCAAAACTAAATTAATCTCACAAAAAAACGTGAAAATTAAATTAATTTTTGCTATTTTAGTTCTCTTGTAATGTCATTTTCTTGATAATTAAGCATTTTAAATATACCAGTAATTTCTTCACATTACAGCAGTTTCTTGTAATTTCAGACGTGTTTGTGAAGTCATAGTGATTAACTACTGAGGTCAGATTAGCTGAAAGCCCAAATCATGAGCGTCTGCAGTAGTTAAACTGGTTTTGTCTCATGACACATATTGAGTTTCGGCCCATTCATTGTCTCTGCCTTTCAGTGCAAGTAAGAGTCCTTCATTTATTCTTTCAGTCTTTATTTTTGATCTTCTCACTGGACGGACGTGACGTCTGCAGTAAAACACTCTCTTTCAAGTGGTAATTCTGATTATTCAGCCCCACCATCTCTGTTTTGGCGGTGGGGCTGTAGCGGGTGGGGTCACCTGAAACACCGCCTCCGGTCCGCTCACCGAGCCAATGAAATAAAGGTTTGCGCCCAACAGAACAAGCAGTGGCAGGAAGGAGAGGGCGAATCCGAGCGCTCGTACGCTGCTGCCGAATACGACACACACCCAGTAGATCAGTCTGAAAATAAAATACACACACGCTTTAATACTTTCTAAATATAAAACAAAATATCCATGTCACTTTTTTCAAATAAGAACATTTCTTAATTTGCTTGGTATTTTAATAATGTTAATACATGTTTAAATGTATTTTAAAAGTCATAAGTAACATTCTCTAAGTAAGAAACATAACATTTATATTTATTGAATTTATTATAAATAGTTCAAAATCTCGCTTGTAATTTTAGAGTATTTCAATAATGAAAATGTTTAATTTTTGAGTCTTAAAAGTAACATTCTCAAAGAAACATGGCATATCTATTCATATGTAAATGTCTCTCTTCCACAATGTAACATAATTATTAGTAATATAATATCAGAGTATTGCAATAATGTAGATGTTACATTTTTAAGTCTTAAAAGTAGCATTTCTAAAGAAACATGTAACATCTATTCATATATAAAATGTCTCTCCCCCACAAACAATGTAACATATAATTATTAGTAACATAATATTTGAGTGTTGCAATAATGTAAATGTTACATTTTAAGTCTTAAAAGTAACATTTCCAAAGAAACATGTAATATATCTATTCATATATAAAAATCTCTCTATGCAAACAATGTAATATATACTTATTACGAACAATATTTTTAGAGTATTGCAATAATGTAAATGTTACATTAAGAAACGTAACATTTCTCTAATTTATTTTTTAATACATGTGAAAATCTCTCCCTTCCTCAATGTAACATTAGAGAATTTTAATAATGCCAATGTTACATTTAAATCTTAAACAAATAACAAATTCCAACTTAAAAGTAACATTTTTATATGTGTAACGTTTCTGCTTGATGTTCTTCAGTGTATCATTAAAATTAGTAGCTTTAAAATTTTGCAATGATGTAAATGTTACATTTAATTCTTAAAAGTAACATTTTTCCATGACACATGTACCATTTCTACTTTCTACTGTAACATTTAAAGTAAAATTCCCAGCATGTACCTGCCAAAGACGAATATGAGGGTGAGGAGCGGCACCAGTTTGAGCATTTCCTGTTCGGTGTACGTTGCCATGACAGCAAGCTGCAGGAAGTAGAGCAGGTACAGGTACAGCGAGTCTCGCACATAATGACCGTGAACGGCCACCTCGCGATTCTCCCACGTCCCGGCAAACAGAGGCTTCAGCGTCCCGAACTTCAGACGCGACGCACCCTGAACCAGCACACCTAAAAAAAAAACGTGTCACGGTTCTCATAAAAATATGATAAGAATCTGAAATGTTTTTTGATCAGCATATTAGAATGATATCTGAAGGATCATGTGACACTGAAGACTGGAGTAATGATTTGATTTGCTCACCCAGCACGATGGGGATGCTGGCGAAAAACGCGCAGCGTAACGTGTACATGAGCCTGAGGGCGGAGCTGTCGAGGGCAGGGGCTTTGAAGGGGAGGAGCTTGTATCCTCCCCACGTCAGTAATGGGAAAATCACCGCAGCAGCTGCTACACACACACACAAGCGCACAATCTCCACACAACTGTCTGGAAGAAAGAGAAAGAGATCTGTATTCAACATAAGCACTCTGATTAAAACATTTATTTTAGCACAGAAGAACTTTTGAGCAATTTGCCAAAATGTACAGTATGATACTGTATCCCACAATGCAATGCACCCAACTTGACACAGGTGATTATTTTTTTAGCTAACACTGAAACCTAAAACTAAAAATTGCTATTTGAATTAAAATAAACATTAACCGAAAAAAAATACATTTTTCAATTCAATTTTAAAGTGTTTTTTTAAATACTTTTTTGTATATTTTATTTTTGTTACTTGACGTAAAATAAACAATAATTGAAATAAAATTTAAATATGAAAAAAGGTTACTTTTCTCAAGTGAAATAATTAAAAATAAATAAATAAATAAATGTTTTACTCCAGCTAGATGCAAAGGCAGCATTTCTTTTTTTTCATGTAGTTTAACTTGAAGTACTAAAATAACTCAAAATAAAACAGAAGTAAAATTAATAAAAACTGTATAGGCATATTTTAAAAAATAAATAAATAAAATTAGATTTAAAAAAAAAAAAAAAAAAAAAAGACCAAAACTTTAACTAAAATTAAACTGAAACCCGTAAACACAAAAATAAAAACTGATTCAAATCTATAATAATATCTCAATGATACTAAAATAACACCAGCATTAACTGAAATATTATAAAATATTAAAACAACTTAAGCATATTTTATTTTATTTTAACATTTCTCATGTTCAGTTGAACTAAAAACTGAAATAAAATGAATAAACTGTATAGACTTACATTAAATAAAACTGACAAAAACACACAACAGAATTAAAACTGTAACTAAAATTACAATGAAATTGGAAAAAATAAAAATGAAAACTAATTCACCTTTAATTTTAAACACAATGAATGACCCAGACAAAAGTTTTAATATTTTACACAAAATGCAGTTACTATAATTAGAAATGACTGCATTATAATGTCAATACTGATAATACTATTACTAGTACACCATATAATCTAACCAGTACACAATTACTCCATCCCTAATTAAGACATACTCCCATTTTCATCTAAGTATCTTCCATACTGCTAGAGTTTAGGGTTTGAGTGAAGTATTATGTAGTACCGACTTGTTTTTAGATGATAAACACTGTCTGTCCCACACAAATCTGGTTATACAAACCCGCTCACTGTTCAAATGCGTGATTTACCTTCAGGTTTGTCTATATCGTCAATCCACGGCGGGTGGAAATGTTCTGGAGGGTTTGTGTGAAAGTTATGCACGTACAAAGGAGGAATCTTCTTCATCTGAATGTCCTTCTGGACGTCCTCGTGTCCCGTCGGCTGCACGATCATCACGTTCGGCGTGAACGCCTGCACGGCTTTTTCTGGACTCCAGGCATCCTGGAGCCGTTTGCCATCATCTTCATCATCTTCATCCTCATCATCAGCTAGCGAGCCGTCGCCTGCATCCCACGGCTTCTCCTGCATTTCTATTGGTTCGTCCCGTTTCTCCAGCTCTCTGCTGCTCTCCGTCCTGCTGTCCGGCTGATCTCTATCATATCTGCTGAGTTCAGTGATGCTCTCACTGGGGTTTGGAGGTTTGATCTCATTCAGCATGCTGGTCTCAGCCTGTTTTTCTGGGTTTGATTGCTGATCTGTGATCATGTCTGTGGTTTAATGGTGAATCTACAGACTGATGAATCTCCAATTAGTTCAGGGTTGAATATGAAAGTCACACATTTCCAGAGTCCTAAACACAGAGAGAATGAATCAGCAAATGCAGAATCTTCTTAAAAGGCCCAAAAATCGCAGATGAATCAGTCTGTCACTACCCAAAACCTTTATTAACACTTGTGGTCATTTCTTTAAATGCTACATTAATATAATATTTGACCCTGGACCACAAAACCAGCCTTAAGTAGCACAGGGTATATTTGTAGCAATAGCCAAAAAATACACTGTATGGGTCAAAATGATTGATTTTTCTTTTATGCCAAAAATCGTTAGGATATTAAGTGAAGATCATGTTCCATGAAGATATTGTGTACATTTCTATCATATATCATTTTTGAATAGTTATATGCATTGCTAAGAACTTCATTTGGACAAATTTAAAGGAGATTTTCTCAATATTTAGACTTTTTGCACCCTCAGATTTCAGATTTTCAAATAATTGTATCTCGCAAATATTGTCCTATCCTAACAAACCATACATCAATGGAAAGCTTATTTATACAGCTTTCAGATAATGTATACATCTTATAAATCTTAATATCTTAATCTTAAAAATTCTATCAAAAAATTATGGATAAAAATGGACCCTTATGACTGGTTTTGTGGTCCAGGGTCACATATAAATAATGTAGCTCCAAATTCCAAATTTTAATTTCAATAATACATACTATTAAAAAAAAAAAATTTTCGACGTCGTAAATAAAACAAATACTATTGAAGTACATTTTACAAGACAATACTATTTCAGTCTTTCTACTTCAAAATGTCATATTTAATTCAAAGTGATATTTGCAGCTGTAATTATATTACATTTGCAGTATTTGTAATTATAAGTGAAATTTACTACCATTTCTAAAATAATTTCTAATTACTACCATTTCTAAAAGAAGATTGTTTTCAGTGTATTAGTTAATTTTAATGAAATTATGTAAGATTAATAAATGCTCAAAGTATTTTTCAGTATTAGTTCATGCCAACTAAAGTAGTTAGCTAATAATAACATGCTTTTTATGGACTTGAACTGCATTTCTTTTGCTCAAATAGTAGATCATGGTGCTCGCAAGGTCAAGGGTTCGTTTCCCAGGCGGTGCATGAAGTTATCAGATTTATATCTTCATACAATGCAGATTGCTTTGGATTAAAGCATCTACCAAATGCATACATGTAAATACATTTTTTAAATGAATTTAAGTCATTTTTGTAAAAGAAAAAAAACTGTCAATTTCAGCAATTTCATTTAACCATTATTATATTGTATTAGGTATATACCAGGCTGATTATTGGTGGTAGAATATTAATAGGCTTATTATTGATTATTCTAAAATAAATTATTCCATAATTTTTTTTTGTTTTTTTGTTTAAATATATAAGCGTCGGTGCCGATAGCCTAGCGGTTAGCGCACTGACATATAATGCAACTGCACCTGTGTCGACCCGAGTTCGAGTCCCCACTCATTGTCAGTCCCGTTCCCAACCCTTCACCCCATGCTTTCCTGTCAATCTCTACTGTCCTGCCCGTTAAAAAGGCCAAAGAAAGAAGTAATGTTGTGTAAAATAAGCATCTATGTCTGTAATATCAATAATATCAAATATTCTCTGTCTGCTTTCTATTCATCAGTACAAAACAAAGTTCAGGGTTTATCAGTGAATAGATTCCTTATGCATTAGTCAGCATTTATCAGCAGACCATGAACACACACAATACTTCTCTGTTAGTGTTACTCTGATTCATTACATTGTAAAGCAGCAACAGCTGTTTGTAAAGAGTAATGTAGTTCAACCTGTTTAACCTCAACTCACGGAAATCAACACAACATCCAGCAGAAATAACACTACACGACTCACTGTGCTTAAAATCTTGCCAAAGGCTTCATTCAGAGCAAATACAATCACACACTGCTCTGAAAAATTTAAAAAAAAATATGATATATAAACACGACGTTTTGTGAAATCTGAGATATTTTACATGAAACTGATATTTCACAACGAACAACTTCCGTGAAGTCTGAGAATGATAATTAAATGATGTTGTTTCTTACCTGATACTCCATGAAGAAGATTAAATACACGTACATGGACTATATAAGAGATCTGGAGTGTCAGATTCGATCAGTATCGCTGTGATCAGACACAAACGTACAGGTGTGCCAGACAGACAGTCACCAGGTAAATCATTTCGCTATCGGTATCACGTGACTGGCGTCAACGCCTAGACTAGAGTATATCGCGCTGAATTCAAAGTAAAGCGCATTTTGACGCTTATACGTTTCAAAACCTTGCACTACAAAATCGCACTTAATAAGGATGTTAAAAAATAAATAAGTTTTCAAATGGCAGGCGTCAGCTGATAAAAGCTGCAAAACGCTCTATTTACTGCACTAAAAATACAGATCATTAATTCTGCCTGAACACAACCAGAGCTAAACACGCGTTTGTATCTCTATTAGCGTCTATGTTGTTCATCTGATATGAAACGAAACTAGCATATAATTAAATTAAATTTTAAGATAAAGGAAATGCGTTTCTAAAGTTTTCATAACATGACAGCTATTCTGAAACTCTTGTTTACTAGCGCTGCCCCGCTGCACATGTGCGCGAGTCAGGCGCGGTGAAACCAAACTACCCCTCCGCCGAGCGACAGCTCCCTCAGCCAATCAGAACGCAACATGCGCCGTGACAGCCAATCAAAGTGAGAGATTGGCAGAAGGACCAGCGCACACACACGGAAGTTCGTCTGTATCGCAGTCGTGTGTTTTCAGAGCACATCATGACAAATATCATGTTCATTTGGACTGAACTGATGATTAAAATGTTTTAATATCTAAAAGGAATCATGAGCGGAACGTGTAGGGAGGTAGTTACACTCCAGCTGGGGCATTATTCCAATTTTATCGGGACGCATTGGTGGAATTTACAGGTGAGTTTGTTCAATATTGATTTGATTCAGTTATTTACTGTTAAATACTAGAAGAATCACCTTATTATGTTAGTGCCCTGTCACATTTAGCCTCCAAAAAGAAGACTATCTGTTTGTTATAAGTCAGGTGTACCTCTGTTTTATCATGGTAACAATAGTTTACACCAAAGAAAGTAACGTTACCGTGCTACAATTAGGGTTCGTATAGTAAAACTGTGAATCGGCATAAAATTTCACTGGCGCTAAATTAAAACCTTTCAGCTTCTAATACTTTTTCAAAGACATCGTAAAATCATTTATGATTTTACAACAATAACCCAGCTAATAGGGAACGTTCTCAGAACTTAAAACTAACGTTCTGGGAAGGAAGGTTCTCGCAAAATTATGAATAATCGTTTTCCAGTAACGTTAATTGAACGCTAGTTATTTGGTTTTTGATAATGTCCTCAAGACGTTAGTTGAACGTTCTTCTAACGACCATAAGTTATACTGCTTGGTTCAGGAAATATTAAAAATATATTCAAACGTAACCATAATATCTGCAAAATGATCAAATTGAATGTTCTCAATAATAGTTATTAAATCAATCCAACATTTATACAGGGAATTATTTATTAACTTAAAAGATAGATTACAATATGCATTAATATAATTATATTCACAAATCAGCACTAGTAGCGCTGTCAAACGATTATTCACATCCAAAATAAAAGTTTTTGTATACATAATATATGTGTGTTCTGTGTACATTCACTATGTAAATACACACAAATGCATGTATATATTAAAGAAAAATGTTTATATATTAAAAATATTTATAAATAATATCAATTAAATGTATATAAATATTAGTGCTGTCAAATGATTAGTCGCAATGAATCACATCCAAAATTAAAAGTTTTTGTTTACAAAATATATATGTGTGTACTGTGTATAATTATTATCGATATATAAATACACACACAAGCATGTATAAGTTTAAGAAAAATATTGTTTTTTATATTAAAAATATGTATATATAATATCAGTTATATGAATATAAATATCAGTGCTGTCAAATGATTAATCACAATAAATTGCATCCAAAATAAACATGTTTTTTTTGCATAATATATATGTGTGTACCTGTTTTATTATGTATATATAAATACACATATCTTTAAGAAAAATGTGTTATGTTTATATATTAATAATATTTATATATAATATCAATAATATAAATATAAATAAATACCTGTAAATATTTTCAAAATATATACATAAATATATGCAGTACAGACACATATTACATAAACAAACATTTATTTTGGATGTGATTAATCGTGATTAATCAACACAGCACTATTTTAGTGTCACTGAGATTTGTTGACATACTTTTTAGTAATATTTTGAGTTCGTTTTTATTTTTGCATTTTCTGTTTTCATTTAAATTTTAACTTAAGTTTTAGTAATTTAGTGTTTGTATTCATTTTTTTTGTCTATATATATATATATATATATATATATATTTTTTTTTTTTTTCAGTTTTAGTTTCACATAACAAAAAAAAAAAAAAAAAAAAAAAAAATGAAATTTTGAGTATGCAGAGAACATTCAGAAATTACGTTTTCTTAATTTAATGGGAACGTTAGCAGATCATCTTTTGTTAGCCAGAAACAGTGACTGCAATAAAATGTAAAATTTAGTTACTACTAGCATCATGGTTTTGCACACTGTCATGGTCCGTGTTGGGGGAAACGGATTACATATAACAAGAATTACGTAATTAGATTAGTTTTTTCAAGTAACTAGCAAAGTAACACATTGCTTTTAAATTCGCAAGAAAATACCTGAGTTGCTTTTTTATGGAGTAACGCAATATTGTAAAGCATTACTTTTAAAAGTAACTTTTGCCAGCACTGGTCATGGTGTTAGTATCATGTTTTTGGCCATGTAGCATGGAAATACCTTGATATTTATTAAAATGCATTGAACTGAATGTTCTAGGTATCTGATCTAATCTTTGTGTGATGGTAAAGTGTGGTATGTGTGTGTTTGTCTGTAGGATGCAGCTCTGGTTTACGATGCAGATTTTCCTGTGGGTGAGCTGCAGAGTGACGTGTTGTTCAGAGAGGGTCTTACTCTCGGTGGACACGTCACTTACACGCCCAGACTCATCGCCATGGACCTCAAAGGTAAACCACAGTAAAACACAAGCATGATCACATTTGATCCTAAATACAATGAATTTCATCCTGCACCAAAAGTGGAAAAAAAAAGGGGATTTATAAAGGCAGAACTGAATGTGAAAATGTTCATATACACATGTTTATAAAAAGTACAAACACAAATAAGCACAAATCGGTGTTATTTTAAAATTTAGATTTGATGATATATTTTTTTCATTATATTTGTTAATATAGTTTTTAGTGCATATTTAGTGCAAAAAGCATATTTTATTTGAGTTATTTATATATATATATAATATAAATAACTCAAATAAAATATGCTTTTTTTATATTTAATTTAATATTTATATTTTATTTCATTTCAGTTAATGTTTATTTTTATTTCAAGTAACTAATTTTTTTTTTATGGTTTTAATTGTAGTTAACAATAATAACCCTGGTGCAAATAAGCAACATTTTAACTGCTTTGTGATAATTACACTACTGAAATTAATTAATGACTTAATTAATTATAATATTGCATTTCTATAACAACTCTTGGATATTTGTCAAAAGTAAATAAATAAATAAATACAAATCTGATTTTCTTTGAATTATTGCGCTTATTCACATTGCACTTGAATTTAAGATGAATTGTGACATTAATTAATTATGAGCAGCAGTACTAGTGATGCTTGACTTTGGCAAACACTAATAATTGATTGTTGCTTTATGTTGTTTATGAATGTAATTTGGGGTTGTTGATGTGTATGATGTTTTTGTTTTGTTGACATCTTCAGGAAGTCTTCAGACGCTGAGAAAGGAGGGCAGTCTGTATGACACAGAAAATGAAAACACCACCTTTACATGGTATGAACACACATGTCTGTGAGTTTACAGTTTCTGCTTTTGTTCCGGATCTTTTTATTGGCTCTGGATCTTTGCTATGTTGCACAGTTTGGGGAAAAAATCGAATTGCGAATTAGTGCGATTTAAACAAAATTCTGCTTGTTTTTAGAAAAATAAGAATCATTACTATTGTAATAGTACTATTGTTTTATTTTACAGTGAAATAAAGTTAATAATAACATTTTTTGCATTACATTTTAAAACTACAATACTAATTAATATTTATGACTGCCTTAATTTCTTACATTTTCAGTGCCAAGCCATATCTCAGTTTCAGTTTTATTTCAGTTAATCACGGCCTTACAATGTTGTATTTCCATATTAATGAATTCTAATTTCTATTTTTCCCTGCTCTTAGGGAAGGACAGATTATGACCCATAAAGAAAGTCCTCCCACAAAAAACCCCTTCCTACAAGAGCTGGACAATCTAGATGTGAGTGTGATTATAATAATGTGACTTCACAGTGGATTTGAAAGTGCCTGTTGTCTGAGAGTGACACTTATGAAGATTGTCTGTCTGTTTTTCTCTGTCTAGACGGGAGGTTTACTGGCAGAGCCGAATTTTACATGTTCCTCCTCTGCAGTGGGTCACTGCTCAGGTGTGTATGATAGGACACATGTCTAATGTGACTGTAAAAAAGAATATGACCTCAAAACGAACCCTATTTAATGTCTTAATTCATGATTCTCCTCTTACTGCGAACATTTACATTCATGCATTTAGCACAGGGTGTCTGCAGGTCCTTAAAAAGTCTTAAAATGTCTTATGTAACGTTTTCCTAATAAAAGGCCTTAAAAAGTCTTAGAAAGTCGTCCTGTCAAATGCATTTTCTATTCATATCAAGTACGTTAAGATACCCGTCAGCGATCGCAGGGCTTTGGTGTCAAATAAATATATTTTAGGTTTTTGTGTTGTAACATCGACTTGTCAGCGATCGCATATTTCGTGTCAGATACACTTTATATTCATAAACAGAAATTTCAGATGCCTTTCAGCAATCGCAGGCAGTTTCTGTCTAATAAATAAATTTTCTATTCAAATAAATTAACTTAAAATAATTGTCGGCGATCACCGGCGCTTTCAGTCAAATACATTGTTTATTCATATACGGAATCTTTAGGTACTTAACAGTAACAGCAGGGATTTTGTGTCAGATAAATACATTTTCTATTGATATAAAGTAAGCTCAGATACCAGTCGGCGATCGCAGAGGTTTGGTGTCAAAGAAAGAAATTTTATATTTTTGTACTGTAACATCAACTACTTGCCAGCGATCGGTGGGTTTCTTGTCAAATACATTTTAAATTCATGAACAGAAATTTCAGATACCTGTCAGCAATCGCAGGCAGTTTGTCTAATATATACATTTTCTATTCAAATAAATTAACTTGAAATAAGTGTCGGCGATCACCGGCGCTTCCTGTGAAATACGTTTTATATTAATTTACAGAATCTTTAGGTAACGGCGGGCAGTTTGTGTCAAATAAATACATTTTCTGTTCAAATCAAGTAAGTTCAGATACGCCTCTCGATTTCAGTGGTTTGGTGTCAAATAAATACATTTTATATTTTTGTACTGTAACATCAACTAAGTGTCAGCGATCGCATAGTTTTCGTGTCAAATACGATTTATGTTCATAAACAGAAATTTCAGATGTCTGTCAGCAATCGGCAGGCAGTTTCTGTCTAATAAATACATTTTCTGTTCAAATCAAGTAAGTTCAGATACCCCTCTCGATTTCAGTGTTTTGGTGTCAAATAAATACATTTTATATTTTTGTACTGTCACATGAACTACTTGTCAGCAGTGCTTTAAGTGGCCCAAAAGAGGTGCCGGTACTCTATTTTTTTTCCGCCTCCCCTGAGGTAACAACAACTATATTGAATGGGTTTTATATACAACAGTCAACAGACAACCTTATACAAAATAATAAATCATTTTATTAGTTTGTGGATTTGCTTGAGCTAGAAAGAGCTACTGAACATAAATAAAATGTGCACAAGGTTATTGAAAAAATACCCTTAGAAAGAGCTACTAGAAAGAGCTACTGAACATAAATAAAATGTGCAAAAAGGTATTGAAATTTTTTTTTAACAAAATGTACATAAAATAAATTATAAACTAATTTGTATTTTGCTCTCTCTTGAGTCACTGCTGCTATCAGCAGCAGCACTTGTAAAGTGTTTTTTTTACACAAAATGTATATAAAATAAATTATAAAATAATTTGTATTTTGCTCTCTCTCTTGAGTCCCTGCTGGTATCAACAGCAGCACTTGTAAAGTGTACCTGCAGAGCTTGGTAGTTCTCCCATGTTGTCATCGGTAGAAATGGTGTCATTCTCGTCCTCGTCGCCAAAAGTGCCGTCGTCCGCGGCTGCGGCACTAGTGCAGCTTTCATTAGCTTGCGTCTGACCTGCAGCGATATCATTCTAGCTTGGTGGGGTGTCAGCCAGCGAGTCCTCTGATTCTGACCTTGTTCTTTTACTACTCAGAGTCTGAAGCCAGGAGAGCATATTAAGTGTTCATTGTTTTTGTATTTTAACCGAGCGGCTGTTTGCGCGTTTTACACACCCTCTCCGGACCACGTTGAGTTGTTGACATGACAACGGCAAAAGCGACGCATGCGCTTTTCACTTGTAAAACACATTGGTGTATGGGTAATGTAGTCTCTGCTCTCGGTGGGACGAATTAGGAAGCGTGCTTGTGAAGGGCGCTCTGAAAAGCGGCAGCGCAGCCAAACGATTATAACAGATGTGCAAATGAGAGTACCGGTACGCTAAAAGCACGTTCTGGGCGCATGGAGAGGTGGCGGTACTCTCAAGAGCTATATTTAGAAGTGGCGGTACTGAGTACCGGCGCGTACCGGCCCACTTAAAGCACTGCTTGTCAGCGATCGCATGGGTTTCGTGTCAAATACATTTTATATCCATAAACATTAACTTCAGATAGCTGTCAGCAATCGCAGGCAGTTTCTGTCAAATAAAATAAATTTTCTATTCAAATAAATTAACTTGAAATAAGTGTCGGCGATCACAGGCGCTTCCTGTGAAATACATTTTATATTAATATACAGAATCTAACAGTAACGGCAGGCAGTTTGTCAAATAAATACATTTTCTAATGATATAAAGTAAATTCAGATACTCATCGGCGATCGCAAAGGTTTATTGTCAGATAAATACATTTTATATTTTTGTACTGTAACATCAACTAAGTGTCAGCGATCGCATAGTTTTCGTGTCAAATACGATTTATGTTCATAAACAGAAATTTCAGATGTCTGTCAGCAATCGGCAGGCAGTTTCTGTCTAATAAATACATTTTCTGTTCAAATAAATTAACTTGAAATAAGTGTCGGCGATCACCGGCGCTTCCTGTCAGATACATTGTATATTAATTTACAGAATCTTTAGGTACTTAACAGTAACAGCAGGCAGTTTGTGTCAAATAAATACATTTTCTGTTCATATTAAGTAACTGCAGATACTTCTCAGCGATCGCATGGATTTCGTGTCAAATACATATTATATCCATAAACATTAACTTCAGATACCTGTCAGCAATCGCAGACAGTTTCTGTCAAATAAATACATTTTCTATTCAAATAAATTCACTTGAAATTAGTCGTCGGCGATCACCGGCGATTCCTGTCAAAAACATTTTAAATTCATATACAGAATCTTTAGGTACTTAGCAGTAACAGCAGGCAGTTTGTTGTCAAATAAATACATTTTATTTTTTTTGTAACATCAACTACTTGTCAGCGATCGCATGGGTTTTGTGTCAAATACATTTTTATATTCATAAACATTAACTTCAGATACCTGTCAGCAATCGCAGACAGTTTCTGTCAAATAAATACATATTCTATTCAAATAAATTAACTTGAAATAGGTGTCGGCGATCACCGGCGATTCCTGTCAAATACATTTTATATTCATATACAGAAACCTTAGGTGCTTAACAGCAACGGCAGGTAGTCTGTCAAATAAATATATTTTCTATTCATATTAAGTAACTTTAGATACACATCAGGGGTTTCAGTGTAAAATAAATACATTTTATATTTTCGTACTGTAACATCAGCTACTTGTCAGCGATCACATGGGTTTCGCGTCAAATACATTTTATACTCATAAACATTAATTTCAGATACCTGTCAGCAATCGTAGGCAGTTTCTGTCAAATAAATATCCATTTTCTATTCATAAACAGTAACTTCACATACCTGTCAGCATCGCAGGCGCTTCCTGTCAAATACATTTTATATGCATATACAGAAACCCCAGGTACTTAACAGTAACGGCAAGCAGTTTGTGTCAAATAAATACATTTTCTATTGATATAAAGTAAGTTCAGATCCCCGTCGGCGATCGCAGTGGTTTGTACTGTGATGTTCTACAAATCAGTATTGCACATTCTCCAAGCAACATTCGGCAATGTTTTGTTTCTAAATGATTCAGCGTTTTGAACGAATCAGTTGAAATAATTCAGTGAATCACTCATTAAGTGGCTTACCGCCACCTACTGGTAGTTTAGTATGGTTAAAAGTATGCATTTATTCTAACGCATGCACATTATACTAAAGAAAAGCACAATTTATCTTTATAAAATTCAAATGTAATATTATAATGATGATGATATGAAATATCATAATTATTGTAATAACTCCCCTGAAACAACTTTCTTTTAAGTTGAATTCATCAATCTCTCTTCTGAAAAGCAAAAACAAAAAGAAAAATCAAAATGATTCAAATAAATCTATTTTTCTTCTGCATTCGGTATTACCCATTCCTAACCATAGCTATTAATTAATGGAGAAGATAGCAAAAGATGCAGCAAATCAGCAGCTGAGCATAAAACCTTGTTTGTTTGTATTTTAACTCCTAAAGTGAGCAGCGCAGGAGCGAGTGTTGCCATGGAAACGGTGAACAGCAGTCTGGAGCGGCTGCAGAAATCCTATAGGCTGGAGGGAAGCGTGAGGGTGTGGTCAGATTTCCTGCGGATCCACCTACATCCGCGCACCATTTCCGTCATTAACCAGTACAACCATGATGGGTGTGTAATTCAACGACTGATGCGTCACATCACTCAAAACCAGTTTACATTCTTTAGCATCTGTCAGATGATTTCATTGGGACTCTGAGTGGTGTTACTGTATTTAGTGTGCGTGTGTGTGTTTGTGGTCAGTGAATCGGAGCGTCTGGAGGCGTTTGGCCAGGGGGAGGCGCTCTTACAGGGGAAAGTACTGGAAGATCTGGAGGATCGGCTGCATTTCTTTGTGGAGGAGTGCGACTATCTGCAGGTAAACCACAGATCGGCCTCTGCACAACAACACAACATAATAAATACAACAGGGTAAATCTCAAAAAAACTTGTCCGGCATATGTCCAGTTCTTTAAAAGCACAATATGTAATTTTTTGCCACTAGAGGGTGCATATTCAAAACAAACAAAGAAACAAAGGTGTAGTGTGGAATCATGGGAGTTGTAGTCTTCATCACAAGTCAGCAAAATATATAACACTGTTCTAGTGGTTTTGGGATATTTTAATAAAAAAAATCTTACATGTTGTGCTTTTAAGGTTTTTAAGCCTGTTTTGGGAGCATTGAGACTTAGATGTGAAATGGGTGGAAAAATGATAAATGGTATTTCAGTGCTTTGGTATTAGTTTTTAAAACTTTTGCATTCTTCAAGAAACTTTTGGGAGTGAACACACAACTTATGCGCTCTTTGCAAATAAACACAACATATTTGTGAGCAATTGCAGTGATTCTCTGGGGAATGCAATCGTTTTCAAGCAAACAAAGTTTCTCAGGGAACGCAAAAGATGGGCATATTTTTTTTTAAAAAACTTTCTCTGACAAAAAATGTTTACATTTTGACGTAATTTCATAATGTTGACTTGGTATGTCATAAATACAACTTTTTCTCGTAATTTCAACTTGATATGCCAAATTAAACTTTTTATGTTGTGATTTCGACTTTTTATTTCAGAATTTTGACTTAGTATGTCATAAATTCAACTTTTAATTGCATAATTTTAACTTGGAATATCATGAATTCAACTTTTTATTATTCAACTTTATATAAGTTATGATTTTGACTTGGTATATTCTAAATTCAACTTTTTATGGCATAATTTCAACTTCATTTTGGCTTGGTATGTCATCAATGTAACTTTTTATGGCATCATTTTGAATTGGTATGTCATAAATTCAACTTTATATGTTATGATTTTGAGTTTTATGTTGTAGTTTTAACTTTGTATGACTTAATTTATACTTTTTATGTTATGATTTGACTTTTTATGTTATAATTTTGACTTTTTATGTCATCATTTCATCTTTTTGTCATAATTTCAATTACATTTTGACTTGGTATGTCAAAATTTAGACTTTTTATGTTATGATTTGACTTTTTATGTCAACATTTTAACTTAATTTTGTCATAAATAAAACTTTTTATATTGCAAGTTTAACTCATGTCATAATTTCTACTTGGTATGTCAGTTTTGACTTATGATTTTGACTTTTTATGTCCTAAGTTGAACTTGGTATGTCATAATTTTTACTTTTTATGTTCTGATTTTTATTTTTTATGCCGTGATTCTGACTTGATATGTCATCATTTTTCATTTTAATGTTATAATTTTGGCTTTTTATGTCATAATTTCAGTTTTGACTTATAATATGATTTTGACTTTTTATGTCCTAAGTATATTTTGGTATGTCATCATTTTGACTTTTTATGTTATAATTTTGACTTCATGTCATAATTTCAACTTTTTGTCATTTCAATTAAATTTTGACTTGGTATATCATAATTTCAACTTTTTATGTTATGCTTTTGACTTTTTATATTGTAATTTTGACTTATGTCATAAATTTGACTTGGTATGTCATACTTTACTTTTTATGTTGTGATTATGATATTTAAAGTCTCATAATTATGACTTACCAAAGCATGATATTTTTCTTACGTGTTGGAAATGGACTTCCATAGTTTTGTAAGGAAATGTAAAGTTACTCAGGAATGCAAAAGTTTAATGAATGAATGCAAAAGCATTGAAATAATGTATTATTTATGTATGTATTGTATGTATATGTATTATATGTCAGTGAAGAGCAATGTAAATGTAATCTCTGCTTCTTTTTTGCTGTGTTCAGGGCTTTCAGGTGTTGTGTGATCTTGCTGATGGTTTCTCAGGCTTGGGGTCAAAGGTCACAGAGCTGTTGCGGGACTCTTACGGAGGGCGTGGCATCCTCACCTGGGGCGTGGCACCTGTCAGTCACCCAGACACGGTGAGATGATTCAACTTGGTTTTCGCTAATCTAGAGTTAAATAGTGGTTAATTCAAGTGTTCGTACTGGGATTCATCCGAATCTTGAATGAAAACATAAATGTTAAATTTGCTAAATATGCTTTGTGCCTCATGCCGACAGAGCTCTATAAAGGACTTGTACCATATGATGAACTGTGCGTTAGGAACGCTCCAAATGGCCAATAACAGCTCGTTCTTCTGCCCTTTGACCCTGAGAGGCGGGTTAATGAGACGCCCGCCTCCACCCACAACCTTCCCACTTCTCAACTATGACGTAAGATGGGTTCATTCACTGAAATGTGTAACTAAATGTTCTTCTAAAACTGAAACTGAATTTAAATGATAAAAACTGTATAGACATATTAATAAAAATATTTAATAAAAATGACCAAAACACAACAAAAAGACGTTATAAAAAAAAAAAAAAAACTAAAAAATGACAAAAATACACAAAACTACTCAAACTTTAACTAAAAAAAAAAATTAAAAATTAAAATGAAAATAGAAAATATTATTTAAAATGATTTGACTGAAACTAAAATAACACTGATCTGTTCATTTATTCAATATCTGATGATCCAGTGTATTTTTAACGTCATTTTAGTCATTGATTTCTTAAATTTACTTTCTTATTATATATTTATGTCCTTTTAAAACTGAAGCTGAATTGAAATTAATAAAAACTATGTAGACATTTAAAAAAAATCTAATAAAAATGACAAAAGCACAACAAAAAAAACTTTATAGACATTAAAGAATTAACAAAAATGACAAAAATACACAACACTACTTAACTCTACTTAACACTACTTAAACTCTTACTAAAATGAAACTAAAATAACACTGATCTGTTCGTTATTTCAATATCTGATGATCCAGTGTATTTTTAACATCATTTTAGTCATTGGTTTCTTCAATTTACTTTCTTATTTTATATATATATATATATATCCTTCTAAAACTGAAACTGAATAAAATGAATAAAAACTAAATAGACATTTTTAAAAAATCTAATGAAATTGACAAAAACACAACAAAAATAGACATAAAAAAAAATTCTTAAATTTACTTTCTTATTATATATTTATGTCCTTTTAAAACTGAAACTGAATTAAAAGAATAAAACTATATAGACATTTAAAAAAAAATCTAATAAAAATGAACTTTACAAGACATAAAGATAACTCAACAGAAATACACAACTTAACTATTTAAACTCTAACTAAAATTAAAATGAAAATAGAAAATATTATTTAAAATTATTTCAGTTAAACTAAAATAAAAAAAAAAAAAATATATATATATATATATATATATATATATATATATATATATATATATATATATATATATATATATCCTTCTAAAACTGAAACTGAATAAAATGAATAAAAACTAAATAGACATTTTAAAAAAATCTAATAAAAATGACCAAAACACAACAAAATCTTTATAGACATTAAAAAAACTAACATGAAAAATTGATTTCTTAAATGTACTTTCTTATTATGTTTATGTCCTTCTAAAACTGAAACTGAATTAAAATTAATACAAAAATATATAGACATTTTAAAATAAATAAATAAATTCAAATGACCAAAACACAACAAAAAGAACTTTATAGACATAAAAAAAACTTAACAAAAATGACAAAAATAAACAAAACAACTCAAACTTTAAATAAGATGAAAATGAAAATAGAAAATATTATTTAAAATTATTTAAATGAAACTAAAATAGTTAGATCTTTTCATTTATTCAATATCTGATGATCCAGTGTATTTTTAACAACATTTTACTTATTATATATTTATGTCCTTTTAAAACTGAAACTGAATTAAAAGAATAAAAACTATATAGATATTTAAAAAAAAAAAAATCAAATAAAAATGAACTTTATGGACACAAAAATAACTTTAATAGAAATGACAAAAATGCACAAAAAAACTACTCAAACTTTAAATAAAATGAAAATAGAAAATATTATTTTAAATTATTTCAACGAAACTAAAATAGCACTGATCTGTTCATGTATTGAGTATGTTTTTAGTGGTTGTTTGTTGATATTTTCGTCCGTCTCTCTCAGCCGGTGTTGTGGTATCACTCCAGCTCAGTTCTGGCTCTGGCGTTGGACTGTATGACGGCGTCGTACAGATTGAGACAAAACAGCGCCCCCATGTGGCAGCTTTCAGACGCTCTGACCGTCTCAGGAAGGAAGGTCTGTATAACTGCTGGATTGCAGTGGATTTAGCGAAGACTGTTTAACTTTCTGTATGTTTCTCTGTTTTTATGTCTGCTTTTTCACATCATGAAAATCATGAGGCCTTGCTTTAGTCTGCAGCTTACTGTGACTTCATGCATCTTTCCAGGTTGTTTCAGCGTACGGCTCTGTCCCGTTTCCCATGATGCACGGCAGCTGTCTCCCTGATGCTCTGGATGCGTTTGCCGACGTCTTGCCCTGGAGACCCATATCGGCGTGTCCTGAGATCGGCGACGGGCGCTGTTTCGGCCAGTCAGTGACTCTCAGAGGTTTAGGCGGTCAGAGCTCAGTCAGGTCGGAACAACAATTCATTTACAGCTGCGATTTGATTGATTATCTTTGTGTATACTTGTCCTCTTATTGAAGAGCACTAGTTTTAAAGTAATGTGTTGCCTATAAAACAAAGTTAATTATGCAACATAAAGATTAATTAAAGAAATCATTCATAGACATGGGAAAATTGTTCACAATAATATGCTTTCAGAAAATTAATAGGGTGAATTTTCTTTTCATGCCAACATTAAAAACAATTTTTATATTAATTTATGCAAATTTAATTTAAATTCTGCCTCTTAAAATTCTAATTCTGCACACTCATTTAAAATTTAGGAATTGAACTGGAATCTAAAATCCAATTTAATTAATTAAATTATTTTTAAAATGTTGCACTCCCACGCCAGTTTTATTTTTAGTTAGCAATAATGTTAAAAAGTTTTCTGTTAATTGAAAAGGCCAAAATAAAATTAAATATAAATATTAGAAAAAAAACTTAAACTACATAAAAATTAGAAATGTTTTCCTAAACAACTAATTGAAATACATTTAAGTAGAAGCATTAAAATTAATTGAAAATAAATAAAAAAACTAAAAGTGAAATAAAAATAAATTATATCTGAGTAGTAATATTTAAAAAATGCTCATATAAATGTGATTAATTCATTTATTTAATTTACTGTAATTAAATAATTATAAAAATACTAATAATGTGCATAAAAATATAATTAATAAAAATAAAATAAAATAAATTAAACACAAATACTAATACAAAAAAAAATAATGCACATAAAAAATGTGATAGATAAATTGAATTAAAAAATTAAACCTAAATAGTAATATTAAAAAATAATAATAATGCTAAAAAAATGTAGTAAATAAAAGTGAAATAAAAATAAATTAAACCTAATAATGAAAAAATGTGATTTAGAAAACTTGGAAAAAATAGTAATATAAAAACACTAAAAACACTTATAAAAATGTGATTAATAAAGCTGAAATAAATAAAAATCTAAAAAACAAATAATGAACATAAAAATGTGACAGATAAATATTAAAAAAAGAAAAGAAAAAATTACTAAAAACTAAGTTTTTGTGACTGGTTTTGTGGTCCAGGGTCACATATGTGAATGTTGGTCTAATTTTAATAGTTTTATTTTTTGCAGTCCACTGCTCCCGGGCACAGAGCCGCCCAGTTCTCTGCATCTAGAGCGCTCAGGAGAGGATGTTCTGGCCTCATACGTCAGATTACATTACCCTTCAACACCACTGTGAGTCTCACACACACTCACTGTTACAGCAGTGCACTGATCGTCCAGCTCTGAGACGTCATGCCGTATCTGTGTGTTTGTGTGTGTTTGTGCAGGGCGGTTCAGCTGTTGTCCGGCACCAGTAAACTCACCTCTCCGTTCCCACAGATCTTCAGTCCGGCTCTGAGTCCGCAGGGTTTCCTCCAGAACCAGACGGATTCTCATTACAGTGAGTGCTGCTCTATAACCGTCAGCAGAGTTCAACCTCTTGATTTACTACTACTCTTCTGTTTACAAAATCTTTGTTGTTTGTTAATAAAATAGCACTGAATGTCTGAAGATGATAGAAGAGCTCCTAAACAGGACTGTGAAACTTCTAGATGCTTGATGGATGTTTATATACATATATATATATATATATATATATATATATATATATATATATATATATATATATATATTGTTATTAATCATTTAACGTATTAATTGATTTAATTATAAAATATATTTTCAATTACATTGTATATTATTTAGTTTATATATATATATATATTTTAATTAATTATTTAATTAATTTAATTAATTTAATTGTAAAATATTTAAATTAAATTGTATATAATTTAGTTTTTAATGCATAGTTCACATATATATATATATATATAATTATTTATTAGTTATATATTATATATTAGTTATATATTAGTTATATAATTTATTAGTTGATTTAATTATAAGATATATTTCAATTAAATTGTATATAATTATAGAGAGAGATTTTTTTTTTTATTCATTTATTAATTTATTTAATTATAAAATAGATTTTAATACATTTTATTATATTTTATTAAAATGTTTTGTATTGTTATAGAAAGTTTTTCATCTAATATTTATATGAATATTTATTTTATATTTTATATTTATATACATATATATATTGTATTATCATATATTTTTATAATTATATTTGTTTTATTTCATTTCAACTTTGTTTCAATTTAAAAATGTTTTAATAGTTTTAGTGAGAGTACAGCATTTTGAACTGTACTGAAATTAATTAAATTGCATTTAAGATTCAAATTAAATTCCTAAGTTTGAAAGGTAGCAAACATGTTCCAGAATTTGAATTTTGTAAAACAGAATTTAAATAAATTTCACATAGTTGGCATGAAGTAAAAATAACCCTATTTACTGTTTAATTGTAAATGCATGTTATTAATCTTATTGTGAACAGTTAATCCATGTGTATGTAATTTTTTGTAAACTCCATACACTTCTCCAGTAATAGTTTGCTTAAACTCCGCCCCCCTTTTTACAATCAACTGCAAGCCCCACCCACACGTTGAGAGCGACGCCCAGATCTCAGCATCCAATCAGCAAGTGATGCACAGAACCAAGTCCTGCCCTATTTTTGTTTTTCTTTTTCAATAATCCATTTAATTCGTCTGTAAGCCAAAATTAACACAGGGATGAAATCAAATAATTGATTTATTTCACGTTATCTTTCTGCATCTATCTCAGCTTCCTCTCAGCCGGTCGTTGGTCTTCCTGTCCTGACGTCTCTTCAGTCCAGTCCTGCCGTGGGTCTCCAGCTCTCTGAGCTCCAGAAAGCGTGTGCTGCGCTCGACCTGCGTCGCGTGGCCCCCAGCTTCCTCTCGCACGGCCCCGAACACGGCGAGATCACCGAGTCCATGGAGCAGCTCCGCAACCTCGCGCACTGCTACCGCCAGGACCGCTGCCGCTCTTCATCCGAGGAGGATGATGATGATGACTAGGAGACCGCCAGCAGATCCTCTTCCTCCCGCTGCAGTGTCGGGTCAGGGGTCGGAGCCCGGTTCAGCCCAGATTATCAGTCACGTCCCGATGCTGCATTCACAGCATGTTGCCTTTGGGAATGATGGGATATGTGCTCGCTGAACGCATCCTTCAAAAACACCCAGAGCATTTGGAAGAAAGATGAAGAAAACCAAACTGTGTGAAGAAAACATGATGGATGTGGCGCATTTCCTACAATTGTGCATGTCTCTGTATATGTAAACCTCACTGAACCTGCTTTCCTAGAGCTAAGCTGTGGAAATGTGTAAAAGTTAATTGGGACTTCAAGAAAGTTAACGGTTATTATTAAGAATGGACATGTAGCTTCAACAAATACTAAATACATGTTATAGAAAAACCATTTCATTTTGTTGACTATTTTTTTTGTTTAAAGAACAACAATCCACAAATAATGTACTCATCCAAGATGTACTCACCCCCTTGTCATCCAAGATGTTTGTGTCTTTCTGTCTTCAGTCGTGAAGAAATTATGGTTTTTGAGGAAAACATTTTAGGATTTTTCTCCATATAATGGACTTCATTGGTGCCCCGATTTTAAAATTCCAAAAATGCAGTTTAAATGCAGCTTCAAAGGGCTCTAAACGATCCCAGCCGAGGAAGAAGGGTCTTATCTAGTGAAACGATCTGTCATTTTTTTGACAAATAAAAATTTGTATACTTTAAGCACAAAAGCTGGTGTAGCACAGGCTCTGGGATGCGCGTCCACGACGCTACATACTATTGAATCGCGTCGAAAGATCACGCAGAACTACAGACCCAGTGTTTACAAAGCGAACGCGCAAAGACTAAGAAAGTGCAAGTAAGTGAAACGCTGTTTACAGACAAAAAGGTACAACGATGTCGGACAATCCTGAAGTTGTAGGAAAAAATAAGATGGAGTTTTTTGCCATTTTCTACCTTTTTGAGCCAGAGTACACAGATGATGAACTCGTAGTATATTCGTAGTAGTGATGGGAAGTTTGGATCATTTTACCGACTCGGACCTTTGAGTCTTGTTCAGCAAAATGAATGAATCTTTTTTTCGAATCATTTTGTTCATTTTAACAAAATATAATTAAAATGTTATGTGTTACATCCCTAACACATCTACTGCTTACACAAACATTGATCACACAAAACTATAATGCTATAAGAAACAGAAAAGATTAATTCATTGTTTACCTGGGTCTTTAGTCTATGATTAGCTCACCTCACCTCTTATCTGACAAGTTTTCGGGTTCGAGTCATTCGTTCATCACGTGACAGCCCCATAAGATGAACGAATGACTCGAAAAACCCAAAGCCTCGAAACAGGTGAACTAATTCCAGTACAGAACCTAATAAGATGTTGCGCATGCGCGACTGAACGAATCACCCCCCGAAACAACTCGTTCTTCCCGAGTCACATTAAAGATTCGTTCAAGAACGACCCATTCGTAGCATCGTGGACGCGCATCCCAGAGCCTGTGCTACAAAAGCTTTACCGATCGTTCTGCCAGATAAGACCCTTCTTCCTCGGCTGGGATTGTTTAGAGCCCTTTGAAGCTGCATTTAAACTACATTTTGGAAGATCAAAATTGGGCCACCAATGAAGTCCATTATAAGGAGAAAAATCCTAAAATGCTTTCCTCAAAAACCATAATTTCTTGAAAGACATGAACATCTTGGATGACAAGGGGGTGAGTAAATTATTTGTAAATTGTTGTTCTGGAAGTGGACTTCTCCTTTAATCCGAAGGAAATATACATCATGTAACATTGAGACTTGTTTGTTTTTTCATTGCACAATTGGAAATCACAAACTGAATTGATTTTCTAAGAGAGCTTGAGTTCTATGATCTCTTGAAAAATCTAATTTCTTTTTTTCATAGACAGCACTGTTTGAAAATAATAATAATAAAACAGAACCTTCATCATCAAAAGATTACTTGGGGACTTTTGAATTTGAATGAAAATTTTAGAATTTATTCACCTTAATGTTGTATGAGGTTTTTCTTCTGTATTGAACAATGTTGGTAACCAATAAGTTGCTGGTAGCCACTGACATCCATAAGTAAAAATATATATATATACTGTGGAGTCAATGGCTACCATCAGTTGCTTGATTACCAGTATTATTTAATATTTTCCTTGGGGTTCAACAGAAGGAAGAAAGTGATACAGGTTTGCAACAATTTGAGTAAGTAAAAGATGACAGAATTTTCAAATTTTTTTGGTGAGCTATCCCTTTAAGCGCGGTTTAATCAATATTCATGAGCCTAACAGTCAAGATGTGGGCGTGGCGGGAATTCAGGTAATTTAGACTTCTGTGAGGAGTTTGATTCATATCGCTCATGTGAGTATTTTAGTATTTAACTTTAATACGACTCTTAGTGCTTTAAACCTTAGATTTGTTGCATCTAAAGTTCCTGTAAACTTATAAGATTAAATCCATTTTATTACTAATGTCACTCACATTTATAATGACACGATAAAAACTGGAGAAAAAAAACCCCAAAGTACTCATTATGAAACGGTCTGGCGAGGTCGTATATTTCTTATTGTATGAAAACATATGAAAACAACTTTAATTATGAACACAGTGTTCATATTACTAACGCTTATAATTAACAGGGTTCATACAAGGTGCTTAAAGTACGAATTTTTAAATTTAAGGCCTGAAACCCCCTTGAAAATAGCAATATTGCTGAAGAGGTACTTTAAAAGTGCTTGAATTATTGAAAGACAATGTATCTATGAAAAGTATTTAATTTTGTTAATTAGCACATTTCTTTTCACTCAGTTAAAAAAATAAAATGTTCTTTTATTTCATTTAATGTCAGAAAACAATCGAGCTACGTAATAGGCTAGTACTGACAGTGTTGTGTAAACATGACTGAAAATGCGAAAAGAGGAACAGATGAACCAGATCAGTTGAGTAATTTACCCTGCAACCGCGATTCAAACTCGTGATTTCGATCATTCATTTCAGCATCGCTTGTAACGATTTTAAAAAGCACGTAGTTATGGGTGAAACGGGGAACTCCGAATTAGTTAAACCGCGTCGCAAAATGATCCACTGTTTCGAAACGCTCCAATCGGATCGCGTATGGCGAATCATTTGCTTCAGATCGGGACTTCAAATCGCGTAATTGTTTTATTTAGATACGCAGAGTTCCGAACTAAGTCAACTGATTCGCGATCCGAGTCCTGATCTGAAATAATGGTTCGCGAATTATTATTCAAATCGAGATCAGAGCGTGGATCGCGAATCATTTGATTTAGATCGAACGGGTTAGTGAAACATTTCGCGAATTGAATGATTCAAATTAAATGATTCGCGACACGCGATTTGAAGTCCCGATCTAAATCAAATGATTCGCGATAAGCAAAGTTCCGAACTAAATCAAATGATTTGCGATCCGAATCCTACTCTGAAATGATGGTTCGCGAATCATTTGTTTCACACGGAATACGTTCAGGCCCGGTTCTACGGGGTGCTAGAGGAAGCACCCTCCCAGATAGCAAGAACTTTTGGGCCAAATGTGGTCAATAGCTGGCACATATGGCTTAGATATGGCATGGCTGAACAGATATGGGCCAGATTGTTACCATATATGTTTTGCCATAAGTTTAAAATTAGCGGGAAATCATTGCTTGCTTCACAGCTCCTTTTGAGGTATATGGTCCAGATAACAACAAACACATTAGAACCAAGTAAGGTTTAGCTGTGGCTTACATTGGTAAACATCGACTTCTGGCTAACATTTGGATTACACTTGGAAAACACATCAAGTTTGGCTGATGTCCGGCAGGCCACACCTCCGTTGCTACGACCACTGAGTAGACTTGTAGTCAAGACCGCCTAAACCGAGACCAAGACACTACCAAGACCAGAAGGTATCGAGACCAAGACAAGACCAAGACCAAGACCAAGACAGACCATGTCAAGACCAAGACCAAGTCGAGACCAAGACCGATACCAAGTCGAGACCGGAGAAAAAAAACAGACTAGTGTTGAAGCTATGCAATAACTTGTATGAACAGCAGCATACTAGGGTTCAGCCGCAGTTTACATTCAATACATATTAGACGGTATTACTTCAACTACAGGCAGAGCAATACAGAGACAGACCATGTCATGTGTGTGACTGAGCTCACTGTAAATGTTTTTTCAGACTGGGTGAGATCAACTATGTGTAGCAATTGTATGAAGGCTAGGGCTGGGCGATAAAACGATAACGATATGTATCGCGATAAACACGTGATCGATATCAATAAAAAATGTGTTTGATAAAACGTTCGATATTTTTTATTCTTCTGTGTCGGAAGAAAACAGAGGTTGCGAAGCAAGTTTGGTTGCATTAACAAAGGCACTTGCTCTCTGGTAACCTAGCAACGTAGGGAGTGACACGCTAACAGCCGATCATGTAACAGTATCAACTTTCGTTGCGCCATATCGTTGTCTCGTGCTGGTCTGCTGGATTCCTCTTCATAAGCAGAAAATGAGTGCCGCAGCGAGCGAGAAAATTTTAAATAAAAGAGGAAAAGTCAGCTCGCCAGTATGGCAGTTTTTTGGATATTATAAGTCTGACCGTAGTCAGACCAATGTCGTCTGCAAATTATGCAAGACTGTCGTCCCCGGTAATACCACGAACTTGATGTACCACCTTAGTCGCGCTCACCAAGAATTTTGACCGATTAGTACAATCAGTTAAACGGTTTAAAAGGTATTTTTTCAGTTATTTATCAAAATATTTTAAAACGTTTTTTGGATGGTTAAAGTAAAATGAAATTGCATTTTTGAGAGAAAAAAAGATAAATCGCGTAGGCCTATAACGTTAAGTCGTATTTTATTATTACATTCAGAAAGACACCAGGTCGCGAAATATTTACAATACACTATAAACATAGGCTAGGCTATTTTAGTTCCCCTCACTCCACAAAAATAATTTCAATTTAACAGTATTTAGAAAAGAACAAAAATGAAAAATATAAGAAGCTAGGGGACAAGCAAAAACGAAACCATTTAGGGTAAAGCGAAACTGAAACTAACATTGGGTCTCTCACACGACACAAATCCAATGTCTCTGTATTCAAGATGTATTTGAATGCTAAAATATTATTTGTTATGTAAACCTGGTTTTGTACTTATATGTTTGGCTGATTGTGTGTGCGCGTGCGGCGCCGGCGCAGTCACTTTATTTTTTTCCTTCTAACAGGGGAAACAACTCTTTACAGATAATCGAAACTGTAAACGGTTTGCTGTTTGTAAAATAAAGAAAAATAGGATGCTGCTTTCAGCCGTCTTCCTTTCGCGCAGCACAAAAATGTACCAAAACTCTGCATGCTAGCTACTTGTTGCACTTTTTTTGTTTGTTTTATTAAGTAAAAATATTTATCGTGTAGGCCTATTCATTTATTATATATATATATAGCCTAGCTTTATAATGTTTTTCTCCATTCGCAGAGGCGCTGCAGGTGGTGTGATGTGTCCATGTGAATCATGTTCTGTTGTTTGCTGCTTTTTGCGCATGTAAAATTAATCCCGGTAAACAAATGTTGGTATTTTAACGAGTCACAGACACTTATCCTTTCTAAAATAATTAAATTCTAATTTTAAAAAATCTTGTCGGTTAACGGTTAATAATCGGTTAACACGCCGTGTAGGTTTTTTTTTTTTTTTTGTTTCGTGTAGTGCTGCTAAATCCCCGACCACTATGACGGTCTGAGACAGCGAGACTTGACAAGACCGAGAGGTCCGAGACCAAGACAAGACCAAGACCAAAGACCGTCAAGGCCGTGACAAGACCGAGACCACGTAAAAGTGGTCTCGAGACCGGTCTCGAGACCAAGACCGGTCTCGAGACATATATCACTACCACTGAGTCAATTTGACTGAAAGGGGGCAATTCCCTCACGGATTTTGCGTCACACAAGTGCTTCAGGTAAGTTATATTTTGCCATTTTAAAGTAATTTTATTTAAATATCCATGATTATGTGTAAGCATTTGTAGTTATTAGATGTTTAGATATTTGTTTCATTGAGAAAAGCGTCGAGTTAGATCATTTTTCTCTGTTGAATGTGGTGTTTGCGTAGCCCTCCGACATATTCCAATAATTACGCAATCCGGGTTAATACAAAATCACTTATTTTAGATAGAGACTGATTTGTGAAAACGTTTATAAAGCATTTTTTCACTGCTCTGTGGTGTGGTAAAACCAACCCGTTCTCATCAATTTGCCTATAAATAACACGGCTTTACACTTTCCAACTGTGTGTAATACATAGGCCAAAGTCCAATTTCGCATGCATATGATATGCCAATCCTTCCCATTAACTTCTGTGGAGAGCAGATCTTCTACGGTCGTGACGTCACCAGCGAGGCTCGGATTTACGACTGTAAGGAACGTTATTATTAACAGATAAAATAAGGATGTGTGCATTAAAGCAAATCAGTTATAGCTAAATGTCTTCAACATTACTGTGAAAGGTTGAATCATCAAGTAAAGGTGTGGCAAGCATTTTAGTTACTGTGCTTTACAAATAGTATACCGTAAAAATCACAGTTACTGGTAAAACTATGTTTACAGTGGTAAAACCATGGGAAGTGTTGTGGTTATTGTGCTTTAACTACAAATCCCACAGTAAAACTATGCTTACAGTGGTAAAACCATGGTAAACGTTGTGGTTGTTGTGCTATAACTACAAACACCACAGTAAAACTACAGTTACAGTGGTAAAACCATTGTAAGTGTTGTGGTTATTGTGCTTTAACTACAAACACCACAGTAAAACTATGGATACTGAGGTAAAACTATGGTAAGCGTTGTGGTTATTGTGCTTTAAAAACAAATACCACAGTAAAACTATGCTTACAGTGGTAAAACCATGATAAACGTTGTGGTTGTTGTGCTTTCACTACAAATACCACAGTAAAACTATGCTTACTGAGGTAAAACCATGGTAAACGTTGTGGCTGTTGAGCTTTAACTATAAATACAGAAAAACTGAAAAACTATGGTTACTGAGGTAAAACCATGATAAACTTTGTGGTTGTTGTGCATTGGCTACACATAATATGGTCAGGCAACAATTTATATGGTAAAAATATGGTAACTGTGCGGACTTTTCATGATCACGCTTATCACGCAATACTGGGTTGGTTGATTTGTAAAGCTGCCATCAGCCACGTGAATATGATTAAAACGGTTTTATTTATTTATCTATTTCAAAACTGCAACAGTTAGAAGTTAACTTAGGCTAATGTAAATGGTAGGCTAATGTTAGCAGCTGTGCTAACAAAGCAGCCGACTGTTCTACTAACTAATTTGAACGCATACGCTTCCATTTTAACACATGAGCCCATGTAAGGAGATGCAGAAGCACCAAAATAATGAAAATAATGATCTCATTACAAAAGAAAAGATTATTGCCCTTACTTACCTGTTTGAATGTGTACACGCATCAGGTGAACTGGGCAAACCGAGCCTCGCTGGTGACGTCACGACCGTAGAAGATGCTGTGTGGTATTTGTACGCATCTGCTCTCCACAGAAGTTAATGGGAAGGATTGGCGTATCATATGCACACGAAATTGGACTTTGGCGTATGTATTACACGCAGTTGGAAAGTGTAAAGCCGTGTTATTTATATGCAAATTGATGAGAACGGGTTGGGTAAAACATACAGGCTGTCTTGACGTGAAACATAACAGTCGAAGCCATTAGAAAAATCATCTTACATTTCTTAAAATGGGCTTTGATGTAACGTAGTGATCCCGATTTCATAGTCCTGTTTTTTTTTTTTAAACCATTTTAAACGGTTTTCAAAAACGTAAACGATTGACAACATGTCAAGCTTTTTATAGATGTCCCAGTTAGCAAATTTCCTTTGGCCCGGATCTGGCCATAATCTACAGATAAAGTGTGGCCCAGATTAGTATTTGTTCGCCGGGCCAAAATTGGCCCATATGTTTTTAGCTAGAACTGAACCAAACCAGAGTCATAACTCCACCGTTCATGAGTACTTGATGCAATGTTGAGAAAATACTTAGAAAATGTAAATAATTTTTGTATTTCAAGTCAAATGCTGTGTGCCCAGGAGGTAAGTATAGCCTAGTAAATGGTGTTTGTGTGAATGTCCACAAAACTTGAAGACTTTATATTAGCAGTAGGAAAGATGAAAAACATTTTAAAGATGAAAAACAATTCATGAGATAATCATTAATAATTTGTTGCCATTGTGTGAATAATATGTAATAAGTAAAAATTAAGTATAGTTTGAAAATGTATTTGAAAAGTAACAAATTGATTATATAATCCAGATTACATGTATTTGGTTATCCCACACTGTTGAGCATTTTGAGTTTTAGTGTAATCCTGCAGGTCTACCTTTCAGTTTGTAATACTGATAATAATTATTAAATTTCTCTTCACTGTAGGTGCTGTCAGGCAGAATCCCCTGACTGGAAGGGCTTCAGATAAAGACATTGAAAATAACTTTATAAAGTGGCTGCACCTGTCTGGAGACGAGATGGTGGGAGGAAAGAGAGAATGAATAAACAACAGTGCATTGCTGACCCCCATTATACAGTTTGCAGCATTACTAACACCAACACACTTTAAAGCAACTTTTCTCTTTTCAACACTTTTCTTCTCAACACTCAAGTTTAATGTTATTTGTTCTTAAAAACTAGTTCCGACTCAAATTTGTCCATTTAATTTTTTTTTTTTAATGCTAAATGTATATCTGTTGAATATTCTTAAAAATGGATTCCAACTCAAATTTGTCAATTTCATAATTTTTGGTTTGAATATTAATTGTGTTTGTTTTATATTCTTAAAAAATGATTCCAACTCAAATTGTAATGTTAAATATATGTTATATATTTATAAGAATATTCTAACTCAATACTGAGTAACTGTAAAGCGCATTTAACCCGCACTGACGAAAGTAAATTATTTTATTTACATTTTTGTTGTTGAGTGTGTGATTTACTCTCTAGTTAATACAAATTTTACATATACAGTCAGCTGCATGTGGGCCACATTAGGGCAGTGAGGTCTTAACAGAACTCAGCCTTACTAAAATGAAACATGAGGCCCGTATATGGGCCACATAAAAATGTTTTACTTGGCTCATGATAGGCGGAGTTATGGCTCTGGTTTGGTTCAGTTCTAGCTAAAAACATATGGGCCAATTTTGGGCCGGCGAACAAAAACTAATCTGGGCCACACTTTAGCTGTAGGTTTGGGCCAGATCCGGGCCAAAGGAAATTTGCTAACTAACGACGTATTGGAAATATATTTTACAGATGTGCCAGACTTACATGTGACTTATATTTTAGGAACACTGCTGTCTGATAGTATTTTCATAATCAAATTTCAAATTAAAACAACAGAATAAGTACAAGTAGAAGAAAAATAAGTTTCCAATCAAATGAAATCAGTATTAAAATTATTTATTTATTTATTTGCACTACAGAGGTGGCACAGAAGAACACAAAAGTGGCTTGTAGGTGTATTTTCATGTGCATGAATGCAATAAAATTTATAAACTCATGTTGAGATTAATGTTTTAAATATAAAATTTTGAGTACAGAAATATTAAACGTGTAGAGACCTTTGAAGCTCCCGCAAACACATGTTGCTCCTGAAGATTTTTTTTTGCATGCAGTAATTTTCAGTTTCAAATGCAATGTAAACAATGTTTACTTTAATAACAATACAAACAGTAGATATAGCGCCGTTGTGCTCTGGGCGTCCCGTGTTCGAATCCCGACTCAAGGACCTTTCCCGATCTCCACCCCCCCATACATTCTTATGGTGATTTGACAAAATGAATTGACAGTTGATGTATACAGTGCAACAGCAAAAGCTGAGAAAAATGTGACCCTGGACCACAAAACCAGTCATTTAAATTAAGATGTATACATCATCTGACAGCTGAATAAAAAGCTTTCCATGGATGTACGGTTTGCTAGGATAGGACAATATTTGGCCGAGACACAACTATTTGAAAATCTGGAATCTGAGGCTGCAAAAAATATAAATATTGAGAAAATCACTTTTAAAGTTGTTCAAATGAAGTTATTAGCAATGCATAGTACTAATCAAAAATTAAGTTTTGATATATTTACGGTAGGAAATTTACAAAATGTCTTTACTTAATATCCTAATGATTTTGGGCATAAAAGAAAAATCAATCATTTTGACCCATACAATGTATTTTTGGCTATTGCTACAAATATACCCATGCCACTTAAGACTGGTTTTGTGGTCCAGGGTCACATTTAATGTTTGTAAACTCCTTTTTACAGTACATCCTTTCACAGTTTAATCTTTGAGAAAAAAAAAAAAATAGAATGAAGTCTGTGGTTAACATCCTTCAACCCCAGTACCAGCTGTTGAGATCACTAACCACTCTGTAGTTCTTGTATCTTCGGATATGATCGCAAGCCCAGCAAGCGTGCTCAAGACCAAAGTAGGTTGTACTTGCAACAAAATGTTCTCTCCAGGTGAAGTACTGCCTGTACAAACTCTCATTTTGGTCCAGAAGCTTAAGATGTTCAGCTAGTTCTTTCGGGGAGGAGAAGTCGTCCACATGGATAAAGGCATTGCCAGGAATTAATTCCTCGTAGTTTTTCCTTGGTGGACCGAGAACCACAGGAACAGTGCCGAGTTTCAGAGGGTTGTAGAGTTTTTCTGTGATGTAATCCTTATGAATGGAGTTCTCAAAGGACAGGTAGAATTTACAGCTGGACACCAAATCCGAATAATCTTCATTGCTAACGGGCTTGCTGAAGCTGCGTCCGTAAGTTTCTATACTGATATGTTGCTTTAAATTTTCATAGTATTGTGAACGCTTGTACTTTGAGCTCCAGTTGCTCACAATCCAGCACACAAGTTTATTCTTATGTGGGATTTCAAAAGTTGTGCTCCCACCAGTTTTCTCTGAGATTCGCCCATAAGGGACCATGATGTCGGAGTCTTGTCTGTAAGTTGTGGTCAGATTGAACAGATTGTTTAGAGTTGAATGCGGCGCTGAGTTACTGGGAGACTCCATGTTCATCCAGATCCATTTCTGGAACGGAGGTCGCTGCAGTGTCGGCATGTCGTCCTCACGGATTTCTCTGTGATGAAACAAAACGCCATGCGCGCGTTTAAACTGACTCCTGTCGTCTGTCAAGCGGCAGCCGTGGATGTTGTACAGTGACCTGCAGATCCCTAAATCAAACTTGGCCCCGAAAGGCCACATCCAGATCAGGAGGATGGTGTCTGGATCAGTTGGTGTCACTGGTTCTTTTTGCGTTAACAGGTTTCTGATAGAGATGATGTTCACCATTTCAGTTTGATTTGTCATCTTAAGAGCGTTGATGCAGATTTCGCTGCAGGAATTAGATTCAGAAACGGTTGGCCATTTTAGGCAGTTTACGGTCGGCCGGTAGTACGTGTAGAATATTCCTGAGAAACATATTAACAAAGCCACTATGATGAAGAGGTTCTGACAGACTCTGGAGATCTGGAGCTCCATCTTTGACCTTTAATAGAGAGAGCATGATTATGTGCTGCGCACGTGTTCACAAAAAACTTCTAAATAGCAGGCAAGAGTTTTCTCTTAAAACCGATTCACAAAGATACTGAGACAAACACTAAGGAACAGAGAGAAGTCCTAAACTAAGAGTAAGGGCGGGATTAACCTCATTGCTATGGATGATGCCAGCTTGCTTATTATGCACACTGTGATTGGCTGATAGTGGAGGGGTCTCTGTCAGAGATTTATTCATAGAAATATGGTAGAGCGCAATATTATGTTGCCACATTCAAATAAAGATTTTAATATGCAGGCTACAGTCCAAAGTATACTTCACTTTTTATGCAAGGGACAATGTACAGTGCGTGAAGCGAATTCCATCATCAGAATAGTACGCGACCACCTGATTGTTGTAACCGTGCATACTTTGTAGAGTAGATAGTAGATAGTAATACATGCAAATGTAACGAAAACCAAACTGGACCAAACTGAGGTACCATTATGTGTAGTTTTAACTGTTTATCATGGTTTAAAATGTATGCTTGCTGTGGGAGACCAATGCTTAAAAAAAAATTCAGAATAAATGTAACCATATAAAACTGAGGTTGCTACAATTTGTACAGATGTTACTGATTGATAATTGTCATGAATCCTGTCCGGTCTGCCCGCCACCAGAGGTCCCCTGCAGTGATGGCAAAAGTACACACATCCTTCACTCAAGTAGAAGTACAGATACTCATGTTTAAAAATACTCTGGTGAAAGTAGAAGTACTGATTACACTTTTTTACTTAAGTTAAAGTAAAGAAGTATGGGCTCAGACATGCACTTAAGTAAAAAGTACCCATTACTACTACCTGTTTTAGTGTCACGCTGGTAACTGGACCTCACATCATATTGACACATTAATAAAAAATAACTTGCATTTAAAATTTGTTGAATGTATCAAGGTAGAACAGGGCCGGACTGGGACAAAATTTCAGGCTGGGAAATTTCACACTCATCCAGGCCATCCCATACACGCACAACAAATTCTGAAACCATGGACAACCGTGTCACATTTAAATAAATGTTTAAAACCTTAGGCTGGGGACGTGCAAAATAAGAAAAAGGCTCTCTCTTGAACTTCCATTTTCCTTTTCAGTCTCTTCATTTTCCATGATATCTCTCTGCATCTCACTTTGTGTGTGTTTGCTTTTTTCACTAATTTTCTTGTACCTGTCACTGTTCCCATCAGCCATTTACTGTTATGAGCAGAACTGTCTCCACCTTGCTGCAAAACAACCACCTCATTATATTCTATTTGCAGTAACAATTTTAAGTTAAATGTAAAGTATCACATTATGACCAGGTGTTGATTTTTTATCTTAAAATGGCTTAAATACTATAGATTTAACAAAACTATATTTTCAAAATTGCCTAAATGTCAAAATTAGTACAATTATGATTACATCATGACAATATCTTTACAGAAAAATCCTAATACTGAACATGTTATTGCATTATCATGAGTCATATTTTTCTCTTACCAAAATTAACCATGGTTTATTACAGTAAAAGTATAGTAACCATGTTTGTTTTGTTTTGTTTTGTGTTTTTTGGCGGATCTGTTTTAATTTACAATCGTAGTTTTACTACACGTCTCATGGTTAGACGATGGTTAGTGTAGCAAAACCATGGCTCAGTTGTGGTTAAGTCAAGTCAAGTCAAGTCACCTTTATTTATATACCGCCTTTAACAATACAGAATTGTGACAAGGCGGCTGTACAGTATTAGATAGGAAACAGTACATCAACAATGCCAAAGGCAACAGTAAACACTCACATTTTAGGTAAAGGTAGTTAATCAAAAACAATAAAATAAAATGCAATATTGTGTTGAGAGAAAGTGTCCCCAACTAAGCAAGCCAGAGGCGACAGCGGCAAGGAACCAAAACTCCATCGGTGACAAATGGAGAAAAAAACCTTGGGAGAAACCAGGCTCAGTCGGGGGCCAGTTCTCCTCTGGCCAAAGGTCCCGTGGTCTTGTGCCGACAGCCGTCTAGGTGACGAGGTCTTCACTGTGGATCCGTCTCTGGGGCTCATCTAGTTACCATGTTACCATGGTTTAACTATAGTAACCATGGATTTTGGTTTTAATTTTCGTAAGGTTTATATTGTTATCTGCCCGAGCTCCCTCTGAACGCATTACAAAACAATGTTTTATAACATTTGTTTGCTAAATTACTACTGTAACTTTACAGTAGATAATAATGATGTCCCTCAGCATAGAGTATTTTGAGTGATGATAGTAATTTAGTTTATTTTTCGTTATAGTACTACTGCTGTAGTTTTGTCTTTGTTTACTTAGCATTAAACTGCTAGCAACACTTAGCAGCCTGTTTACAGATGAAACTGACCTGCACTTGAAGTCCTGAACAAGTCAGTAGTTTTGCCTCTATGATCCACCCGGGCATTTCCATCCATTCTCGAGTTACTTGCAATGATTACTCTGATAAAAACCGTTTGGCGGAGACACGGAGAGCGCACGAGCCATATCGCGTTGCCAGTAAAGACAAACCAGTCCATGATTTATTAGAGATTTGTTATTGAATGTTGATCCACCAAATGCTGATTAAAACTAAAGTAACAAGCCTATTTTAAAAATGTGAGAAGTAGAAAGTACAGATATTTGTGTAAAAATCTAAGGAGTAAAAGTAAAAAGTAGTCCTTTTTAAAAAGTAAAAAAATAAATAGTGAAGTAAAGTACTGATACCAGAAAAATCTACTTAAGTACAGTAACGAAGTATTTGTACTTAGTTACTTCCCATCTCTGGTCGCCTGTACATTTCAGTAACATTTCACACCACACAGAGTGTTGTATCACACCCCGGACTACGTTTCCCATGACCCATTGCGCTGATTGCTCGAACACCTGTATCCAATCAGCCGCTCTATATAAGCCTCAGACTTCCCCTTGCATCTCACCGAGTATTGTGGAGTTTTGTATTGTGGTGTATCGCTTTGTGCTCCCTAGTTCACTAGTTCCCCTTTTTCACCTGGTCATCTCATTTTGTCTGTGCTGCTGCCTGCCCTGTGGATATTCACAGTTCGCTCATTTATTCGGATTAACCCTTTTGCCTAGCCCCTTGGATTAGGTTTTCCATTCATTGACCCTCGCCTGCTTCACGGACTACTCTCACATCTTGTCCTAAGCTGTACCTGTCTGCTATTGTTCGACTCTGCCTGTTTGTGACCATGTCTTCGACTTTGTTATTCAATAAAGCTTTGCATTGCATCCCTCGCTACGTTACAATAATGAACAAAAATGTACCTCTGCACCCTGAAGCTACTATCAAATGTGCATTTCTAAGAGACAAAAGTGATATTATTATTATTATTATTATTATTATTCAGAATCATAAAGAGCTTTATTGGCAAGTATGCTTGCACATACAAGGAATTTGTTTTAGTGTCATTAGCTTCCAGTACACAGAGACAGCAGCAACGTGCAGACAATAAAAATAAAGATTAGAATATAATACACATATGTAAATATATTTATTATTATTATCATTATCAGACAACCCAAACCTGTTTCTTGATTCGGCTTGAGAAAGTTTTCAGTCTGAAATAGTTTGAAGTTTAAAGTAGTTTTAACCTTAAATATTTTGAAGGCAATACAGTCTGATTGATTGATTGATTGATAGATAGATAGATAGATAGCCCTTATAGAGACCTCGTGACCACGCAAAATACTAAAATACTAAAGTGTGGGATTATTTTGAATTAGAAGGACTCGGAAAAGTTTAGCGTAAACAGTGTAATATCAAATTAGGCGTTAGCTTAGAGGCAAGCCAAAGCCAGCAAATGTCAATCACGGCATTCACTACAACCTGCCGCCGCTGTGCTCCCGTTTTTGCCGTATCCAACGAAACAATAATAGCATGAAATCAAAAAGAAGATGCCGACCACGGAAACTAATAGCAGAGTTAGGTAAGCATCTGGTCGTATTGCAGTTTTCTCGATTGTTAACACAATGTAACTGATGTTAGTTGTCTTATATTCCCAAACCATTCATTCAGTGCTAAAAACAAAGACACATTTCTCAAAAAGTTTAACAATAAGTAAGTTAAACATTAAGTAGCAAAACTGATGACACACCAATCAGAATCTCTGCATCCAACAACGGAGAGAGGAGAGAAAAGAACGAATCATTTATATGGGTATTATACTTACAAATACAGTATAATTATTGTACAGTACCAGTATATTAGATGATGGAAGTTTCACTATTCTATATATACAGTAAACTGCAGCACATGCCTGGTGAAAAAAAAACAGCATATGCTGGTTAGGTAGGTTTTGGTGCTGGTATAAGCTGGTCCTTTGCTGATTTATGTTGGTCCTTGACCAGCAACATGACCAGCATAAACCAGCAAAGGACCAGTTTAAACCAGCACCAAAACATACCTACCAGCATATGCTGGTTTTTCCAGCAGGGATGTTGTACACCTTCAGAAGTGTGACTGTCAGATTTTATTTGTAACCATTTTTATGTGTAGCCTACTGTAATTTTGCAGAACTGAGAAATTACTACCCAGAGATATAGTCTTGTGTCAGGAGACCAAATAGTACTGTATACTCTAATGAAATTTAGCCAAATGTGCAGAGGATGCTGAATTTAATTTTAAATTAAATTTTTTACTGTACTGTATTGTGGTGCATACCAAGTTCATATACAGTTCTTTGTTATTTGAACTTTTCTAGTGCTTTTCATCTACTGCAAGATTACTTTACAGTAGTAAAATGAAAATATTTTATCCCAAAAATTCATTGCAGAATTAACAATCTGTAATTTAATTTATGTTGTATCCTGTAATAGACATTGAGTTGCAAATTAATTCCTAATAAGAGTTTTTTGTTAGTGTTATTGATCTCATGAGTGTTCACTGGGCAGGAGAGTCATCGTTGTATTTGAATTGTGTGTAATCATTTAAGAATACCTGTCATAACTAGATTGAAACTTTTGAAAGACAAATTTATGCTGGCTTGTCTTAAGACTTGTTTAAAAACATAACTAGTTTGGTCAGTTATATGTTCTAGATGTTTGCTAAAGTGTTGCTAGTTGGTTGCTAGGATATTCTGGGTGGTTGCTAGGCTCTTGCTATGCAGTTGCTGGGGTGTTTTATGGTTGATTGTGTGTCATGAGTGATTACATTCCCACCTCTGTTAATAACAGAAAATCAAACATTGTTTCCAAAACTGATCCAGTTTCAGTGCTTTGATATTATTATATTTCTTTCTAATGTTAGGAAATTAACATTAAATCATCGACATTAACATTAACTTGCACTGAAACGTGATTTATACCATCTAAGTAGTAATTTTATAGAATCGCATGTCTTCTTTAGTGATACAAGCTCAGAAACATTTATAACCTGTTGAGGTTTTTTATGTTGTTTATTGACTTGGTGCCATGATGGACATTGAAATGTTATTTATTTTTCATTTTAAACAGTATAGATGATTACTTATGGTAATGCAATATTTGTGAACACAACTGTGTATGTCAGACTATAAATCCACAAAAACTATGCATGGGGGCTTGCTTTGGAGTTGCCACCCCTCATAGACCCCATGCTACCCCTTTGCCACCCTAAAAATTATTTTCTAGATCCGCCCCTGGCTCCCATCCGCTTCGTCTGTTCCTCTAAACGAAGACCCATTTCGGCGGTGGTGTGGGATGTCCAGCACTTTCTAAAAACTCTATTGGCTTGCTTTTCGTTTATCTCTGCGTGCCTGCGACTTCAGTTCCTTTTTTCGTAGTTCACCAGACCATGTTGATAATTTACTGAACAAAAACGCATGGTCTTGAGTACGTAAAATGGGCGTTGTTGCATTGTTTTGTTTTTAAACGACATAGCCTGCATGACGTAAGTTTTTAAAAGCTGTTTCAATGCTATTCCTTGATAAACGTTTCTGTTGTTTTTGACTTGTTTTAATATGTTGTCTAACGATATATAAAGATGAATAATTCTGTCAGGTTATTGATTGATTTTAGATTGTTTGTTCTGCGTTTCCCCAGCTGAGTTGAATAAATAAGCGATGCATTGGCTGACGCTGAGTGTATGCTCTTCTTTTGTTTCCTTTTTAATGGCCGCCTAAAATTAAATGATGATAACGCGAGTCAAGCGTACAGCTAGTGGAATTCGTTGAGGGATTTGACAGTGTGATTTATAGATAAGTATTTCAAATGTAGGCTATTATATACATGCACATACAGGTGCATCTCAAAATTTGAATATCATGAAAAAGTTTTTTGTTTGTAACTTATTTCAAAAACTGAAACTGTTATATATTCTTGATTCATTACATGTAAAGTAATGAATTTTTTTTTAATTTTGATGATTAGAGCTTACAGCTCATGAAAATCAAAAATCCAGTATATTAGAATATTTCCTAAGATCAATCAAAAAATGGATTTGCAAAACAGAAAAGTTCAAGTTTTTTAAAGTATGTTCATTTATGCATTCAATACTTCGTCGGCAGCACAAATTACAGCAAATTACTTGCTCCTAGCACAAATGACAGCATGAGTAAGGAGTACTCAGGGTGGTTGCTGGGGTACTCTTAGTGGTTGCAAGGGTGTTGCTATGCGGTTGCTAAGGTGTTGTTATGCGGTTGCTAGGGTATGGGGTGGTTGCTAGGTTAGTTTGGAAGGTTGCTAGAATGTGGCTGCTTGGGTACCTGGGGTGGTTGCTAAAGCACTCTGGGTGGTTACAAGGGTGTTGCTATGCGGTTGCTAGGAAACTCAGGTTGGTCCCTAAGGTGTTGCTATTCAGTTGCTAGGGTATGGGGTGGTTGCTAGAGTGTTGCTGTGAAGATAGATAGATAGATAGATAGATAGATAGATAGATTTTTTTTTAACATAAGTATGATCAGTTAGAAAATATATAGCAACTCGAGTCAGATCAGTCTGCAGATCTGGTCTGAGTTTGGTGGTTGTAGAGTTAAAGCTTTAGGAGGAGTTAGAGTTGTAAATTTTAGTCTCTCAAGCCAACTTAATAATAAATGCAGCACGTTTCTAAAATGTTTACGTTCCGAGGCAGATTGCCACCAACAACCTTTTAGCCCTGCTAAAAAAAAAAAAAAAAAAACAGTAGAAACCATCACAGAATTTTTAATGGTTTTACTGGTTATAATGGGAATTGAACTCATTTTAAAGTTTTATGTAGTATTAAAGTATTATGGATTTTTGAAAATTACCTTTTTTGCAGGGTCTAACACAGCTCTAAGTGAATGAAAACATCCTGCAAAGTTTTAAATCTGAAAGTGCTCCATGTATAAAGTTATTGTCTTTCAAAAAACAAATCTTTAGCTGTTTCAAGCTGACATGAAACTTTAGTCAACATATTGCGCGCCCACTTGTTGCACATGCAGATGCGGGAAAACTGGAAGCCCCAGTTATTCTGATATTGGAGTAATCCAAAAAAAATGTACTCTGTAGCATGCAAAATACGTATTTAGTTGTGTGTGTTGTGTTCGCTCCACACAGCTTGTAGGCCTCTACATCATTTTTTTTTTAAAATTAAAAATTGAGAAACAGGAAAGTAAAGAGAGAGATCACCCACAGATAAAAACCTGCTGTTAATTTACTCGCCCTTAGATCATCCGAGATGTAGGTGACTTTTTTTGTCAGTAGAACAGTAAAAATGATTTTTACCTGAAAGCGTGATCCTTAGCGATTCACACACTGCACGTCTGTGGCTGCTGGTTTTTGAGAGTCAACAAAAACATTTACAGACAAGACCAAATTAATCTCGTGGCTCCTGACGATACACTCTTATGAAGCAAAACGATCAGTCTGAGAGAAAATGGATATTATTTACAGACTAATTACCTTTAGTCCTCAGCCTTGGAAAACTGTTCTCAGTGTGTTCGTGACTGTCTGGACCACAAACTTCCTGTTTTTTATGCGCTTGAGCCACATTGGTGCAAACATGAGAGCGAGCATGAGTCATGAGACTTGATAGCGTTAATGTTTCAAGTGTGATGCAAAGACGACACCTGTAGAATCGAACTGGATCAGATGCCAGAAATCTGTAAAAAATCTGGATTCCCGAATGTGAGCGTGCATGTGACCTACGTCATTTCCACATCTAAAACACAGTCAGTGTTATGCACATTGATAATAAACACAGCTCAAAGGCCTTCCTACCAGTGGCCCTCCTTCACAAAACATAACATCTTGCACAGTTTTATTATAGGGAGAATGCAAAATATTTCAATATAAGCATTTCAGTCAATTGAATTTTTTGCAATATTTCAAACCTTTAACCCACAGGGGAAAATCAACCCATAGCAAAAGTTCTGTGGAAAAAAAACACTCACCTTGCATCCAAAACGAGCTGATCACAGGTTGAGAGTAAGGTGAGATAACTGACAAGACCCTGCTAGTTTGTACTGCCTCTTGTGGTTTTTATTTATTGAAGATATGAAAGAGCGGTTACAGCGGAGCTTGTCTGGTTTGTCAAGTCCTGACACGCATTCATGATGTGATAACATGCGCAGAGTTTGTTGTGAGCCTGATGATGAACAAATAGCTGCTAGATGTTTAATTTGGAGCTGTAACTCTTTCAAAACAGTCACACTGCAAGCCATCCATTTTGAATAAATTAAGTATATTAAAGTAAATTAAGTATAATTAAGTATACAAATTTTTACTTTCCAAAAAAAAAAAATGACAGATCATTTCGCTAGATAAGACCCTTCTTCCTTGCCTGGGATCATTTAGAGCCCTTTGAAGCTGCATTTAAACTACATTTTGGAAGTTCAAAATCAGGGCACCAATGAAGTCCATTATATGGAGAAAAATCCTGAAATGCTTTCCTCAAAAACCATAATTTCTTCACGACTGAAGACAGAAAGACATGAACATCTTGGATGACAAGGGGGTGAGTAAATTATTTGTGAATTGTTCTTCTAGAAGTGGACTTCTCCTTTAACAAAAAAGGTAAAACAGCAATATAGGACTATTTTGAAGTTGAGGGAGTCATGAGATGGGAGTTTTTCGACATACCCTAACTGTCATGACCCGGAAAAAAAGAGTTCAGGCAGAGTAAGACAAGACGAGCGTTTGACATTAAAAAGTATATTTAAGTGTATTATTTTTATGAAAATAACCGATCGTGTTGCAAAACGCTCAGCCCTTGGACAGACATTGTGTTCCTGCGGTCAGGAGTACCCTTGGAACAAGTGTCCAGGCGCATCGTTGTCACCACAGATGCTTCCAAGACAGGCTGGGGTGCCGTGTGCAACGGGCGTGCAGCTTCCGGGGTCTGGACGGGCCCCCGACTCCATTGGCACATCAATTGCCTGGAGTTGTTGGCAGTGCTTCTAGCCCTGAGGAGGTTCCGACCTTTGATTCAGGGCAAGCATGTGTTGGTCCGGTCAGACAACATGGCGCGCCTTACAGCAAGATCCCTTTGAGCCCCTTCAGTCAGTCGAACTGGACACCCTCTCCTTTAAGACGGCTCTCCTGACTGCACTCACTTCTGTCAAAAGAGTGGGAGACCTCCAAGCCCTCTCTGTTAACAGTTCGTGCCTAGAATTCGGGCAGGCAGATTCTCACGTTGTCCTGAGACCCCGGCCTGGATACGTGCCCAAGGTCCCCACCACTCCCTTCAGAGACCAGGTGGTGACCTTGCAAGCTATTTCTTCCCGGGAAGATGACCCCAACCTGACCTTGTTATGCCCAGTCCGTGCCCTGCGCATTTACTTGGAACGTATTTAGCCCTTCAGACGTTCAGAACAGCTCTTTGTCTGTTATGGAGGACAGCAGAAGGGGAAAGCTGTCTCCAAACAAAGGATCTCCCACTGGCTAGTGGACGCGATCCGTACGGCCTACCAGGCTAGAGGCTTACCCTGCCCACTGGGAGTGAGAGCCCACTTGACCAGGGGCTCTTGGCTCAGCACGCTGGTTGGTGTAGAGCTCGCCTAAGCACTTTCCCTAATGGTGATTACGCTTCTAAGTTTCAGTAGGTTTCCTGACGTGAACCCTGGACACACTCTCCATCATTTGGCATTTCTGGACATAGCAGAGTTTTTGAGGAGGAACTCGCTACAAATTCCAACACAAGGTATGAACACCTTTATTTACTCATGGTTGGATTTGTGCCCCATATGTAGTGGCCCCTTATGTGGCCCCATGTGTGTAATTTCCACCTATATCTCTCTGTGGTGCGGTGTTTCCCCTGAAGACAGGTTTGTCTCTAGGGTCTTAGTTTGGTAGTCTCCCCTAGCGTGAGACCCACGTCAGGTCCCATATCTAATGATATTCACTTTATACCCCCCCCCCCCCCCCCCCCCGGGCAGGTTGTGATCTCCGTAGTGCCTGTTTCCCTCGGGAAATAGTCACTTCCCCAACATTCTCAAGACACTTAGCCGCTCCACTGCGGAAGGCCCGGCTGCAGGACACTGTTGTAACAGGTCAGTTCTTGGATCATAAAAATACACTTACATGTAGGTTTAAAATTCCACATGTCACATTTAATGTCCAACAACAAATATTTTAGCAAATGTATCCACCTTTTCCTCTCGTGAGTGTGCGCAGCCATTTGTACATTTGCTCCGAATTTCTGATCTAAATTAAATGACTCGCGATACGCGGTTTGAAGTCCCAATCTGAACCAAGCGATTTGCGATCCGATTCTAGCTCTTCGAAACATTGAATCATTTTGCAGCGTAATAGTTTAACTGATTCGGAGTTTCGAAAAGCTCATTTTCAGTACATGTCGAAATTCGACAATGAATGGCCCTTTTGAGCTGTTGTTTTTTTTTTTGTTTGTTTTTTTTTTTGTTTTTTTTGCTAGTGAATAGCTTGAAATAGACGAGTTTGAGTTTGAATCAATCGGAGCAGTTCCATCGTAAATGATTCACTCAGTTGATAGATTCGGTTGGTCTGTTTCTCTTTTCACGTCTTTAGCCATGTTTACATGACATTTTTAGTACTACTACTGGCTTAACCCGCTAGTTTTATGACATTAACTGAAATAAAGTATGATGTTTACGAATAAAACTTCCGCATTTCCATTCCGAAGATCCTTTCCACATCGAAGACTTCAAACACAAATCTACTCCATATTGAGGTGAGGTAACTGGTTTACTGCAAACTAGTGAAACACTCCATTAATATGACAAGCTGCAGCTCAAAATACATGGAAACATCATGCATTATGATGGAGTTTGTAGCTTAATTCACTATATTTGAAATAGTTTGAGCACTGCAGTTCAGCTGCTGACCGTTCAATAGGAAATCAGTTGAGAGCAGCCATCTCATACCATTAAAGTCAATACATTTATCAGTATATTTTGTACAACTATTTGAGAACTTGTTGTAACTTGTTGTTTGATTGTATTAGTACACTATTAGACTCTTCTCTTCTGATCTACAGGATCTGCTCATGGATTACTATGTCGCTGGAGATCTGCTGACGTTGTGAGGTAAGTTTGGTGATCGTATCCTGGAGGGCGTGGCTCAGTTCTACCTGGCTGAGATGCTAATGGCCATCGATTCAGTCTGTGCACAGGTATTTGTACTAACACTCATCAGTTCACCTAAACATGCAAATCATTACAGAATGAAAGATTCCTTTAATGTCATCAGACAATGATTTTATAACTTTATATAATATAGTTATATAACTTAATTTTTTAGAAGTGCAACTTTAAAAAAAAATTGATATGTGAAGTATTTAATTTAATTTACCTGACTTTAATCTCACTTTTAATGTTTAATTATTTGTATGCATTTTGAAATCGTTTTAACCTGTTCTTGCCATGAAAATAGACACAGATTCTTATAGTTTTTATTTATTTATTTATTTATTTATTTATTATTATTTATTTTTTATCTAATCATTTTTAGTTTTATGGTATGTAAAATAAAAGATCTTGTCTGCTCTTAAACTCATTTTAAATATGTAAACCTAGTTTTCAATCATTTTAACCTGTTCTTGGTATGAAAATAGACAATTTTTTAATCTGTACATTTTTTTTTTTAATTTTTATAAATCAATTTTTGAGTATAATTTATGTAATTATCTTCATATCTTCATACTTAAATTATTTAGTCTATTTATTTATCCTTAATCTCACTTTAAACATATTAAACATTTCTTTTTAAATATATTTTGTCTTATTTTTTTATTTCACTATTTTATTTTAGCTGTAAATTATTTATCCTGTTTGTCTGTACTTAGTTTGTTAGTATGCATGTGTGTGTGTGTATCTTATCCTCTTTCTGCAATGAAAATAGACCTTTTCTCTATTTTTTGTTTACCTTATATTTGATTTGTCATCTTATTTTATTTTCCAATATGTAAATAAGCTGATTTCTGATATCTGATGTGTCTATACTTATTCCTCCTTTAAATGTTGTTGGTTTAGATAATTTACCAAGATTATACAATTCTTCCTGTTCTGTAGCAGAGAATAAGTGGAATTTTTCCTCAGGGGATCTATAGATATATATCTGATGCGATACTGTAGCTGGCGGCTGCATGGTTAGAAATTTTATCTCTAATAGTATCGATCTTGGATGTAAAGAAGTTCATAAAGTCATTACTGATGTGCTGTTGGGAAATGTCAACACCTGTTGATGCTTTATTTTTTGTTACTTCAGCCACTGTACTGAATAAATGCCTGGGGTTGTGTTTGTTTTCTTCTAAAAGAGATGAAAAATAATTAGATCTAGCAGTTTTAAAGCCTTCTGTAGGAAGAAGTACTTTCCCTCCATGCAATACGAAATACCTCTAGTTTTGTTTTCTTCCAGCTGCACTTCATTCTCCGGGCTGCTCTCTGCTAAGGTGTCAGTTTTCCTTCATCTTCTTTAAGCATAAAGGAGTGACCATGTCTAAAGTGCTAGAAAAGACACTTAGCCCTACAAGAGGAGCTTCTGTTTAAAAGTGGATTAAATGTGTAACATCGTTAAATGCAGTTACAAATTCATTCAGCCATTTTAATAACTAGAATAAGAGCACCAACACACACTGCTCTTATGGAAATTAGCCTTGGTTTTACTACAAATAATTCACTGAAAAGTATAATGCTTTGACTCTGTGATGCTATAGGCAGGTTTATAATACCCAGAGATATGCATTAGTAGTTCCATTCATCTCAATGGCAGTTTTCCAGATATGGCAGAAAGCCAGAAATAATAATCAACAATGTTTACTTTAATAACAGTACCAGCAAAGACAATACAGTAGGGCTTTAAGTCATACATGCTTATGTTGAATTGACAAATTGTGATTTAAAGAAGAGAATATCTTGTAAATTCAGTTATTAAATTGTGTTGCTAAACAATGCTTGCCAAGAGATCAATAACATATTGCCAAAATTAGAACTAAGTCTCAATGCATCATATTCTCTTGACGTTTTTGCCAAATTTTGTTAAATTAATTTTTTTAAAGTGCATCCCTTCACAGTTTCATTCTTGACAAAAAAATAAATAAAAATGTCATCTGCCATGATTAAAGTCTGTGGTTAACTTCCTTCAACCCCAGTACCAGCTGTTGAGATCACTAACCACTCTGTAGTTCTTGTATCTTCGGATATGATCGCAAGCCCAGCAAGCGTGCTCAAGACCAAAGTAGGTTGAACTTGCAACAAAATGTTCTCTCCAGGTGAAGTACTGCCTGTACAAACTCTCATTTTGGTCCAGAAGCTTAAGATGTTCAGCTAGTTCTTTCGGGGAGGAGAAGTCGTCCACATGGATAAAGGCATTGCCAGGAATTAATTCCTCGTAGTTTTTCCTTGGTGGACCAAGAACCACAGGAACAGTGCCGAGTTTCAGAGGGTTGTAGAGTTTTTCTGTGATGTAATCTTTATGAATGGAGTTCTCAAAGGAAAGGTAGAATTTACAGCTGGACACCAAATCCGAATAATCTTCATTGCTAACGGGCTTGCTGAAGCTGCGTCCATATGTTTCTATACTGATATGTTGCTTTAAATTTTCATAGTATTGTGAACGCTTGTGGTTTGAGCTCCAGTTGCTCACGATCCAGCACACAAGTTTATTCTTATGTGGGATTTCATAAGTTGTGCTCCCACCAGTTTTCTCTGAGATTCGCCCATAAGGGACCATGATGTCGGAGTCTTGTCTGTAAGTTGTGGTCAGATTGAACAGATTGTTTAGAGTTGAATGCGGCACTGAGTTACTGGGAGACTCCATGTTCATCCAGATCCATTTCTGGAACGGAGGTCGCTGCAGTGTCGGCATGTCGTCCTCACGGATGTTTCTGTGATGAAACAAAACGCCATGCGCGCTTTTAAACTGACTCCTGTCGTCTGTCAAGCGGCAGCCGTGAATGTTGAACCGTGAACTGCAGATTCCTAAATCAAACTTGGCCCCGAAAGGCCACATCCAGATCAGGAGGATGGTGTCTGGATCCGTCTGTGTCACTGCTTCTGTTTGTGTTAACAGGTTTCTGATAGAGGTGATGTTCACCACACAGGTGTTGTTCACCATTTCAGTTTGATTTGGCATCTTAAGAGCGTTGATGCAGATGTCGCTGCAAGGATTAGATCTGAAAACGATTGGCCATTTTAGCCATGTTATGTTCGGCTGGTAGTACGTGTAGAATATTCCTGAGAAACATATTAACAAAGCCACTGTGATGAAGAGGTTCTGACAGACTCTGGAGGAAATCTGGAGCTCCATCTTTGACCCTTAATAGAGAGAGCATGATTATGTGCTGCACATGTATTCACAAAAAAGTTCTCCTAAATAGCAGCCAAGGGTTTTCTCTTAAAACCTATTCACAAAGATGCTGAGACAAACATTTACTAAGGAATAGAGAGAAGTCTTAAGCTAAGAGTAAGGGTGGGATTGATCTCATTGTAGGGTTGGGCGATATGGGCAAAAAAATTATCACAATAATTTTTTTCATATCAGTCGATACTGATAATTATCACGATAAATGTCAAATCCTTATTTCTTTCAAGTTTAAAATCAGATTTTTGCTCCAAAGTAGAAGTTGTAGAAACCAGATCATTCATTTTCCTTAACAAAATAAATATCGAAATAGAAAATTTAATTTCTGCATGTTCTAATGATTTATATTGTTTCAAATCAAGAAACAGGTTTGAGTTGTCTGATAATGATGATAACAACAATAATTATAATATCACTTTTTTTGTCTCTTACAAATGCACATTTGATAGTAGCTTGAGGATGCAGAGATACATTTTTGTTCATTATCAGTCAGTAACATCTGTACAAATTGTTGCAACCTCAGTTTTATATGGTTAAATTTATTCTGACCCAGTTTTTTTTTTTTTTTTTTTTTTTAAGCATTGGTCTCCCATAGTAGCAAGCATACATTTTAAATCATGATAAACAGTTAAAACCACACATAATGGTACCTCAACACCATGGTAAAAATATAACCACATGGTTTTATAGGTAGCCTATTTCTATGAAAAATGGTAGTCAAAAAACATTCAGTATAAATACACACATGCTGTAGCTTAATCACAAATACACACATACTATAATTACATACCATTACTCCTGAAATAAAATTCAGTGTGAATATCCCACATTGCTGCCACAATACCATGGTACAGTGAGTGTTACTACAGTAAATCCATGGTAAATGATGGCGATGTGTAGATTGAAAAGCCTTCTGACTGTCTCGTTGCACACAGCTTTAAACTAGTTTGAATCACAGAGTCATTTGTGTTCATCGCTGAATTCAAGTGTTTCACACTGGATCTCACAGCACTGTTTAGTGCTCGCGTGACGGAGCCGTTCACATATCCCGTCTTTTGCACCCTCAAGTTCATTATTGCAAATGTCGGCGTGCGGCACAATGGAAGCGACGTGGTTGCGACGTGCTCGGTTTTTCCAGGCGCATCCGCGCCGTATCAAGGTAATAAATGCATCTTGTCTAGTGCGCACGCGCAGCGCGGCAGTTTGAACTTTGGTCCAAGCTGATAAACGGTTCATGTGGCGCGATTCAAATCAGTTGCGCTGTTTTGTTACGCTTTTGGCGCATAAAAATTATATCGAACATTTATCGAACTCTTCATATCGTTTTATCGAGGAAAATAATATCGCGAAAATTATCGTTATCGAACTATCGCCCAGCCCTACCTCATTGCTATGGATGATGTCAGCTTGCTTATTATGCACACTGTGATTGGCTGAGGGGTCTCTGTCAGAGATTTATTCATAGAATACTGTAGAACGTGATATTATCTTGCCATTTTCAAATAAAGGTTTAAAAATAAAAATGTTGCCACATTGAAATATAGATTTTAAAATGCAGGCTAAAGCCCAAAGTATACTTCACTTTTTACGTGTACGTGAGGGACAGCGTACAGTGCCCGTGATGTGAATTTCGTCATCAGAATGGTATGTGTTGCTATGCAGTTGCTAAGGTACTCAGGGTGGTTGCTAGGGTGGTTGCAAGGGTGTTGCTATGTGGTTGCTAGGGTATGGGATGGTTGCTAGGTAAGTTTGGATGGTTGCTAGAGTGTTGCTATGAAGATAGATTGTTGTAATTTTTAGTCTCTCAAGCCAACTTAATAATAAATACAGCATGTTTCTAAAATGTTTACATTCCGAGGCAGATTGCCGGCAACAGCCATTTTAGCCCTGCTGAAAAAAAAAAAAGACAATAGAAACCATCACAGAATTTTTTTTTTAATGGTTTTACTGGTTATAATGGGAATTGTACTAATTTTAAAGTGCCACTATTATGGATTTTTGAATGAAAACATCCTGCAAAGTTTTAAATCTGAAAGTGCTCCGTGTATAAAGTTATTGTCTCTCAAAAGAAAGTCGACTCTGAGTCATGTAAAAGAGTCGTTTTCACAACGAATCTTTAGCCGTTTCAAGTTGATGTGACGTCAACATGAAACATTAGCATATTGCTCACCCACTTGTTGCGTGTGCAGACCTGGTAAAACTGGAACCCCCCCTCCCTCAAACATTGGAGTGGATTCCCGTGGATAGCATCATGTGGAGAAGATGCTGTGCTCTGCACTGTGAGGGTAAATCCGTCAGGGTATGTCAAAAAACTCCCATCTCATTTTCTCCTCCAACTTCAAAATCATGCTACATCGCTGCAGAAGTACCGACCCAGTGTTTACAATGTGAACATGCAAGGAGGGTCAAACACACTTTACAAAAGAAGAGCAAAAAACAGCGATGTAGGATGATTTTGAAGTTGGGAGAGAAAATGAGATGGCAGTTTTTCGACATACCCTAACTGTCTTGAAACGGAGTGCAGAGTATGCAACCGCACCGCAGAGCTAGACAAGATGAGCATTTGTGGTTAAAAAGTGTATATATAAATGTTTTAAAAAAAAAAGTCCTGATAGTTTCACTTAGCTGGGATCGTTTAGAGCCCTTTGAAACTGCACTGAAACTGCATTTTTAACCTTTAATTCAATGAGCACCACTGAAGTTCACTATATATGAAGAAAAATCCTGGAATGTTTTACTCAATTTAAGAAAGACATGAATATCTTGGTTGACATGGGGGTGAGTAAATTATCAGGACATTTTTATCCTGAACATGGAGTAATCCTTTAAAAATTGTTGCTATCATGTACTTTGAAGCATTTAGTTGTGTGCGTTTGTCAGCTTGTAGGTCTAACCGGCTAAAAGCAATATCTGTTTGCTCGCAGTTGTCTAGAAATGTGTCAATGAATAGTGAATGTTTGTCATTGTTATTAGTTGGAGTTAATTAGTTGGAGGATAACGCACATACCATGGCTGTTTGGGTGTTTAATGTAATGGTGATAGGCGTTCAGTTTCTGACATCCAATCACAACAGATTGGGTCACGCAAAGGAGAAAATGAATCATTGGGTGAACTGTTTGGGAGTCGTTGAGCAAATAATGTAAAAATAAATGCATTATAAGAAAATGAAAGTGTTTTTTGACCTTGCATGCATGTCAACCTGTTGTTGGGGACTCCCAGAACCAAAATATGAACTTTTCGTAAACCATAATAGGGACACTTTAATGGTAACTGCAATGGTGCTTGTTGGTCTCTACTTCTACTGGTGGTTACTAAACTACTAAATCGTAATGGATCATGTCTCAAAACAAAACAAAATGGAGGAAACCATTTTTTATGGTTTCAATGGTTAAAAGTTGATGGTTTGTAATGGTATTTGTAGTCGAAACCATTTGAATTTCTGTGGGGGTTTTTTTAGCAGGAAGGATAGTTTGTAATTTTCGTCTTAGTGACTCTTAACGATTCATAGATTTAGAAGCTATTTTTAGTGCTAAAACGCTTTGGAATACTATTAGAGCAAAAATGTAGGAGTCCTAAATTTATGATTAACACACCCATTATTTTTAAGGAGTAGTTCACTTCCAGAATAAACATTTACAGATAATTTACTCACCGCATTGTCATCCGAGATGTTCATGTCTTTCTTTCTTTAGTCCTAAACAAATAGTTTTTTGAGGAAAACAGGAATGTTCTCCATATAGTGGACTTTTAGTGGGGTTTGGTTTGTAAATTGTTGTTCTGGAAGAGGACTTCTCCTTTAAGTTACATTAAGTTCTATATCATTTTGTACAGATTGTTTCAAAACGGCTTCAGATTGAGAAACAGGAAATTAAAGGAATAGATCAACCACAGATTAAAACTAATTTACTCACCCTCAGATCATTCGAGATGTAGTTGACTTTTTTTTTTTTCAGTAGAAGAGTAAAGATGATTTTTAGCTGAAAGCGTGATCCTTAGCGATTCACACACTGCACGTCTCTGGCTGCCGGTTTTTGAGAGTCAAAAAAATATTTACAGACAAGACCAAATTAATCCCGTGGCCCCTGACGATACACTGAGGTCTTATGAAGCAAAACGATTAGTCTGAGAGAAAATGAACTATATTTACAACATAATTATCTTTGTTCCTCAGCCTCGGCAAACTGTTCTCAGTGTGTTCACAGCTGTCTGGACCACAAACTTCCTCTCTCACAAGGACTTATGCGCGTGTGAGCAGCACAACTACAACCCTCAATGAGAGTGAGGAGTCATGAGACGCGATGTTGTTAACTTTTTAGGAAATTTGTGATCTGGATTCCCGAATGTGAGCGTGCATGTGACCTACATCATTTCCACACCTAAAACACAGTCAGTGTTATGCACGTTGATCATAAACACAGCTTGAAGGCCTTCCTACCAGTGGCCCTCCTTTTATCATAGAGAGAATGCAAAATATTTCAACACAAGCATTTCAGTCAACTGTAAGTTTTGCAATATTTCAAACCAACAGGGGAAAACCAAACCACGGCAACAGTTTAGAAGTAGCTCAATTCCGTGGAAAAAAACACCCTGCATCCAACACGATCTGATCACACTGATCACAGGTCGAGAGTAAGGTGAGATTGTCAGGGCTCAGATTTGATTGACCTCTCTTCTCTCCTGCACAAGGCTTTGTTTTTGTTTTTGTCTACACATGCTGATTGTGTTTATAAAATAAACAGAAGGCGAATGTCCACCCTTGTGGACTGTTTGTGTTGGTTTCTCCCTTCTGTGCCGATATATGGTTTTCCTGTTCCTGTCCTTGTTAAGTCATTATTAGTTAATCACCTGTCCTTGTGTCATTACCCTGTCTTTATAAGTTGCATTCTGTTCAGTGTTTGTCGTCCGGTCTCATCAATGTATGCGTGTTTTTACCCTTGTGCTGTGGATTTACCTGTTTTGGAATTACCTGTGGATTATAATAAAGACTTTATCTTTGACCTTCGTCTTTGTTCGCCCCTTCCTTGCACGATACGTGACAGAAGACCGGAACATTAAAAGAAAGGAAGGATGGAAGTTGCCGCTCACTTCTCCACCCTGGCTATGATGTCAGGGCTGGATGACGCCACCATCAACTCTCTGTTCTGGATTAGGGCCAATTACAGCCGCCCTGTGGACCTCCCAGACACCACAGGACTGAGCTGGAGGGAAGGGATTCCTCCGGTGTCTGGAGAGTGTCCGGCCCCAATCCAGAACCAGCCTGTCGGCCGATCAGCACCCGGATGCCAGCCAACCCACACCCCAACTCGCGGCGCCAGAGTCCGAGCCCACTGCGGACGGAGAGCCAGAGCCAATAGGAGCGACAGCGTGAGAGATCGATTCGGAGCCTGAGCCTATCGAGTCCGACCAGGTGCGAGAGCCAGCCGCAATGTCCGCGACGGTGGATGTTCCAGTTGAGCGTGAGGGTGCTGAGGACAGCACCACCCACTGCACCGCCGCTGAGGGTGAGCAATGTCTGGATCTGGGACATTTAAATGTGGAACAAGATTTGATTGATTTCTCTGAGGATATATATGTGGAACTTCCTGCCTGCCCTGAACAATCCATCTGCCTTAAACTTTCTACCTGCCTGGATTTCCCACCCACCCTACTCCTGTTATCTCCTCCTATCCTCCCAGTTGCCTCAGTCCCACCACCGCCGTCTCCTTACAGCCCCTCTGCTCACCCTCAGCCCACTATCTGTGCGGTGGGCTCGCCACGGGTCTGCCAGTCTCCATCGGCATCATGGCTGGAGGATTCCTCATCTCCACCTCCAACCTCTGAATCCTGCACTCCGCCTCGGCCCTCTGACCCAGCAGCTCCCCCCCCGGCTCTCACCTCCCTCGTCTCCACCGTCGCCCGTCGGCCCAGCAGCTCCACTGGGCTCCCTAGTCCCTCTGGCTCTGCCTTGGTCGGTTGTCATCCCGCCATCGCCTCAGGACTCCACTCCTCCAGCTGCGCCTCGTCACTCCGTCCCACCGGCTCCGTTGGGCTCCTCCTCAGTCCTCTGTCGCTCCGGCTCCGACGCGGATCTCCGGATCTCCGCCACCACCTCGGTCGCCAGAGCCTTGGGCTCCGCCTTGGCCCTCCGGATCCTCGGTGTCGCCCAGGATCATCGGCTCTCCGTCTCCGCCGTCCGTCGGCCCCTTGGAGTCGTCAGCCTTTCTCCACCATGGCTCCTCCCTCCGTCAGCTCCGCCCTGGCCTACCATCGTGGCTGCGGCCTGGGTCTCGCCTGGCTCTTCCTGCTCAGAGTCCCTTCTGTCTCCTCCCTGGCTCCTCCCTCCATCTGATCCACCCTGGACTCTTCTGTCTCCTTCATGGCTCCTCCCTCCATAATCACCAGCCTGGGCTTTGTTTGTTGTCCTCCTCCTGGGAGTCCGCCCTCCACCTAATCCTCCTCCTACACTGACTTTCTGTTACCATCCCACGTGTTTTTGTTTCTACAGCGCGAGGTGGCGCCTTCTGGGAGGGGGTAGTAATGTCACACCCCTGTGGAATGTTTGTGTTGGTTTTCTTCCTTCTGTGCCCATATATGGTTTTCCTGTTCCTGTCCTTGTTAAGTCATTATTAGCTAATCATCTGTCCTTGTGTCATTACCCTGTCTGATGATGTACAAATAGTTCTTCCCCTACCATGGTTGATGGAGTAATAGTAGGGTTACTACTATTGATGTGAAACTAGAAGTAATGCTTTTAGAACAGTCACATTGCAAGCCATCCATTTTTAACAAATAAAAGGGAAAAAAAGTAAATAAAATGACTTGACCACGATTAGCTGTAATACATGAACTGACAGTTATGAAGGAGTACAAATGTTGTATAGCCAAATACGTTTTTTGCATAGTTCTCTCAGCAATAGTTTTTTAGTTTTTCTCTGTAAAGATACATTGTTTAGCCAACGTAAATTTGTTTGTTCGTGCAATGCTGATTGTTTTATTTTGCTAATAGAAAAATTCTTGTCAGAGCAACTGTAACAACAATCACTAACATTGTGGAACTCAACTGTATGTTTATTTATAAATGACAAACAGTGAATTGTTATAGAAACCTTAATGGATAACTTAGTTTAATATGTGGACAACATTGTCTAGTTTTACAAACAAAAACACTCAAACCAAGACACACAAACCTTAAGAAGGATGGCAATCAATAAATGTTAAAAAGATTAACTCTTTACATCACAGTACAACAAATAACTAATAATAATGACAAAACAACAACAAAAAGTTTAAATTAAGTCAGCAAAACAATCCCATAGCTGCATAATTTATTCATGCTGCAATGCATGCTGGGAACTCACAAAGCCTTAACACTTCAACAATATGAAATTCTTTGTTCATACAACTGTGTTTGACTAATTGGGACAACATTTGGGGTAATTTTGTTGGTTTGACAAGGGTTCAAGAAAATAGCATTTTTTAATATTTGAGACTCAAAATGTTTCGTAAACTGGAAAATATGCAGTTGCATTTTTTTACAGTGCTGTTACATTGAATGTTATTGTCCCATTAGCATACGTTTACAGTAGATAACATTTTATGGTAAATGATAAATATATGTATCAGTGTAAAACATGTGAAAAGTTAATAAACTAAGTGTGTTAGATCCAGTCTTTACTAGATCTCTCTCTGTGTCTGTCAGGATGGGCTAGATTTTGGTCTGATATTCAAAGCGGTTAACACCTTGGTAAGTTAACTCATCTACTTTTACAAGAGGTACAGATGGAGGACGAATAGGAAGCATGTGATAAAGTGAAATAACTTAATGAAGTTTACTGAACGTCTTTGTCTGACCAGCATAGATTCCACCACTGATATTTTACAAAGCAAATACAATGGCAAATTGCTGCTTCCCAACATTGTCTTGTGATGTGAAAATCCACAAGATTACAATACACAACACCAAATTATAACAATATAAATACCAACAATATAATCTGAATATGAAAAGTAATAAGTACATGAATGTTGATAATATTAAGAAATGAGTACATTTAGGTCTGGTCTAAGATAGGATTAGACCATAGTTCAATTAGGACCTTTAAGTAATTTTTATAAATGTGCCTTATAAAAAAACATCACGTCTTGAGACAAAACAAAGGGACTGTTATATTTTAAGATCAGTCAGTCAATGCAAGATTCTTTCAGTTGAAACAGCTCAGACCTACAATTTAGTCTGGGACTAGGCTTTAACCTTGACTGGGGGAAAGAAAGAAAGATGAAGTATATAAAAGAGATTAATACTTTAATACTTTTTTATTCTCAAACGCTCGTCTTGTCTTGCACTGCCTGAACTCTGTGTATTCTGGCTCAAGACAGTTAGGGTTTATCGAAAAACTCCAATTGTATTTTCTCCCTCAACTTCAAAAATCATTTCAAAATCATCCTACATCACTGCAGAAGTACAGACACAGTCTTCGCAAAGTGAACATGCAAACAAGATCAAACACCCTTAACAAAAAAGTAAAAAAGTGATATAGGACGATCTTGAAGTTGAGGGAGAACATGAGATGGGAGTATTTCGACATACCCTAACTGTCATGAACTGAAAAAAAAAAAAAAACAGTTCAGGCAGAGTAAGACAAGATAAGCATTTGAGATTTAAAAAGTATATAAATTCTATTATTTTTATAAAAATAAAAGATCATTTCGCTTTGCACATTCTTCCTCAGCTGGAATCGCTTACAACCGCATTAAGGATCGTTTGAAGCCGCATTTAAACTGCATTTTGGAAGTTCAAACTCAGAGCACCATATCAGTCCATTATATGGAGAAAAACCCTGAAATGTTTTCCTCAAAAAACACAATTTCTTTACGACTGAAGAAAGAAAGACATGAACATCTTGGATGACAAGGGGATGAGTACATTACCTGTAAATCTTTGTTCTGGAAGTGAAAAATGTGAGGAAAACAAATATAACATTCAAAATATGAATAAATACTATTAAAATAACACTATTAGGAATTTTAACAGCATATTAATTGCTGAAAAGTGACAGTAAAACCATTTATAATGTTTCTAAAAACTTCTGTTTCAAATAAATGTTATTTTGAGCTTTCTATTCATCAAACAAACCTGAGAAGTAAAATGCATCTCAAAAGTAGTTTAATAGTTTTGTGGCGAAAGTAAATGTTCTGAGCAGTTCCTCTGATTTGCCACGACGTGCACGCGCATGGCGTCACCTCACCGTCACCTTTGTGACGGATAACGTTAACGTTACTCGTTCGCAAAACAAATATATTTCTTTCTTTTTGGTAGGAAGTTTCACCGTCTGAAAGTGTGAACATAAACAGGTCTCTGTCTTGGTTTTGACCACGTTGGTAGCAGGTGATTTTTTATGTTAACTTGTTGACCAAGAATCCGGGATTTTAAAGGTTTAAAGCTGGTTTAAACATGGTCATTTCGCTGTGGATTTAATAGCTATGAAATCGCTTGGTGCTTACGTTACTTATTAACCCCATATAAGTGTGTAAATGTACAGCATGCATTTAATGCTAACGTTAGCATAAAACCCGCAATGTTCGTCTGCAAACACTGTGGCGTCTCTTTGGAAACATTCTATGTTTTTATTAATCATGCCAAAGCGGACAAAAACTTGGCGAATTTCACGTTTTCGTATACAGTGCTTGAAAGCTCATGCACGTTCTTAAGTCTCTCTGCGCTTGTCGCACTTGTACCGCAAAACTAACGAACTGATTTGAACACCGTCTGAATTCTGGATGCAGCGCGGATGGCTGTACATTCGTGTCGACTAAATTCTTCAGCCTTTGTGAACAATGAACACCAAAGAGGGCACATTCGAGATGGTAAGAAAAAATGAATGTCCAGTTAGTAACTGTAAAAAGTATTTTAGAGTAAAGTCATCATTTTCAGTATACAGCATAAATGTGATTTTGAGAAATCTGTATAAATATTAATGTTACTGTGCTTTCTGCTGCTGTGCAAGATGTGAATACAGATGTAACTGTCCTGTTGTGGATGGCCCACTTTAAAAGAATTTGTTGTTCCTTTTAGCCAGTGTAAGTTTTTTTTTTTTTTTTTTTTTTCATTTATATAATTGACAACTGATAATTTCTATAACTGACACTTAGGAAAAACTGTGTGTGTTTGTGTGTTTATGTATGTGTGTGTGTGTTTGTGTGTGTGTGTAAGTCACAACAACTCCAGCAGATAAGACCAGGCTTTCACTTCCTTCTACTCTGATCATGCTTGGTAAGATCTTGTAGTACATGATTTAGTGATGTTAAAGAGATGTTTTTTAAAAATAAACCATTGTCACACTTTATTCATGGCTCTCTATATCTAACTTCATACCTAGCATCTTCTCCAATAAATTTAGAATGACAAGGGTAGGATTTACTGACACCATAATCAAATGTGAAATGTTTTTTTGTAAAGTTATAAATATCACTATAAAAAACATGAACACAATAAATTAATTAATTTTTTTTTTTTTTTTTTTTTAGGAAATTCAATTCTACACAGCAAAAAAATGGATGCTGTCTTCTTTCCTGTGATTGACCTACCCGATACGTCCTCTGCATTTGCTGTTCTCTTCATTTATGTGCTTAAGATCAAGTACCATGTGGAAGCCACTACTTTGTTGTTTATTCAGAGGTAAGTACATCTTGTAATATGCTGTAATATTAAGTAAACATTAAAGGGAAAAAGAAAAATGAAAGCCATATACATCTGGGATAATAATCCACCCAAAAATGAAAATTGTCATCATATACTCCCCCTCATGTCGTTCCAAACCTGTATGCACTTCTTTCTTGTTTAACACAAAAAGATATTTAGAAGAATGCTGGTGACTGAACAGTTTCAGTTCCCATTGACTTTAATTGTGTTTTTTGTCCATATAATGGAAGTCAACAGGACCTGAAACACCAACACTGGTCACCAACATTCTTCAAAATGTCTTTTGTGTTCCACAATAGATGAGTCTATACAGGTTTGAAACAACATGAGGGTGAGTAAAAAATTACAAGAATTTAGATTTTTTTTTAGTGGACTATCCCTTTTTTAAGCTTTGAACCCCCCATGTGTCCAAGGAGTTTGTGGATTTCAGCTGGCAAAACTATTAATCCACTATGGGTAAATGCATTCTACTCAGGAGAGTTTTTGTGAATTTGTATGTTTTTAAGATTGTTCTTATGATTGAATTTGTTCCTGATTTTTTTTTTTTTTTTTTTTTTTTTTTTTTTTGAATTGCTGTAATATACAAATATTTATGTATAAATGTTACTGTAGGTTATCATAGTATGTTGTGCTTAGAAGAAATTGTAAGAATTTTAATAGCTATAAGAGTTAAAATGGTATGTGCTGTAATATATATATATATATATATATATATATATATATATATATATATATATATATATATATATATATATATATATATATAATAGTTTGTAATAATGTTAATCTTAACTGAATCTGTGAAAATTTTAATGTTATTGCAAGGGTAATAAACAATGAACAAATAAAACATTAATAGTTACAGCTGTCTTTGCTTATTTTTATTAAAAAAAAAAATTTCTTGCATTGCAATATATTACCGGAGAAAAAGACCATAAAATTACTGTATATTTTACAAGTAAAATACAGTAAAAACTGTACATTTACAGCAAGTTAAATGGTACTGTAAATATAAATTCAGTATTTTACTGTAAATAAATGTACAGTAAGTTACTGGCAAACTGCTGCCAGTAAGTTACTGTAATTTCTACAGGAAATTTTTTACAGTGTTGGCAATAGTAAGAGGGTTTGGCACTTCCAATCAATTTTTACCTGTTATATTCTTCTTATTATTAGGTTCCTTTCATTATTAAATTAATATTACATTTATTTTGCCCCTCAATAATTTAATAGCCTGTTCAACACGTAATACGTTTCTTCTTGTTTTTTTCACTATGTATGGGCCAAAAGAGAAATATAAAGGAAATAAATTGAGACAGTTACATACCTTTATCAGTATATTGAATTAGATTAGTCTCTGAGAGATTATGCGCCGTTAATGCCGTGTCAGATGCAGAAAGCTCCGTCAGTGCTTACTGTCACTTTCTGTATAGTGAATTGACTGAGGTTAGGTCCAGGTTACCAGGGGCCTAAATAAAAAATAAAAGTTAATAAAAATAAAATAAAATGCACATAAATCAAACAAATAAAGATATAAGCTACAGCCGACTCTATTTAATGTATTGTGCCCAAGATTTAATTTGTTTTAGGATATATGAAAAAAATGAACATGGTTGCTACTTGCGCATTCAGTTGTTTAGCACTTTCAAGCCATGCAGCCTTTCTCTGGTGTTATACGACAGCTGTACCTTTTATGGTTATTACTAATTATTTTGACCTTGTGTAATTTAATATATTGATTAACTGTTTTTTCCTTTAATTGTGTAATTTAGTATATTGATTAATGGTGTGTAATTGTTTTTTGTTTTTGTTTTTTTCATTTATTTATTAATCTCTTGAATCATCATGTGACTTCTTAAGATCAAGATGGCTCCTAGTTCCAACACTGTTTGCTTGGCAGTGAAAATGGTCAACCTGTGATTGAAACGTTTGCCTTATTTTATTCAGTAAATTGCTTACATTGCTTTCATTTTGCCTGTGACCTTTTTGATTCTAGAGATTGTGCAGACTTTTTCAAAGTATTTTACTTTTTGGGAAACTTTTTTTGGTCTACGCACCTCAGTTGGATTGTTTTGAAGGAGCGGTGAGTCTCTGCTTTTATGGTTATTAGTAGAACATTAAAACATTACAGTCTAAAATTGATTTTTTTAAATATTAAAACAAAAGTTAAAATCACTAAAGTAAAAATGAAAATAAATAATAGAAAACAATAACTAATTTGAGCTAGTAATAAATCTGTATTAGCTAGATTATGATTTACAGTTACTGCTATCATAAAAATACATTTATATATAGGTCTAAAATTCTACATGTCACATTTAATGTCCAACAACAAATATTTTAGCAAAATGTATTTTTGGTGGCAAAATAAAACCGACTCTCACCAAAGTAAGAGACAAGCTCAGTCAAATGTGTTTTATAAATGTATTCTTTGCAAAGAAGGTCAGACAGTCATACAGAAACACAGGTTACTGCAGAGTGCGACCAAGAAGGGAGGGCTCACTCCAACTTATATCTCTTCCCCAGCCTTCAAGGTTACATCTCCTAACTGGTAACTTTCCACACGTAGTAAGAGTCAGATAAATACATTCTGCTACGTCATACTCCCAAGAATCAAACCTTTATATTAAGGGCCCCGATACCCTTCTCTCATGTCATTCTCATAGCAGGTTTAAATAAAGCAGACCCTTACAAAATATTTCATAAGCACATAAGAGTAAAATGAATTTTTCTTCCACATGTATCCACCTTTTTCTTCCCGTAAGAGTGCGCAGCCATTTGTAAATTTGACGTGTAAGTCTGATCTAAAATCGCTTGCGATACGCGCTTTGAAGTTCCGATTTGAATCAAATGATTTGCGAACCCGCTCTGCGAAGTTCCGATCAGGTTTCGATCTAAATCAAATGACTTGTGATGCACTGTAAGGTAGAGCCCTGCATTTCACGCCCCTAGGGCCGGGCTTCGGGCCAGTTTTCAAGTCATAGTTCAGACGCGGGCCGGGCTTGTTTTAGGCTTCTCATTATTTTTATATTTTAGACATCCACCAATTGTGATGATGAAAAAATCCTGCGCTGGTGGAAACGCTTTCACTTTCGAAACCGGCTCGGTTGGGGGGAAATAGCAAGGAGATTTTTTAATTATTTATTAATAAACTAGTGTTTTCTGAGTCAGTGTCGCAAGGATGAAGTTGCCGATCCTGACTCGCCATCTCCTCTTTGGACGCACCATTAGAGTGAAATGCATCTTTACAGATCTTTACATAATGAATGAGTTTTTGTTTTTGATTTGTTTTATTTCGTTGAGTACTAATTAAAATTTTTTCTATAGATATATTTATAATGTCTGTGAGGTGTGTATTGGCTGAGGCAACAGAAAGCGCATCATGTTTGTTTTCTTTATTTTATAAAAGCACCGTTTGCAAAGTTTTGTTGATATTGTGAGTGCACACAAATAAAAGTAGACCCTTTACAGTTCTGAATGATGCATTACTCCTTTATGGGCAAAAATGATGGAATATTTTAAATTGTTACCAATGAAATAGTGAAAGTGATCGCGCTGGCGCCTTCATGTCCTGCAAAGCCACTTTAGCTTCCACTCTCTGCACAAATGACTGATAAACCTAATAGCGCACATTTATCTAGGTTTAACGTTCAAACTAACATTGTTTTAAACCTGAGCTGTTTTATGTATATTGATTTTATTTTAGGCAAGCCGTGATGATTTGAGAAGGCATAATTGATCTAACAGATTATTATCAGTCTTCTGCTGGCCCCTTGGTACTTACTTGGTCGTTACTTAGTCGTAAAAAAACCTTATATTTGACGAACAAAAAAATGGTTCAAACGTTTTTTCTAAATTAACTTAATAAAAAAACGAAACGAAAAATAATCACTTTGCCATTACATACAAAACTAAACTATCTTAAAAGCTGAAACAGTAGTATAAGCTATGGAAGCCCGTTTCCGCCAGTGAATAAAAAATAAAAAAGGTAATTGCGACTTTTTATCTCACAATTCTGACTTTTTTTTCTCAGACTTGCGTAATACAAACTCGCAATTCTGACTTTTTTTCTCAGAATTGTGAGATATAAAGTCAGAATTGCGAGAAATAAAGTCAGAGCTGCGGAATATAAACTCATAATTCTGACTTTTTTTTTCTCGCAATTGCGACTTTGTCGGGCCAAGAATTCTGATAAGCTGTCGGACAAGGGCCGACCTAGGGCCTATATATATAAGGCCCGTGCAGGGCTCTACTCTGAGATCCAGATCTGAACCAAACGATTCGCGATCTAATTCGAGCGCTTCGAAACATCGAATCATTTTGCAAAGCAGTGCTTTAACTGATTCGGAGTTTCGAAAAGCTAATTTTCATACGTGTTTTTTAAAATCAATACAAGCGCTGTTGAAATTCGGAAATGAATGGCTCTTTTGAACAGGTTTTGGCTACTGAATAGCCTGAAATGGACCAGTTTGAATCAATCGGGGTGCGCTTCCGTACAACGAGGTAACTCGCTGATTAACCTCCATGGTACGATGCATTGTTGTGGAAACGAACTACCTAGTCATGACTGTTTCCCGGACGCGGTTGCATCTCAGTCGTTTGAACCACATTAGTTTAACAATGTGGGGCCGTTGTTAATGACGTCACCGAGTAATAACGTGTGTTATTTAACTGATTAAAGATCTCTAAAATGCAGCTATATTGAATATGGCACCTGCACTGTCAGAAAAAAATGTACAGTTCTTTTAAAGTACTAATATGTACCTTTAAGGTACCAATATGTATTTTAAAAGTACTAAAATGTACCTTTAAGGTACTAATATGTACTCTTTAGGGGTAGGTAAGGTACAAAGATGTACCTTTTTACTTTTGTACCTTAGGGTACCACCCCAGCGACAGAATTGTACCTTTTTTTTCTGAGAGTGTGATGACTAATTTACTATTTTTTGTTCCCTGTCATTTCGCTTAATTTTATGTTTTAATTCATCGCGGGTTCCCTCTTACGTCATACACCGAGTTTCCCTATAGTGCGCACTATTCAAAAACAGCGTTTACAGAGGGAGCTTAAAAACACATAGATTAAAATGCATTTATATTTAGATCGAGTGAAAGATATAGATTGTACTGCATGTTAGCCAGTGGTGGGCAGGTTACTTTGGAAATGTAATAGGTTACAGATTACAGGTTACTTGATTTAAAATGTAATAAGTAGTGTAACTTTTCAATTACTTTATTAAAGCAATGTAACTTATTACTTTTAATTACTTTTTGATTACTTTTCTAAATTTCTAATATTTGTTTTGAAACATTTAAACCAGACTGAGTTAACCTTACTGTAGCACTCAACACTGATTACTGTCAGACTTTCAAAATCCTTTATGACTTGAATTAAGATTATAATAAGTAAGGGATAACATACATCTTTATTTTGCGATAACAACTGGCTGGATGTACATTATCCCATTTATTACACAGCTGCTTGATAGATTATAGATGTTTCGCGTCAAAATAATTAGACATGAAACACTGATCTGAGTTGAAATATTTGAATGCAAAGCTTCCATGAAGAAATCAGTTGCTAGCAAACGGCAAGTTCAAACTAGACATTTTAGGAATACAATGCTGTCATTCCACTTTTCTTACACAGCATTTCACCACATAAATAATTAAGTAGTAGTACCAGTTTGTTAGTTCTCTCATAATCCAATTACAGTGTACAAAAAAAAAAAAGGCAGCAGCTGTGTTTGTATGAAACAACAGAGCGAGTCCATGATAACAGGATCACAGAATTAAGAAATTGTCTACATATGTCGGCACACAAACCACAAGGCTATTGGCACCAACGCCCCAAATTCAGACTTAACAGCTCTTATTTACTTTGAGAGCATTGCGAGGTGAAATACAGATTTGAAATCATAACAAGAAATAGTTTAATAGCTATGATACTGGGTTTGAAATCAAATGTTTGCATAGTTATGATAGAAAACACTAGCATCTAACAATGCCTTGGAAAAACAATCTTAAAAAATAAAGTTTATGCATAAACCCAAATAGGAAATAAAACAGTTGTCAAATAAGCATGAATTTTACTATTTCACTCCCATTTCCTTTAATACATCTATTTTGCACTAGGTACAAAAAATTGTTCCTCTCAGGACCTTAAGGACAAAAATGTTTTGTTTTTTTTTTTTTATCACAGTGCCTTTTAACTGTAAAATGATGCAATTTTTGTTAATAGACTTTCATTCTGTTGGCAAGGCTTCAGAATTACATTTTTTACGGTTTTTTACCAGATGGTGCCATTTTTTTCAGATTTGGCCAATAAAGCATATACTTGCTTTATTCCTGTTTTCTGCTTCTGCATATTATAGAGCCAGCTGGATAAATAATGCAACTATAATGGTGTGGGTGTGAGTGTGGTTTGTATGCGTGTCATAAAAAAAAAAATTGTGTGTGCTTTAGGGATCTAAAGGTATGCTGGTACTTGAAAAATACCGGTATATATATATTTTTTCAAATGCTTCCATACTATCGTTTTGATCAATTTAGTGCTTTATACGCTGCTGTTCCCAAGTTCACCTGTAATATATGTAGTAACATATTGCCAGAACGAGAACTAAGTCTCAATGCATCATATTCCACTGATTTTGCTAAACTTTGCTAAATTACTTTTTTAGGGTTTAATTCATGACAAAAATATGACATCTGCCATGACTGAAGTCTGTGGTTAACTTCCTTCAACCCCAGTACCAGCTGTTGAGATCACTAACCACTCTATAGTTCTTGTATCTTCGGATATGATCGCAAGCCCAGCAAGCGTGCTCAAGACCAAAGTAGGTTGTACTTGCAACAAAATGTTCTCTCCAGGTGAAGTACTGCCTGTACAAACTCTCATTTTGGTTCAGAAGCTTAAGATGTTCAGCTAGTTCTTTCGGGGAGGAGAAGTCGTCCACATGGATAAAGGCATTGCCAGGAATTAATTCCTCGTAGTTTTTCCTTGGTGGACCAAGAACCACAGGAACAGTGCCGAGTTTCAGAGGGTTGTAGAGTTTTTCTGTGATCTTTATGAATAGAGTTCTCAAAGGACAGGTAGAATTTACAGCTGGACACCAAATCCGAATAATCTTCATTGCTAACGGGCTTGCTGAAGCGGCGTCCGTATGTTTCTATACTGATATGTTGCGTTAAATTTTCATAGTATTGTAAACGCTTGTACTTTAAGCTCCAGTTGCTCACAATCCAGCACACAAGTTTATTCTTATGTGGGATTTCATAAGTTGTGCTCCCACCAGTTTTCTCTGAGATTCGCCCATAAGGGACCATGATGTCGGAGTCTTGTCTGTAAGTTGTGGTCAGATTGAACAGATTGTTTAGAGTTGAATGTGGCGCTGAGTTACTGGGAGACTCCATGTTCATCCAGATCCATTTCTGGAACGGAGGTCGCTGCAGTGTCGGCATGTCGTCCTCACGGATTTCTCCGTGATGAAACAAAACGCCATGTGCACTTTTAAACTGACTCCTGTCGTCTGTCAAGCGGCAGCCGTGAATGTTGAACAGTGAACTGCAGCATCCTAAATCAAACTTGGCCCTGAAAGGCCACATCCAGATCAGGAGGATGGTGTCTGGATCCATCTGTGTCACTGCTTCTTTTTGCATTAACAGGTTTCTGATAGAGGTGATGTTCACCACACAGTTGTTGTTCACCATTTCAGTTTGATTTGGCATCTTAAGAGCATTGATGCAGATGTCGCTGCAAGAATTAGATCTGGAAACGGTTGGCCATTTTATCCAGTTTACTGTCGGCTGGTAGTACGTGATTATTTGATCGAGTGTTTACTATTGTCCTCTCGCAATACCAACAAACTACTTTAATGTTTAATACTGTTAAGCTGCCTTGACACAATCTGTATTGTCAAAAGAGCTATATAAATACACTGTTAGTGTTTAAATATCCTTCTAGATTTGTTAAGTTACATTGATTTCTGTAGCATTTTGTATAGTACAGATTGATTCAAAACAGCTTCTGTGAGAAACAGGAAATTAAAGGTAAAGTCCACTTCCAGAACAAAAATTGACAGATAATGTACTCACCCCTTTTCATCCAAGATGTTCATGTCTTTCTTTCTTCAGCTGTAAAGAAATTATGTTTGTTGAGGAAAACATTTCAGCATTTTTCTCCATATAATGGACTGATATGGTGCCCCGAGTTTGAACTTCCAAAATGCAGTTTAAATGCGGCTTCAAACGATCCCAAATGCGACTGTAAATGATCCCAGCCGAGGAAGGGTCTTAAGGGGTCTTAAAGTGTCTTGACTAATGTCAAACGCTCGTCTTGTCTTACTGTGCCTGAACAGTTTTTTTTCCGGTTCATGACAGTTAGGGTATGTCGAAAAACTCTCATCTCATGTTCTCCCTCAACTTCAAAATCGTCCTATATCGCTGTTTTACCTTTTTTTTTTTTAAGGATGTTTGATCTTCTTTGCATGTTTACTTTGCAAAGACTGTGTCGGTGCTTCTGCAGCGATGTAGGATGATTTTGAAATGATTTTTGAAGTTAAGGAAGAAAATACGATTGGAGTTTTTCGACATACCCTAACTGTCTCGAGCGAGGGAGTTCAGGGAGAGCAAGACAAGATTAAAAAGTATTTAAATTGTATTTTTTAAATGAAAATAACCGATCATTTCGCTAAATAAGACCATTGTTCCTCGGCTGGGATCGTTTACAACCGCATTTGGGATCGTTTGAAGCCGCATTTAAACTGCATTTTGGAAGTTCAAAATCGAGGCACCATAGCAGTCCATTATATGGAGAAAAATCCTAAAATGTTTTCTTCAAAAAACACAATTTCTTTAAGGCTGAAGAAAGAAAGACATGCACATCTTGGATGACAAAGGGGTGAGTAGATTATCTGTAAATTTTAGTTCTGGAAGTGGACTTCTCCTTTAAAGTAATGGATCACCCACAAATGAAAAACTTGCTGTTAATTTACTCACCCTCAGATCATCCGAGATGTAGTTTTTTATTCAGTAGAACAGTAAAGATGATTTTTAGCTGAATCCGTGATCCTTGGTGTTTCACACACAGCACATCTGTGGCTACTAGCTTTTGAGAGTCATGAAAACATTTACAGACAAGACCAAATTACAATCCCTGTGACTCCTGGTGATACACTGAGGTCTTATGAAGCGAAACGATCAGTCTGTGCAAGAAAATAAACATATTACTTTTAATCCACAGCCTGGGCAGGCGGTTCCTGGTGCATTCACGACCATCTGGACACATGTAGGCTGATGCTGATATTTGTTTACAAGAGAGATTGAGAACTCGTGTGCAGACCCTCACCAGCAGTATCAACGTCCACCGTTTGACGCACCACGTTAAAAAAACTGGCCGACCAATGAGATTAGCGTGCCTGGAGCTGCTGAAGTTACAGTAAAACATGCCTTGGTGGCACTCAAGCACATAACGGTGTTGCCGAGCACACATTGATACCTAACGATGAAGAGGAAGTAAGTAGATGAAGAAGATGCATGAAGGCAAGAAGAATGTAGAGCTGCTGGTCTCATTGGTATCTGAACACAAAGAGCTTTCTGATAAACGCGACAGCGACTACAAAAATCTCGATAAGAGGGACTTGTTATGGAGAATTGCAGATCAAATAGGATTCGATGGTGAGTTTCATTTCACTTCATTTCACTTTGTGTACCGGGGTATCTCTGTTTTTCATTAAGCGCCATCTAATGTCAGGGAGTGAATTTGCACTGGCGATAAGCACGCGATAATCATCCTGGTGTGCACGAGGCTTAAAGCTCTCAATGTCAAAGTTACAATGGTTGATGATTTTGATGTGAAAGAGGATGACATGTTCAAACCAGGATACTGTAATAAAGAACTGCAAGTGATGCAGGAAGCAGCGTTGGTGGCAGCAGCAGCCCAACCACAAACCTCAATGAAATCAAAGGCTCATGAGACATGGTGATGTTAATGTTTTAAGTGTTATGAAATGAGAGAAAGAATCAAACTGTAGCAGACATCAGAAATCTGTGCAAAGCCGATCTTCCTGAAGGGGATCACACAGTCTTTTTTTGAAACTGGTTCCAGCATTCAGGATAAGCAGAGAAGAACTGAAAGCATAAGACCTCAATGTATCACTGATTTGGTCTTGTCTGTACATGTTTTTTTGTTTGTTTGTTTTTTGACTCTGAAAAACTGGCAGCCACAAATGTGCATTTTATGAATCACCCAGCACCACGGTTTCACCTAAAAGTCATCTTTACTGTTCTACTAAAAGAAAAAAGTCACCTACATCATCACACATGAGTAAATTGACAGCAAATTTTCATTTTTGGTTGAACTGTCCCATACTAAGATTTACGGATAATGTACTCACCTCCTTATCCTGCAAGATGTTTATGTCTTTCTTTCTTCAGTCATAAAGAAATTGTTTTTTGAGGAAAACATTTCAGCATTTTTTTCCATATAGTGGATTTCTGTGGTGCCCCGAGTTTAAACTTCCAAAATGCAGTTTAAAAGGATCCCAGATGTGGTTGTAAACAATCCCAGCCGAGGAAGAAGGGTCTTATCTAGCCAAATGATTTTTTTTTTTTTTTTTTTCATAAATATAAAACAATTTATATACTGCCAAACGCCCGTCTTGTCTTACTCTGCCTGGACTGTATTTGTTCTGGCAGTTAAGGTATGACAGTTAAGGTATGTCAAAATACTTCTCCTTTAACGGTGTCAGTGTTGCAATGGTCTTCATTGCAAGTTCAAATATAGCAAGCAGCAATTAAGGGGCCAAGCGCTACAGAGACAAAATGAGGAAAATCGAAAAATCTTGACTTGTAGAATTTCATTTGACTTGGCATGAGCCAAGGATTCATAGGAAATTTTGCATCTAAAATATACGATAAAAAAGATATTAAGATCCAGGATAAGCACAGAAGAAATGAAAGTATGGATTTTACTTCTTTTTTTTTTAAAACGGTTGAACCACTGATGTCACATGCTGGGCTACTTTAACAATGTCCTTACTACGTTTCTATGTTTATTATTATGTATATAATACACGTAATGAGTAAAAGTTTGGACTTGGTATGCTTAATGTTGAGCTTGTCCTCAGTCTGTGTGCCAGATTTCATAACTTTCCCGTAAGTGGTTTCCTGGGCTGCCATAGATTTGATTGGAGGAAGAAGAAGAAGAAGATTAAGAACGCCAACAGTAACTTGTAAAGCAGCTTTACACAAGACAACGGTGTTATTCAGTGTAGTTAAAATTAGAGTTAACTTACTGTTTTAAGGAAACATAAGAGCCAGATGGCCAGACTTTTTTGCTGTTTTAAGGACCAAGGTTGGGCCACATTTGGGCCACAAAAAAATCAATATGTATTTGAGGAACCATACTCTCAAAAGTGATGTATTATTATTATTATTATTAATATTATTATTATTATTATTATTATTATTATTATTATTAAAAAAACATATCTTCAAAATTATAATTTTGAAAGCTCTTTTGTCCTCATTCTTGCTTGTTCAAAGGAAAATACTGCTTGATCACATAGAGAGGTAAAGTACTTCTAACATAATTTAATCAAAACAGCTGATCCTCTCATTTGGAGACTAGAACAATAAATTAGATGTGTTTATAAGACAATATCTTGCTCCTAAGCCAATTTAGAATTGGAATAATTCTGTATTATCCATAAATGTTAGTTTGAGGGGCTTTGATATTAAGAGATTTTGTACATTTTTTAACATAAATTCAAAAAACTGTATTTTTGAATTAAGACGGCATCTTAAAGTGCAGATAATGTAATTGGATTCCAGTGTAACTGACTGACAGAGCTAGTATTTACTGTCTCATCTGATTTTCTCCAATGTGAATATATTCTAAATCATTATTGTTCACTACTGTACAAATATTTGGGTCTGGTAGGAATTTTTAAATGTTGTTGAAATTAGTATTTTCTGCACACCAAGACTGCATTAATTTGATCAAAAATACAATCAAAAAATAATTTATCTCTGTGATCAAAGCTGTATTTTTCAGTATCATTACTCAAAGTCTTCAGTGCCACATGACCCTTCAGAAATCATTCTAATATGCTGATTTGCTGCTCAACAAACATTTATGATAATCATCAATGTTGAAAACCGTCATACATTTTATTTTTCAGGATTCACAGATGAATAGAGTTCAAAAGGTTTTTTTAATGGAAATATTTTGTAATATTATAAATGTTAGTATTATCTCAGACAAATTCTAACGTTTTTGAACTCATATCGTGATTCATAGGATTTTTAAAGCAATGTGAATTCAAAGCAGCTTCAGTTTTGTTCGCTTTGAATGGCCATAAATTTGTTACGCGTGGCAAACTTCCGTATTCTGTAAAACAGACTGCATCGCTTCGATATGTGCTTTAAATATGGAGCTGTTTTAGTTAAGATGCCTTCAAAGGAGATGATGAACATTATCATTATTAAAGTCCATTGCATATGCATTGCAAAGTATTTTTAATTTTCCTTCTACTCACTAACATTAGGATATTAAAACCGAATTAAGACCCGTAAAGAAGTGATGCAGGTAGGCTAGGTGAGTAAAGGTCCGTAGATAAAGCATATAGTTCCTAATGAATACAAGCTCTTTAAAGTTATTCCGTCATCCATAAATCTGATGTTTTTGTGATTAGTATCTGATCACTATTAGATAAGGAGCTGCATAAGAACTTATGGAGACTCACCTGTGATGTTCTGTCGTACAGTCTCACAGCATTAAAGCATCTTTAGTTACAATCTCACAGTCACGTTACAAAAGTCGAGTGAAATGTTTTAATTGCCTGTGAAATAAGCTAAAGCAACACATTTCTTGATTTTTAGCTACATGAGGCACATCAAGCGAATGGAAGTGCGTGAAAAGCTTTCTGAACTCGAGCCGAATAACATCCTTGTTTAATTTGTGATTATGATTAACAGGAATGAATCCTTTTTTTTTTTTTTTTTTCTGACTCGTGTTTGATTGGACGATGAAGAATCTACGTGCCTTGAGGAGGTTTTCAGCATATTATAGTAAGAATCTCAGAGTTTCTGTCAGTCTGTGAGCGTGTCGAGTTTGTGTTTGTAGTTTGAAGCTATCCTTCTTATGTGACCTTGTGTAACGATCCCGGCCTCTGTGGTTCCCCCTGATCGTCACCAGAGGTCGCCATCACCCGAATACTAACCTATTCCACCCTTCACTACATTACCCATAACCCCGTACCTGGTTCTGACCCCATGGACTTCCACTTCCTGTTCCACTACTATAAATACTTCCGGGTTTCTCAGACACATCGCGAAGTCTTGTTTTGCCCCGGCTGACATTTCTGAGCGTTATTTACTCTGTTGGATTATTTGTGTATTACCTTGGACTGCCTTTCGTTGTTTGAACCCTGCTGCCTGCCCTTTGGACCTCTCGCTGTGTTTGTGACTACTGTGTTCTCTGTCTGCTGCCTGCCCCGACCTTCTGCCTGTATTTTGACTCTGAGTATTGCCTTTCCTATTACATTCCTGTTTGCTGGTTGTTACCTTGCCTGTCTGACATCGTCTTTAATAAACACGCTGCACATGGATCCCAACTCTGTTGACCCTTCATTACAGAAGACTTCGCCAAACATCGATCCAGCAGCGGTCTACAGACTAACCACGGAGGTGTCTGCTCAAGCTAACGTGTTAGCGGCTCACCAGCAACAGCTCGCTCGTCTCACAACGCTCACGGAGGAGATGGTAAAAACCTTGCATTCCTTACAATCCACTGCTGTTGCCACTGCACAAACTACTACCACTCCGACACCCCAAACTGCTTTTGCACCTCCTTCCGTGGCTAGCCCTCGCTTGGCTTACCCTGACAAATTCGACGGTAACCCCGCCAGATGTAAGGGCTTCCTCCTTCAATGCTCTCTGTTTGTCTCTCAACAACCTGCTTTATACCCCACAGAGGAGAGTCGCATCGCTTTCGTCTGCTCACTACTCACAGGCAAAGCATTGGACTGGGCCACCGCTGTTTGGGATCTTAACCGTCCCACTTTCCCATCCTTTGAAGCATTTCTCCGCCGTTTCAGAGAGGTTTTCGACACTCCCAAGGAGAGCGAGGCTGCCGGTGAGCGCATTCTGACGTTGCGCCAAGGGAAATCATCCGCTGCTGAATTCTCTCTCACCTTTCGCACACTAGCCGCTCAGACGGGCTGGCCTGATGACCCGTTAAAGCTTCACTTCCGCAGAGGGCTTAATCACGAACTCCAAGCAGAGCTGGCCTGCCGGGATGAGGAGAAATCGCTCGATGGACTCATCAATCTTACCATCCGCATCGACAACCTTATGCGTTCCAGGAAGCCCAACCGGGAGAGGTCCACTCAACTTAACGCTTCCTCGCCGACACCAGCTCACGAACCTATGGAGGTTGCTCACACTCGCCTAACCGCCGAGGAGAGAGGCCGACGACAACAGCTCAACCTCTGCTTATACTGCGGTCAAGCCGGTCACATGAAGGCCTTCTGTCCAGTCAAGTCCACTCCTCGTCTGGCGGTGAGTCAGATTTCAAGTTCTTCTCAGACTGTGAAGATTCCAGTGCACATTACTTCCTCTGATAAGGTCATTGACACAACTGCATTGATAGATTCTGGTGCGGCAGGCAATTTTTTGGATGAAGGTTTTGCTAAAACCCATTGTCTCTCACTGATACCGTGTACATCTCCCTTGTCAGTGGCAGCACTAGATGGGAGACCGCTGGGTCCGGGACGGGTCCAGTTCACCACCAACGATCTCCAACTCACAACAGGCGCTTTTCACACAGAGACAATACGATTCTTCATCATCCAATCTCCACACAACCCGGTCATCCTTGGTCTTCCATGGCTCCAGGAACACGAGCCGCAGATCTCCTGGACGGAGGGGCAGGTAACACAATGGTCGGACAGATGCTTTGCTCAATGCTTCCCCGCACTCAGACCCAGAGCTGACAAGGCGTCCGTCATCAACTCAGACACCTCGATCGCTGCAGATATCCCTCTCGAATACCAGGACCTGGCTGAGGCCTTCAGCAAAGCTCGAGCCTCGCAACTACCCCCGCACCGCACTTCTGACTGCGCCATTGAACTGCTTCCTGGAACCATTCCCCCAAAAGGCAGAGTTTTTCCCCTCTCTCAACCTGAAACGGAGGCTATGCGGGTCTACATTGAAGAGGAGTTGGCCAAAGGATTCATTGAACCATCCACCTCTCCTGCATCAGCTGGGTTCTTTTTTGTTAAAAAGAAAGACGGTAGTCTCCGTCCCTGCATTGACTACCGAGGCCTCAACAGCATTACCGTCAAGTACCGCTATCCTCTGCCCCTCGTCCCTCCAGCACTTGAACAACTCCGCTCAGCCAAGTACTTCACTAAGCTTGACCTCCGCAACGCATACAACCTGATCCGCATAAAGGAGGGTGACGAATGGAAAACTGCCTTCTCTACCACGACTGGTCACTATCAGTACCGGGTTATGCCCTTCGGGCTGGTCAACAGTCCGTCTGTATTTCAATCCTTCATTAATGACGTATTCCGAGACATGCTGGGCAGATGGGTTATTATCTACATGGATGATATTCTGGTCTACTCTGAGACAATGGACGCCCACATCTCCCATGTCAGGAAAGTTCTGAAGCGCCTAATCTCTCATCAACTCTACGCTAAAGCTGAGAAGTGTGAGTTCCATCAGACAGTCACCACATTTCTGGGGTACGTTGTGGGTCCCGACGGAGTTGCTATGGATGACAGCAAGGTTCAGGCAGTCCTGAAGTGGCCCCGTCCCGCCAATGTGAAGGAATTACAAAGGTTTCTGGGGTTTGCTAACTTCTATAGGCGGTTCATAAGAAATTTCAGCGCAGTCGCAGCCCCTTTGACTTCCATGGTCAAAAAGAATAACTGCAAGTTATCCTGGTCCCAGGCAGCCAGCGAAGCCTTTGAACTCCTCAAGAGGCGCTTTTCTACTGCTCCCATTCTACACCATCCCGATCCTGAGCGTGAGTTTATCGTCGAAATTGACGCCTCCAATACGGGAGTTGGGGCTGTACTGTCACAGAGGCATGGCGATCCTCCCAAGCTTTATCCATGTGCGTTTTACTCACGCAAACTTACACCGGCTGAACAGAATTATGATGTGGGTAATCGGGAGCTGCTCGCTATGAAAGCTGCTCTCGAGGAGTGGCGCCATTGGCTTGAGGGGGCCAAACTTCCATTCACCGTTCTCACTGATCACCGCAACCTCGAATACCTCCGGTCCGCCAAGAGACTCAACCACCGCCAAGCCAGGTGGGCCCTCTTCTTCACCCGTTTCAAATTTACTGTTACTTACCGCCCCGGATCAAAGAATACTAAGGCAGATGCCTTATCACGTCTGTTTGAGGCTGAATATCAACCACCCTCTCCCGATCCCATCTTGCCAAACGTCCTCATAGTTGCTCCCGTCCAATGGGACATCATTACTGAACTCGCAGAGATGCAGAACAATAATCCTCCACCGCCTAACTGTCCTCCAGACAAGATTTACGTTCCACAGTCCAAGAGGAAACAGGTACTTCAACTCGTTCATGACACCCCCAGCTCTGGTCATCCGGGAATCACTGCTACAATGGAACTACTTGCCAACAAATTCTGGTGGCCGTCCATGCGCCCTGACACCATCCAGTATGTAACCAACTGTGAGGTTTGTTCCATCTCCAAGCCGTCCAAACAACTCCCCGCTGGCCTTTTGCAACCATTGCCGATCCCTCAGAGACCATGGTCACACATCTCCATTGACTTCATTACCGACCTGCCTCCCTCCGAAGGTCACACCACCATACTCACAGTAGTGGATCGGTTCTCCAAGTCATGCCGCCTGATCCCGCTCGCCAAGCTACCCACTGCTCTCGATACGGCTCAGGTACTCTGCAACAACGTCTTCAGGTTCTATGGTCTCCCAGACGACATAGTGTCTGATAGGGGTCCCCAATTCACTTCTCGCCTCTGGTCTGCCTTTTTCAAATGTCTAAACGTCAATGTGAGTCTCTCCTCAGGGTACCATCCAGAGTCGAATGGCCAGACCGAACGCCTCAACCAGGAAATCACCCGGTTCCTCAGGTCATACTGCCATCACAACCAGACAGACTGGAGCAAGTTTCTCTTCTGGGCTGAGTATGCACAAAATTCCATTATCAAACCCTCAACCGGACTCACGCCATTCCAATGCGTGTTAGGTTTTCAGCCTCCTCTCTTCCCGTGGTCTGGAGAACCCACAGAACTGCCTGCAGTCAACTCCTGGCTTCAAAGAAGTGAGGCCACATGGGACTCTGCTCACACTCACCTTCAGCAAGCCATCCGTAGACAAAAGAAATTTGCTGACCTACACCGTCGCCCCGGTCCGGCGTTCGCCCCCGGGTCATGGGTATGGCTATCCACCAGAGACCTTCGTCTAAGACTCCCATGCCGCAAACTCAGTCCCAGGTACGTGGGTCCTTTCAAAATCATTAAACAGATAACTCCAGTCTCTTATCGTCTAGCCCTGCCTGCTCAATACCGTATCTCACCCACTTTTCATGTGTCCCTGCTCAAGGCCGCTGGTGCTCCGAGACGGGCGGACGACCTAGACGAGGACCGGGCTCAGAGTTCCCCTCCGCTGATCATCGACGGCGAGGAGGCATACCGGGTCAGGGAGATCCTCAACTCTCGACGCCGGGGCGGGGTACTCCAATACCTCGTGGATTGGGAGGACTACGGTCCAGAGGAGAGATCGTGGGTTAACTCCAAGGACATCCTAGACCCATCACTGGTCACTGACTTTCATTCAAACCATCCGGACAAACCCGCTCCTCGTTCCCGTGGTAGACCCCGGCGTCGTCAGCCTCCTCACGTCAGGAGCCGTTCGCAGGGAGGGGGCTCTGTAACGATCCCGGCCTCTGTGGTTCCCCCTGATCGTCACCAGAGGTCGCCATCACCCGAATACTAACCTATTCCACCCTTCACTACATTACCCATAACCCCGTACCTGGTTCTGACCCCATGGACTTCCACTTCCTGTTCCACTACTATAAATACTTCCGGGTTTCTCAGACACATCGCGAAGTCTTGTTTTGCCCCGGCTGACATTTCTGAGCGTTATTTACTCTGTTGGATTATTTGTGTATTACCTTGGACTGCCTTTCGTTGTTTGAACCCTGCTGCCTGCCCTTTGGACCTCTCGCTGTGTTTGTGACTACTGTGTTCTCTGTCTGCTGCCTGCCCCGACCTTCTGCCTGTATTTTGACTCTGAGTATTGCCTTTCCTATTACATTCCTGTTTG